>JANTPM010000006.1:587808-606061 GCA_025434745.1 Erythroxylum divaricatum
GTATTTTGTTTGGTTTGTTTGGGCCTGTAAATATTCTTTCGATTTGTTTCTGAAATTATGAGATGTATTATATGTGTTAAACTTAGATTTTAAAATAATGCATATGTTTAATATTTGAATTTGTTTGTTCTTTCTTGGGTGGCATCCACATATCCTCCCAGGGGATATTTGGGTGTTACAATATTATTTGTGATAAACACAAACACATTAGTGATAAATTTATTGTAACATATAATCTTTATTTACAGACAACATTATTGTAACATATAACTTTCATACTTATGACGAAATATGTTAGATAATATGGTCATTGACACAATTTCTTTGACCACTAATGCAATTTCATTATTGAATTGATAGTTTTCTTTGTGAAAAAAATAAACACATTAGTGACAATATTTTTTGTAAGAATAAATTTTCATTTTTGTGATAAAATAATGTGACTATTTTCTTTAGTCACTATTTTATTAGTGACAGAGATATTTATGACCGAAGGTCACGACTTCAAAATTTGATCATTATTAATAATAGTGACTAATATTACTATTTTTAGTGACAACTTTTGCTTTCATTAAAAATACAATATCTTGTTGTGAAAGGTTAACTAACAGTGAAGTGAGTTTGGAACATGAGCTTAAATTGTGGAACCAAAATGACAAGATCAATGATTACAAGAAGGACATGTCGAGGATCGCGCTAGGTTGAGTATGGGAGAATGTCACATTCTGCATATTTCCAAATCGCACGAAGGACTGATCCGAGATGTTGGCAACCACTGGATAATTGGGTTTGGAGCAAATCTGGGTTTATGCTCGTCATGGCAGGCGGAGTTATGGGCAGTATATCATGGCTCGACTCTTGCGTGGCTCCATGGGTATTTTCAGGTTGAACTGACTATTGATTATGCCTTGGTGGTGGCCACTCTCACTAGTGATCAGCAGCTGGTGGTGCTTCCCCTGGTTCAGGCCATCAAAGAATTGTTGTCTAGGCATTGGGTAGTACGCGTTAGTCATATTTTTAAAGAGGGCAATCGGTGTGCGGATTGGTTAGCAACTTATAGCTACCGGCTATCTATGGGTGTCCACTGATTTTGTGATGTTGTTGAGGGTCTCACCTCACTTTTATTTGTTGATGTTGTTGGGGTTACTTTACCCTGTGTCGCAATACTGTAGTTCTTATTTTGGGTGTTAGCTCCGATTCTCAACCAAAAAAAAACTCCGCGAAGAAGTTTGGCCCAAAACGTCTTCTAGATTTTTCTTCAAAATTCTAAAAGAGGAAAGAAAACTCTAGAGACTCCTAGAATCTTGTGGAGTTTTATGGAAGACCTTGGAAACTTTTAGAACAGGGTGGAAGGTTGTGAATGTTATGGAACATTATATAACATTATGGAAAAATGTAGAATGTAAGTACATGATGTAGAATAGTATACAATATTCTAAATAATCTGTGTAACCATTAAATCAAATAGAACATAGTCATCCATTTAGAGGATGGAAGACTATAAAGCCTTAGAGACTTCATTTATAAATATCATACATCCCACAACGTACATCCAACATTTAAGAAGTTTTCCTTACAAACATTCTCCAAGTTTTTCTTTAGTCTGTTGAGTTATGTTCTAATTATCTAGTCTCATACCTAGTGGCACTGCTAGTGCTTTTGAATAAGATTGACTTAATGTAGTGGAAAAAAACTCAAGTACCAAACGGTTTGTTGGTAAGAAATCCATGTCTCGTGACACTTGGTTTTGAGCACTTGTGTAATAAAAAAAATTTAGAGTTGGTTCTGCCGGATTCTGGCGGAATTGAACGTTGCCGTTTGGATCCATGAGCTGGCTGCTTTCTATGTTGAATCTGACGTGAAGATACCTGCAAAACAAGGAAGGCACGTCGGGGTTGTGTCCCGATTAGACCCTCCGACGCTCAAGTCAGTCTTTTGGTGAAGGTGAGATCGCTGTAAAGACGAGAGAGCTAGGTTTATGATTACGTACCTCAATTATGGGAGAATTATACCTTATACGGATGGGTCAAGGAGGGCGTGGACTGGACTTTAGCTTGGCCTAAGCATAAAACTGATATTTGAAGAATGGACCGATCGGTCCGCGGGTTGTTTTGACTGGATCCGAGCCCAATACGACCGACCCGACCAAAAATAATGTTGTTTTAATAAAACAAATGTTTTACATTTAAACTAAGCAGCTTGAATTTGATTGATTTTAAGTCGACTTCAAGTTAATAAAAAATAATTGATTTGAATTTAGCTTATAATATAAGCTTGATTGAACTTTAAAACAGTATCATTTTAATAAAATCATGTTGTTTTAAGTTTAAACTAAACAACCTAACTCTATCAAATCTATTAAAATGGTAGCTTTTAATTAAAATTTTTTATTAATAAGAGATAGTTTATTAAATATTATGGACATAAAACAATTCTATTAATTATTCACCACATGGTATTACATATAATGAATCAAGATAATAAAACCAAGCATGTAATATATTGTATTCTTTTAGAATTTAAATCGAACAAAGAGTATTCAAACTTTTGTTATTCTTATGTATGTTCTTTATAGAAATTATCAAAAGTGGCGATGAACCAAACCAAGCCAAGATATTTAGTGCTCGAGTCCGATCTCCTGTCCGTTTAATTATAATTGGACTCACTAATTTTATGTTAAATGAACTATATAATTATATAATTATTAGTTATTTTTAATTTTAATATTTTCTGTATTAATTATTATATTCATTATTTACCTTTTATGTTTTCTTTCTCATGGATTTACTTTTTCAACCTGCATTCATATTATCTTTATCATATTTACATGTGAGCCTACTGAAAACAACCTTTCTACAATATAGGGATAAAGTTGGATATTATCAGGCTCTCCAAATCTTGCTTCATTGCAAGACTTCAGAATATGATGATAATGATGATGATGATGATGATGATGAAGAACTATATAATAAGGTATGTTTTAAAAGAGTAGAATTATATATTGAAAAGCATACAAATTTTTTGTTATCCTTGTACGTATTCTTTATATAAACTATCAAACGTGATAATGAAATAAACCCAAGTCAAGATTCTTAGTGCTCAAGTCTGATTCCCTGTTTGATCAAGTATAATTTGACTCAATTTTATGTAATGAACTAGAATAAGAATAAGGTATGCTTTTAAAGAGTCGAATTATATATTAGAGAGTATAAAAACCTTTTTTTATTCTCATACATATTCTTTATATAATTATCAAAAGTGACAACGAACTAAAGCAAGTTAATATTTTTAGTGCTCGATTCCGATCCTCCTATTCGATCAATTATAGTTTAATTTGTTAATCTTATGTTAAATTAGCATACCATGAAATTATTTTCTGCCCGTTGATTTTGAATTAAATTAGTCTGATTTTTGATGATTGATTGAATTGGAAAAGATTTTTTTCCTACTGGGTTCTGAAATCCATCTCTCAGGAATTCAGCTCAAGTAATCTAAAATCCTAAAGCATGAGTGCCTGTAATGTAGCTTCCAGGAAGCTTGAGAGGGATTTCATGGAAGTTACTCACTCGCACTATACGGATCTTGATCTCATATCCCATGTTTAATGCAGAGGAAGCAAATTAAAGCATCTATACAGTTGTAATCAGTCCAAACTCGTATGCTTTGTCTGTATATTTGCTAACAGACCGGCACATCCTTCTCGTGCATGTAGATCTTACAACACCAGTCTAAATCACTAACAACTATATATAATTCATTATCTCTATGTATTAATTAAACCACCTCTGATCCATTTCCAGGTACGGAAGTTTCCTGCGGACATATGGTTTGGTTCATTAGCAAGCTGTCACCACCAAGACGTCATAGTCCGTACAGCAATGGATTCTTGAATTCAGACGTTGTTATTACCATTATTTTCAAGATGTTGTTCTTTAAGTTCTCTATAAAAACTGATCATCTCTCTTAAACCCTCTTCATCAAATTCTGTGATCTCCTAACACTGTTCTTGTTTCTTTCCTTGCTTACACTGTTGATAAGAAACTGTTAGTGTCTTAACTTATGTTTCTCTTGCTTCGTTTATTAGTCAACGATAGTTTTATTATTAGTTAGGCTTCTCCTCTGAACACGTGTAAATACGTTGCTCTCTCAATAATAACAGTAGAGAAAATTCTCCAACTTATTTTTCTACAGAAACAATGTCGCTCCCCAACTTCGAAGCTCTCAGAGATCTACACAACTCTGCTAATTACCTCCTTCAGTCACCGGAATTCCAAGGAGTTCTGGTGCACCAGAGACAAGAAAAATGGATTCACGAGGTCGCAGAGGCGTCTCTGAGAATGTTGGACTTGTGCAGTTCTTGCAGAGACGTTCTTCTTACTGTAAAAGAACAGCTCGTGGAGTTGCAGATCGAGTTACGAAAAGCAAGAATGTACGAGCATGGCATTAACACTGGCATTGCAATGGCTTACAATCGTTACGAAAGAAGCTAAAGAAAGGGACGTTAAAATGCTTACGATCACTGAAGGTGATGAAGAAGAGAAACTCCATTACTTGGAAGGTCTCAACAATGGATCAACACCTTATGCATGTTGTGGAGTTGCTGAGAGAAGCAAGAGTGACCACAATCTCCATAGTTCAGTCTATCCTGTCTCTGGTTTCCATTCCATGGGTAGATCAAAAAGCAAACAAAAAGCCAAAGTTCTTGTGTTCAACTGGCAAAAGGGTTTCTGATTTCTGTGACGAAACCGCATTTTGTAGCGCACATAAAAGATTGGAAGCTGTGGAGATCGCCATTGAAGGTCTTGAAGATGAACTAGATTGCATGTTCAGGCGTTTAATTCAGACTAGGGTTTCGCTTCTTAAAATACTTACGAATTAATTAAGATCCTCTTGGCAACTCCTGATTTTTAGAAATGTCTTGCCATGGAAGATGAATGACTTCTCCCTAGAAATCTAGAAGATCTATTTTTTATTATTTTTGTTTGGGGTAACATATTTGATTCAAAAAAAGTATAGTAATGTATCGAATAATTATTTTTTAAAAATATCTTACTATGACAAATAAAAGTTTTGTGATTCATGATCAATTGATATCTACTATAAATAGTAAAATTTTATTATTTTTTATAAATTATATTTTTCTTTAGTTAACAATAAAATAAATAATAAAAGTTAATTATTAAAAACGATTTGACTGATTCGACATAAATAATAAAATCTTAAACTATTAAAATTTTTTTGTCTAATTCTAAAGCCAATTTCGATTTATTTTAATAACTCTTATTATTAAAAACCAACCAGTTTATTAATTAATCAGTCAATTTTTGTAAATTAATAAGTTCTTATAAACTAAAATTAATCAATAATTTTCTTTTAATATTTATTTTAATTAAACTTCAAAATTTTTATTGGTAAAAACAATATATTTCAACTATATTTCAAATTCTTTAATTTTAATTAATCTTTAGTTCGTTTTAGAACGGTCTAATATCAATTGAATCTTTTAAATTTTAAACCTCTTGTTTTATCGATTTAGCTTCTGATCCGTTTTTAAAACATTAGTAAATTTATCCAAGTTGAAGTTATTCGGCTTGGCCCTAGATCATTTTTGACATTATTCACATATGTAATCATCAACAATCACAAAGTCAAGTTCTACATTTTATTTAAAGCATTAAGTACACTAAAAGATGAAATTACCTCCAATGTTCGACAATAAATCTTAACGCATTATCTCCATTTTGGACATCACAACTTATTAATATCAACAAACTTTGTGTAAGAAAGGAAGCTTATGATAAAAGAATCAATTTTCTATTTTCACACCCATACACTATATGCTGACAATCTCATCTTATAACATGTTCTATCCTTAGGAAGAGAAAATGATCATTATGTCATTTCAAGAATGTTATGAACTATAATTTAATAAACCAATATATAATTTTTAGAATACTATCATGTACCTAAAATATAATTAATAAATTATTAATTATCTCGCTATAGTTATTAAACACACATCGTAAATATGAAATTAATGTTGTGTTTATAATAATAGCGTGATTTCTAATATGGCCATAGATAGGATTGGTTTGTTTGTAAATGCTAATGATCAAATCACTTTATTATTTAAAATGAACAATACAAAACTAGATTAAATAAAATTGAAAATTTTAAAATATGTTTAATAGAGATTATCCTTATTCATGAAATAATTTGATGTTTAATTAAAAAAGAGATTATTAATCTAAAATTAATTGACCTATTTTAGTTTATAGAAATTAAATAATTTTAAAAAATTGACCGATCAATTAATAAAATGATAAGTTTTTAATAATATTTATTAAAATAAATTAAATCAAAAAGTTAAAAACTAAATTAACTAATTAACTAATTCAAAATTGATTATACTAATCGGATCGATTAAAAATTTTAATTATTAGTAAAAATAATCCTATAACACAATAGTTGAAATGATTTTTTAATCCCAAACGACATCGTTTTGTTTAAGATAAAGCGACGAGGTTCTTCAGTTAACCAAAACGATGTCGTTTCGAGCAAACCAAACGACATCATTTTCGTAGAGTTAGAAGCCGACAATTGACAACAATATTTACCAACAGAAGTTAGCAACGAAAATTTATACCGCCTCTAAATATTAAATTTTCAAACAATATTATTGACGCATATAGTATTTCCGTTGGTAATTACTGATGGCTCATTTTCGGTTCGTAAAATTTCGTTGCTATTTTATTATTTTCTTGTAATGTCTTACCATTTAGAAGAAGTCATGAAACATTTTGTATAAATAAACCCGGGAAAGGGTTATTTTCGAATCCCACACAGAAACAAGTTAAAGAATGTGTGCATATCAAATAACGAACAGAAATTATAGTTCATTGCTTCTCAGTTCGGAGTTCTCATAAGACCTGCAATGAACTTGAGGTTTGCTCTCTTAGTTGCCCCTAATGCTTCCTGAATGCAGAAGACCTGACAATGCTTCCTGAATGTGCTTGGGCTTGATTAATTGCCCCTGACCCAAGATTAGCCATTTTGAGCCTTTGTTTAATGCAATAGTTGCAGACTTGAGAAATACCACAGCAGAGTAAGCTCATGAATTGACTGAATCGTCTAATTATAAAAATTTTGTATTAGTTAATTTTTTATTTTATTTTATTTAATAAATATTATTGTTAAAAATTAATCACTTGATTTTTTAAATTAATCAATTTTTATTCAACAATATTTTTAATTTAATTTTAAATTTTTCGATAAGTAATGATAGTTTTTCAAAAATATATTTTAAAATTTTTAATTTTATTCAATTTTTAATTGATTTTTTGACAGTCTAATATCAGTTAAACCTTTTAAACATTAAACCTATTATCTTACCGATTTACCCTTCGGTTTGGTTTTTAAAACAATGTTATTTCCTCTTATATCAAATATAAATTTTTAGTTTTGACCTTGCACACCCAAAAAAAATATTTTGACTTAGCATTTTTGTATTCACATTAAAAATATTAACATTTTAAAGTTTTTCTCCTTCTTTTTTTAATAACAAAAGTATACTATAAGATAATGTCAAAAAAAAAGTATACTATAAGATTGCATTCATTTTAATCTATATTAAATTAAATCAATTAATTTTTATTTAATAATATCTTTTATTAATTTAATTTCAAATTTTTTATTTATATTTTAAATTCTTTAATTTATTATTCTTTAATTAATTTTATAACGATCTTATATTGATGGAACTTTTTAAATTTTAAATCTTTTATTTTATTAATCTAATTTCCGGGCTGATTTTAAAAACAACGGTTAGCAACATACACCTCTTCCACAAAGTTCTATAATTGCTTTACATTTTTTCAATGCCTCAATTTGTCATAAACTCAATTTCTTTCAAGAAATGACATATATTTTTTCTTTTTTTTTTGTTCATTTATAAATTATTTAAACATAAAAGATTCCCAGACAGACTTTGACACAGTGTACAACCTGTCACATATAATCTAGACAACCTACTATATTATAAAACGCTCTGCCTTGGTGGAGCCATTCTCTTTCTCTTTCTCTTCACTTTTTATGCAATTTCCAGTGCTTTAATTTTTTTTATTTCATTTCAATAATATTTATCACTATAATGCTCATAAATCATTATACAATTCTATTAATTATATTTTGTCAGTTTATTATTTATTTTTATTTAAAATTGTGTAAATTTAAATTATTAAATTTTAATATGACACCATTTTAAAATTATGAATAAATTACAAAAAATATGGTATTTAAATAATGTCGCAAAAATAAATTTTCCTTTGTCCCAAACACTAACCTTTCTTCTTAGTGGTCCTCATGTGAAACTCCAAACTATAGAATAGTGAATAGGACACCTCCAATTGTAGCAAGAAAGCTATTTGACAAGTAGGAGTGGCCTAAATGGTTTTAGCTCCTCACTTAAGGCTCTCCCTTTTAGGAAGTCTTGAGTTCGAGTCACGCCAAAGAAGGAAAAATATGAATTGTTTTTATTGATGATCCTCTAGCCCCTGGACAAAGCTCCTTGATCGGATCAATTACAGACACCTCGTTTTCAGCGGCAACGTGAGAGTTGAAGCTACTAGAAAACCTAGGGGCTGATAGGAACCTGATGATGATTAAGGAGGCCAGCGATCAATCATCAGCTGATCAAGTATGTGAAGATTTCTTGTGCGCAGAAATGTACAAGCTACGTAAGAATATGAGGGATCTTGAAGTTTCAGGTTTACCTCCTCTAGGACTCTTAGGGTGGGGTCTTAAAGGCTTAGAATTAGTCTGATTAAGCTAGGATACTTAATGTAATTAAAAAAAAGTTGTAATTTTGTTGGCATTATCTACCTATGATTAGTTTGTGTGTGTATATATATATCAATGAAAAATTATTATCAATATAGAAAATTAAAATATATTTAAATTTGGAGTTGTTATGAAGATTTTTCATTTTTAAGTAAATAAACTATTAATAGAATATTACAATAAACAAATTGTAATTCATGAAGTTGAGTTTTAGATTTAGAATATGTTAATAAAAATTGTTCATTATAAAAAACAAATAAAGCCCATTTTATCAGTAAATTTAGAATTATCATGGAGTCTTTTTAATTTTAAGTAAAGAAATAATAAATTACCGAATTCAATTAATTGTAATTCATGTGATTGAGTTGTAATTTGCATGAATTATTATTTTTTTCTCTAGGAATATATCAATAAAAGTTATTATTAATAGAGAGATTAAAATCACTTTTTATTATTAAACTTGAAATTGTTATGAATTTTTAAATTTTAAATTAAAAAATAGTATTAAAGTCAACAAATTGCTATTCACGTGGTTGAATTAATAACTTGCATGAATTAATTTGTTTCTTCAATAATTTAGATTTTTAATTTTAAAATGAAAGAAAAATAAGGGCAGTCCATTTGGTTGAAGTTGAATTTGATTTTTATTTTTCCATTAGCTATGCATGAACTTGATTTTTACAAGGAATCAAAGACAAAATAAAAGTTGACAAATAAGACAAAAGCAAATCTTCAATTTCTGTATAATGAGTTAGAAGAACTTAAAGTAATTCAACTCGTTAGATAAGATCTTTGAATAAAATGGAATGTGACAAATTTCAAAGATTGCATATAAAAGTTTATACGCTAAATCATAACGTTTACAATATAATATAAAGCAGACTTTAATGATTTGAAGTGTTCAATTTGAATTTTAATATTTTTAAAATATTTAAAATAAATTCTAGAAAATTTAACAGAGTTAACTTTCTACTAATTAAGCGTCGCTTAAATGCTAACATGACAATAATTTTTATTTTTTAAATAAAAAGTAGAGTCATGATAAGTTGGATTTACTCTCTAAAATATATAAATAAGAGCTCAATTGTCATGTGACAAGTGGGATATACAGTTTGAAATATATAAATAGTAGTTTTCACTGTTACATGATTGTGAGACTCACTTTATGATTAATTTTAAAGTTTTTAATTATATGATAGTAAAATCTACTTTTTATTTAAAAATATAAAAATAATGTTATGTTAGCATTGACATAGTATTTAATTAACATAAAGTTAATTTCGTCAAATTTTCAATCCATTTAGGATTCGTTCTAAATGTTTTGAAAACTTTAAGGTTCAATTTAAATATTTTGAAATTTTAAGGTTTAAATTATATTTTATCATAAATGTTGAATTCAAAAATATAATTTTGGACGAAGTTAAGCCTCCGACTGAGCACATGGTTTGTTGTCACATTGTAAAGCATTTGACTGGGGAACAGATAGAGAAATACTGATTAGCTATTAGCTTTTTTGGGATGTTCAAAACTACGGTCCCCCAACGTTTCAGTCTCTTGCTTTTTTGTGTTTGGCTTCTTTTCTTTTCTGTTTTCTGTTGGTCCCTCTTTTCCACTTCAATTTTTCCTTCGACGGAGATAAAAATGACCTAAAAGTTGATTTTGCCTATCCATCACAGCTTATACATCACATAAATGAGCAAATTCATTATCATCCAAGATAAAAGATGTGGACCGTTGTTCATTGTAACTGACATTAACAAAATGTTTACTCGAAATTGGACTGTTGTTTATCGATACATACATTAAGAAAGTATTAGAAGTGCCGATTAGATTGTTAATTATGCAGTTCATTTTAATATCAGCATTAATTACTTGGACACTACACTCGTTAGGTGTCATTAAGTCCTTTTAAAAGATTTATGAGAGATTTGTCTCCCTAGACTTATAATGTAATCTTTTTTGCTTTCTTTTCGTTTATAAAAAAAAAAGATGCTTACTTTCATGCAAAGATAACAATGCATTAACTTATAGATCTAAATTTAAGTGTATTTAATGGGTTAATTTATGAGTCAAATCAAGCTTATACCGAAGTTTAATTTTTCTAAGCAAAACATTGATTTGCTTTAAAAAAATCAGATCTTGGGCAAGTCTAGGCCTAAATAATTCAGTCTTGGACTTAATTATAAAATATATTATTTTACATATTTAATTTTAAAATAATTATTTAAAAAAATTTATCAAGACCGACCAATTGTCATCCATACTTTAATGTAATTTAACTAATTTTATAAAAAAATCTCTTAATCTTTAATATTATAAAACAATTGTTATTTTCAATTTTTCAAAAAAATTTCTTCTCTTATAATTTATTAACAAAAAATGAAAAAACACATGTTACATAAAACAATACATATGTAAATTAATCAAATATTGACATAACAAATCAACTCAGCTTTTAAACATAACTAGTAGAACAAATTAAACACAATCAATATGATTCAAATTAGGTTTAAAAAGCTGAGTTGAGTCACCACATCATAATTATCTCACTTGTTAACGACTTTTAATAAAAGTTTAAGATTTTTTATTTGTAAAAATAAAAAATCATAATTTTTTTATAACTTTAAGAATTATAAATTTTATAAACATGAGGATAAATGTAATTGCCTATTATAAGATTCTAATACTCGACATGGAAACAATGGAATACCGTTTGGTCAATGTCAACTAGATGACAATCTTAACATGCCCAAAATGTCTTAACACGTGACTAGATTTGGTGGACCATAGTTTGTTGATGTCGATGCATCATTTGAGTAGTCACAGACTAGGGTTACATCAACTTGAATCGTAAGTCAAGCAAATATTATAAGAGATTTGCGGTTTAAAAAATTTAACATGTATTAAATTATCATAAAATAGACTAAAGAGTAAATAAAATTAAAGAATTTAAAATATGACTTGGTCGGGTCGGTCGAATTGGATCCGAACTCAATCACAATAATCTACGGGCTGATCGGTCTATCTCTCAAAGAGGGGTCTCACACCCATTGGTTAACCCAGGCCCGATCCACACATCCATGACTCATTAGCCGGAGAAAACCTTCCATGCAGAAGTAGAAGTCTACTTAAAGACTTAGCCCTAGCATCCATCCCATATATAAGGTATGATTTCATCATGAAAAAGGTACGCAAATCATAACCTAATTCTCTCGGCATACAACAATCTCACCTTCACCCAAAAAGGCTAACTTAAGCGTCGGAGGGGCTAATCGGAACACTACTCCTGACGTGCCTTCTTTATTTTGCAAGGATCTTTACGTCGGAGTTTCTACGGAAAGCAGCCAACTCCATAGATCCAAATGGCAACGTTCCGTTCCGCCAAAATCCGGCAGAACCATGACTGAAAGAGATTATCCTTACTTATTAAAGAATTTAAAATTTAATTAAAAAATATATATAAATAAAAATTAATTAATTAATTTTAGTTTATAAGAACTTATTAATTAATCAAAATTGATTAATTAATTAATAAATTGATTTTTATTAATAAAAATTATTAAAATAAATAAAATAAGAAAGTTAAAAATAAACTAAAAAATTACACGATTTAAAATTTTTACAATTGAACCGATTAAATTAGGTGAGTTTCTTAACGAAAGGAAAAAAAATAGAGACAAAGGTTACAATAAGCTGGTGCAACTAATAATGACTAGCCAACTAAATTATGAGATAATGACTTGATACATTGAACCCTCCAAGGAAAAGGTATATATTTAAGAGATACGGTTGTACTTAAGAGATCTTCTGTGGAGAATATATAAATATAGAGAGATTAGTTTAAGTGCCATTGTCTAATGGACATACAAAAGATTAGGTCTTAGGTGTATACTGTAGACAATATAAAAGCCACAATCCCATTCACCAAAGTTGGAAACTCACGCAAAAATAAAATACCATATTTGTCATGTGCAAGAGGATTAGTTTAAAAGAAACCCACCACCGTATATGGCCAAATATGATGATTAAGAGTTCCACAAAGAGAGATTTAATTTTACTCCTTTGTTTTTTTGATTACTTATGGTTATTATTACCCAATTATTTAAACTTTAGGACTAAATATATTGGAAACTCCTTTGATCGGTGTTTAAAATATAAAATTATAAGTTAAACCGATAAAATATGAGGTTTAAAATTTTATCAGAATTAGACAGTGAAAAATTTTGAAATATTATTAAAAGGGTTTGTCTTTAATCATAAAAAAATTTGAAGTTCAATTAAAAAGATATTGTTAAATGAAAAATAATTGATTTATTTTAGTTTATAAATACTTATTAATTTATAAAAACTGATCAATTAATTAATACATTAATTAGTTTTTTAACAAAAACAATTATTAAAGTAAATCAAACTTACAAACTAAAAAATAAATCAAAAATTGAGCAGTTCAAAATTTTTACAATCAAACTGATTGAATTGGTTGAATTTTTTTAATCATTTTTTAATTTTACTTTTTTACTCTTTTCGTTATATTATATTATTTATTCATCTATTTTTCTTCAAAATAACACATTATTGAAATTCTTAAGTTTTCACAATACAATCTCATTTTAAAATTATAAAGATATAGAAAAATAACAGAATATACAAAAAGAATTTGTATGATAATTAAATAATATTATAAAGAGATAAATGACAACATTTAAAATATAATAGTCTAAATGAAACAATTGAAATCACACAAAAAAATTAAGTGCAGTTAATCCCTAACTTTAATGATGTATCATGTTAACCCCTAAAAATTAGACCCGACATTAAATCAATAAGACAAGAAATTTAAAATTTAGACGGTATTAAACTGTCATAAGATTATCTAAAGATTGAATAAAATTAACAATTTTAAAATATGATTGAACGAGATTATTCTTACTCATTAAAGAATTTGAAGTTTAACTAAAAAATTATTAAATGAAAAATAATATATTTATTTTAGTTCATAAGAACTTATTAATTAATAAAAATAATTATTATTTTAATCTATAAGAATTTTTTATTTTTGATTTTATACTTTTTGTATGAACTTCATACACTTTATCTAATTTTCAGAAAAAAAAAACAGGTTCTAATCTACTTTTCTTTTTTTAATCCTTTGAATTGAGTAAGGTCTTAGATTTGTTAGGCTGCTCCTCTAACCATCAACGTCAGAAAGAGGGTCGGACTTCACATTCACAGCCATATGATCAATTAATAATAATATGAGTACTTAACCAAAAAATAAAAATTAGGTCAACCCTCAAAAAATGATAAATTTGGATTTCGTTAGATTTTCTTTGTACAAAAATAGATACGGTGGTTGACCTTTACCGAATAAAACATTCATAAGTGCTAGACGCATTATGTGACACTTCGTTTTGCGATATTTTATATTTTTCAGGATAAAAAGCTATATCTTCTAGAGATTTATAAATATTTTAAATTGGTTGAAATAAAGATTATATATTAAGTAGCTTCCTACAAGTACATCGAACTAGATGAAAGGATCGTCAAATCACAGTTTCAATTTTCAAATCAAAGAAATAGAATTACAGGTTGAAATTAAAAAAATAATTTAAGTATATTATAATCCTCCAAATTTTCGAAGAACTTTGTAATACATTGACTTTGATTTTTGAGTATTTTTTTCAAATTATATCATTAGTAAATTAATAAATATTTTCAAGAATTTACTGTAGCGACTTTGAAGAATTAGTGATTACACTACCTAAAAAAAGGATTTCCAAAGATATTTGTATAGTTTAAAGATTCTTTTTGAGATTATGCAAATCGAATTGTATTTTACAATGTTTTAAGTCGATAATAAGTGGTGTAAGATTTATAAGGTTCAACTAATATTAGATTATCGTAAAACTAGTTAAATATTATATAAAATTAAATAATTTAAAATATAATTAAAAGAGACTATTCTTTTTAAAAGAAAAATTTGAAATTTAATACAAAATTTCAATTGAAAATTATTTGATTTATTTTAATTTATAAAAACATATTAATTTATAAAAATTCACCGATTAATTAATAAACTAATCAGTTTATAAGTTTTTTAAAACTGTTAAAACAAAAAAATAAAAATCAAACATCATCATTTTTAAAGTTGAACCGATCGAATATTTTATTAATTCAAACTTTAAGATTTATAATGCAAAATAATGTGATCTCTTTTTTGCGAAAAGGGATATAATTTCACTATTTCAATGTAATTTTGGTTAGTTAATTTAATTTAATTTATGACTTGATTTTTAAAGAATTCAATTTCTCACAATTTTAATAAAATTTCAATAAAAATAATCTAATGCTCGTTAAGAAAAGCTTTACAATCTTATATAATTATTGAAAAGTAAAAAGGAAAAATATCTACTACTTTTATTAGGAAACCAGTAAATCAAGTTGCTCATACGATAATTAGAACATCTAATTTTATGTCTAATTTTGAATGAGATATATGTCATTAAAATTTTTTGTATGATGTTTTAACTTTGAATATTAATAATATGCGCTTAGCGTATCTAATAATATTTTAAAAAACATAAATTTTCAAACCCCAAGAAAGAAAAGATTTTTTGACATAAAAAAACAAAAGATTCTTTTAATTATTAGACCGGTAGCTTTTAACAAGCCATGATATTTTGCCGGGTTTTGCGGGTCAACCGTTCTTTTTCCTAAATAACATCGAAAAGCCTTGTGGGGTCTCGTGCTTGTTCCTTCTATTCAATTAATGCACAACAAGAAGATTTTAATTTTTAGTAATAATTATTAATTAGATGGTTCCATTCTCATTGAAAATTGTTAAATTTACTTTAGAAAAAAATCAAGAAGGAAATTTGATTTACTAAAAACCAATGATTACCGGTTCATTTAGTTCAACTATAAAAATTTAAAACTATTTAATTTTTTTAGTTCGATTTTTAATTTTTCTGTTTAATTTATTTTAATAATTCTTGTTTTTAAAAATTGGTTAATTTATTAGTTACTCGGCTAATTTTTAATAAATTAATAAATTTTTATAAATTAAAATAAATAAATAAAATATTATTTCTTTTAATTATATTTCAAAATTATAATTTTATTCAATCCTTAGCTGATTTTATAATATTTTAATATCAATTAAATCTTTTAAATTTTATATTTTTTAACTTCCTCATTTTTAAAACATTGCCCAAAAACTTATATTTCATAAAGTTATTTATTTTTGTTTTACAAGTCTAAATCCTATACTAATTTGAGTGTCTATTTGGTTCAGTAACACATTAAATGGTAGCATATTAAAGTCTATAAAATGTAATATTCACATTAATTGTTACAAGAAAACTATGTCTCTACGTCTTTTCTCAAAATACTTTCTTACTTTGATATTGGCTGGAAGAAGGTATGCTAATCAACAATATATTAAGTGTTAGATAATTTATGGTTACATAGACACATCTTGAATTTAAATTTAAATTAATATAATTTTAAAATAACTAGAGTTATTTTAATTATAATATTTTAATTCCGCTTACTGAAAAAAAAAGAAAATAGCAAAATTAACATGTTTAATTCACAGCCAATGTCCAATGTTGGTAGTATGGCCCAATGTCCAATGTTAGTGGGCTGACCAAGTCCTCAACTACAAGAGTTTGAGTTACAGCCGACATCTTGCAATACCTGGCCGAAAGCTTATATGGTCTCATCTAGTGAGTTGGCTTCCCAATTCCAGACTAATTGGATACTAAAGCTAAGGTTTTGGTGTCACGATCTTTAACGGGAGCCACGAAACTAGCAACGATTAGTGACCTGGAAATCTATATTCAGGCCCAGGCTTTGCTAAAGCTCGAATAAGTTTTGAGTTTTTAGGGTTGAGCACGTCAAATCTGATTATTATTTTTTATTTTTGAAAATTAATATAATGTCATTTTGGCTCAACTTGGCAGTCAGCTGATTGTATTAGCTGTTAGCTGATTATATCAGTTGGTAGTTGATAGCTAATTATATCAGCTGATTTGACTAGCTGATTATATAAGCTGTTTGTCATTTGATGTTTAGTAAAATTAACTGTTTAGTATTGATTTGACAAATAAAATTGGAGCTTCTCTCTTAAGTTACTCTTCCCATGTAAAACGCGCACAACTGCTTTCCTTCCCTTCCGTCTAATGGGTATATCGTCATTTTCAATAAACTAAGTGCAAAACGCGACCCCTCTTGAGTTTGTTAAAAATCAACTGATTGTGTTAATCAATTAACTCATTCAGTTGAATCACCAAACACAAAAAATAGTTGCTTAACATAATCAAATAAGCTAAAATGGTCAATCAACCAATTTTTAGCTAATAAGTTATTCACCAAACAGGCCCTTTATATGAAAATTTTAAAATTTGAGTTTTATATCGGATCAGGCAATCTGAACCCGATCTAATGCTTGAAAATTAAAAAAAATTGAACCCAACTCAAAATTTGATCAATTTAGATCCCATCTATTGATTTCGAATTGCATCGAGCATGTCATTAGTTGAATCCATTTTTTGTCATTACTGAGTGTATCCTTATAAAAGAGATTTTGATTGCGTATTATGCGAAAGTGGAATTTTTTATTCCTGAAAAATTATATATTTTTTCTTGATGGCACGGAGCAATAGTGTTATTAAAGCGGATGCACAAATAAATTAAGTACAAGAAGTAGAAGAGTTTTGAAGATTTTGTGGTGGCGGACCATACCCTTGGTGGAGGGCCATACGTTGAAGTCTTCCAAGGATGGATTGTGAAATGGCTGAAACATGAACGACGGTGGAAGGATTTCGCTGCAACTTCTACAACCAGGTATATGCATGCATATAACCAACTTATCACCAAAGTTTTCACTTATGAATAACACATGCATATGTTTAACATATTAACTCAGTCCTTTTTGTTGATCAAAATGGTTTCAAATTGTGATGAAGTTCTTGAGGTTTCCATTAAGTTACATAAGTATTTGTTTAGGATTAACGTTAGAAGAGGAAGAAGATGTTAAGGTGGTGCATCGGTAATTAACACATGTTTGTTTTCTCTAACCCTGTGTTTGGCTACTGTCTCTGTGAGAGGGGACACTAAACAAGATCAAAAAATCATGCCTTCATGAGAGTTTCGTTACTGTCTCTAAATTTTTGTCCACTGTTCTCGGTAGATAAGGACAAGATTTATTGTCCCTCCTAAAAAGGGAGGACAGAGACACGTTGTCCCTGTTTCCTCACATAATAAGCAACGTTCCATCCCCATGTTTTTAAATGATTTTGGTTTCTTTTGTTTTATTTGAGTTTTTAAAATTTACCCAAATCACAATATTAATTAAATTTAAAATATCTTTAAAAAATATCATTTAAAAACTACAATAATTAAAATATCTTTA
>JANTPM010000006.1:612451-629519 GCA_025434745.1 Erythroxylum divaricatum
TAGATTTATACAAGACTTTACTGAGCTAACATCACTCAACCCTTGATAATATCCCTCATTCTCATAACCCGTGAAAAAATTTCACACCTAATAGTATGACTGTCTCATACTAACCTCTACAGAGCATTTTCTCAAACAATGTTTAATGATAACGAAACGAAATAAGCAACTCAAGTGATTAAATAAATTGGAACAAAAATGAAAACACTTGAGATATAACAAAACAACTTCCCTATGATTTAACTCCTTCCAAGACATATCTAAAAATGTTCACCAATTGAAACACGCCACCCACTGCAAATCAACTTCATCTCTTACCACTCATCACCATGGCCAACATGAGACGATCCCATCAAAGAACAAATACTAGAGTTGCATAAAGAACTCAATTGGAAATGAACCACCTCACACATTTTCGACAATAATCAAAGAGAACATCAATAGAATACCCTCGTATACAAGAAAAAAGACTTAAATTGCATAAAGAAATGAAATAGAAGATAGCCACTGACCCAACCTCTACGACAATCATCTCCTTTTTTTTTGACAATAGTGTATTTACAACAATTATAAAAAAAGAACCTTGACAGTATATCACCGTAGGCAAATCCAAGAACAAGATACTCACATCATGTAAGAAGTCTTCACATAGTAAAGTTCTTCATTCATCACGCCTTTTAGTCACATAATGCACATCCACATCTTTTACAAGATTAGCTCTTTATCCAAGTTAAACCCAATGTATATTCTATCTTATCTTGATTTGAATTTGAAGTCTTTTATTATCTTGGAGATCTAAATTATCAAAAATGTCAAAATTAAATAATAAGATATATATCATATATCTTAACATTTCTAAATGCTACAGAGTCGATCACTCACTTGTTTATGGAGATTCGTACACCTTTTCACAAATTACTTTCTTGCTGGTTTAGTTTAATTACATGAGTGAGCATACTTTCATGCGAATATGATGTTATAACTGGAAATTAAATCTTCATAAAGATCAATTTTATTAATCGAGTTTAATGAAATTTGAATTTAATTAGTAACATACAAACTTGATGCGCATAATATATTTTCAAACTATTATATACCTTTAGAGTTAAACAAAGGGGGTAATCAAGTTAACTTTATATCAACTTGCGTTTAATTAGTTTGAGTAATATTTTAAGAATAAAATATATAATGTTTTAAATTTGTACGAGATAAATCATGTTTAAAGTTACTAATTAGTAAAATAAACAAATATATTAAAAATTAAAATAAAAACTGTGAGAGAAATAACTTTATAGTAAATTCAAAATTAAAACAGAAAAGAAGTTAAGTAAAAATTTAATTATTTTTTAGTTTCCTAACTTACACATTTCTAAATATTATATAGATGATATGGAGTTATTTTCTCTTAAATAAAAATTCAATTTATCGTTAAATTATAATTCAATTGAATTTTAAATAAATGAGTACGTATTATAATTATTTGAAAATTTTAAAATAAAATTTTACGTTAATATAATGGTTAGTTATAAATATAAATGGATTCCCAAGTTAATTTAAAATAATATAGTGGTTAGTTATAAATACAAATGGAGTCTCAGCCCCCTCTTGCACTTAAATTTTATTCGAACTTCTGACCAAAGTTCATTAAGCGACTCAAATTTGCATGTATATGCAGGCCTGCAGGTTCGTGTCTTGGGGATGGATCTTAGAGCCACCATCTTTCCAACATAAAATCTACATGAGGGTATAATGGTTGATTGCCGCAAAAGTAAATGAAGGCATGCTATGATCGGTGTATTGAAGCTTACAAGAGGCTTGCTTACCCACTTGGGAATGGCTTTTGGGGCCCTCATCAATTCTTAGCTAATAAGCTATCAACCCCTCAGTCAACATCACGCTTTTCTGTTTTGTTTTGCAAAATTGTCTTTCACTAATGCCTCTTGACACTTGGCTAAATGTTTCAGGCGAAGTTTCTTTATAATTAAATTTATCCAGTAAAACTTTCGAGGTTGTCAATTTCATAGCTACGTAAGTGCTGACATACGGAGACAGGAATTAACGAAGGAATCATATCCAGTCTGGTCTGCTTTTATGTAGAACTTTAATATTTTTCATTTGTTACTGATCATATATGGTTTCACATTGCAATTCCCGGTTCTATGATCAAGTCATATCTAAAATGTTCAATATGATTCCTAAATAGGAAGCTGTAACTGGATTTGAAGAATAGCTACGACAACTGGTTTTTTCGTGTGACACAAAACTTGCAGTCGGTTTTGCGAATCGCTTGAAGAATCAAAACATAGTTCACTCACAGAAAAAATGACCTCCTTATCATCGTAGAATCATTGTCTGTTGTTCAAACCCAGTTAACGACTTCAGCTTTCAGAGGAAAATAAAAGATATCTTAATTCTGAAGCATACTATCAAACAAGTTTACATGGAATTCATTATTAGCTTTACCGATTCTGGAGTCAGGTGTCAAATGATTTATCCTGACCATGACTCTGAAAATTTTGATTTTGTCATTGTAAAACTGTTTGTGCCTTTCCCAAAGCCCGCAAAAGCAAATATTGGCCACCTTATTCTTTCGTATAAGTGCAAGTACATTACAATTCTTTCCCTTATTTCATCACTGACATATTAAAACTATAAGGTAAGAATAGTGCCTTAGCTCTGTGGAATTAGATGCATGTCCTAAACTTTAATCCAAGCTTTGAAGTTGACTTAAATCACATAAAAATTTGGTAAAAATTTTAAAAAGATGTATTTGTTTTCAAATGTAATTAAATTAATTTACGTATAACTATTTCATGTGATGGAAAATTATATATATATATATATAATCATGAGAGAATTTTAAGAAATCATTTAAGCATATCACACAAATTTTGATTAATTTCAAATTTATTATAATATTGATATCTTTTCAATCGTAAATTAATTTTAATTAGTTAATATTTTAAATATATTTTAAAAAATAACACTTATAGACTTATTAACAAGAAGTATATATAATTATAATTAATTTACTACAAGTTGCAAAATCGTATAATTATGATTTTTTTTTTTTGGTGAAACACTAGTATTAAACGTACATCAATTCTTCATTTGATTACACTACATCGAGAACAAAGTTAGTAGCTGGCTAACGCCAATGTAATTGGTGATTTTCATGAAACTATCAATCCAACTGCTGCCAATCCCAAAGAGGTCCAATGTCTATGTCCATATCCGTGCTGATTCTATGTTCACTGGTTTGAAAGGTTTGGCATTGGTCAGCAAAGAATGGGATCCTTGGTGTTGATAGGATATCGTCAAAATTATAATTCGAGACTTCAATTGGAGGAACTACTAATGACGGTAGTGTTAGAGTTGCTCCTGGATCGTGATGGTCACCCGTGGCTTGAGCATGTTGAGCCTCTGGTTCCTTTATTTTCACTTCTTTAGCAGGTCTTCTATCGAACGATCTCAAGCATTTTGATTTCTTATACAGCCTGCACAAACTGAGTTCATTCCTCAACTGCAAAATAAAGGGCAGAGATATACATAAATTCTTTCGTTATTTTTAAGTTTCTACTTCAAATACATGAGTAGCCTTCTTATAATTTATTTAAACAGACTCATGAAAGACAAAGAACTTTCTAAAAGCATGACGAAAATGTTAATCCATATCATTTCCTAAACATGATACTGTCGGAAATTTGCTTTATTGAAATTCCAATATTCAAATGCATGGACTGTAGTTCGACGTTCTAAGTCTAATTAGTAATTAGTTAGCTAGAGCCATAAGTTTCTAACCTCTGGATGTGAACCACCTGAGGAAGTAATAGTTTGTATAGCTTTGTATTCATTTATTTTCCACTCAGTCTTTCGACCATTTGGAGCTCTTCCCTGGTAGAATATCATGGTCCTCTTCAAGCCAATAGGCCGATTATCTTTCAGTGAATATACATAGCCAAGACAACCACTTGCCTTCCAGTACCCTGATTTTGTCAACCTGTTGGGTTTTCCGCCATGAAACTCGCTTTCTTTTCTAGGAACAAAGAAAAACCAGTGCACTGAATCCCCGCGACATAAGTCTCCCGACAGCTCTGAATCAAAACAAGTTATAAAATTGCAAATCCCATGTAAGAAATGTTAACAAGGTTATCTTTATACTTGTTCTACTTGGGTTTGCGTGACAGTAGCTAAATATACACTGACAAGCTGATTATAACGAGAAATGAAATAACAGTTGCACTTTTTTTTTTTTTCCTTTTTTGCGTGAATTGCACTGCGGACACTTGATCATCTGAAGTAGCTTCGATGGTAGCACACTACCACCTCTTCACTGAAAACTTACGGGCAGCACTTAAGTTTAAACCATCAAGAAAGTACCAAGCTAGTTAAGCTTATTTAAAGCATCAAGAAGAGCAAAGAAATTTAAAGAGCGAAAATGTAAGAAATAATATACAGAGAAAAGTAAAAAAGTTTTTACGTGGAAGATCCCATGGATTGTAGTCGTAGATATCGAGGATGGGTATTACACGGTCGATATCTCGGTTGAGGGGATCTTTGTCTCCGTCAAGCCTGTGTCGCAGATAAAAGGAGACTAACTCTTCCTCTGTTGGGAAGAAGCGAAACCCAGGTGCCAAATCCTCCATATCTTTCTGTTGCGGAGATAGACAGAGATAAAATGAGAATATGTGATAGTGGAAGAATTTAAATACTTAAAATTCTTAATTTGGGATTTAGAAGTATGTAAAATTGATATGTGTATGCACTAGGATCATTAATGACTATATATAAGGAAATTAAGACTTTGTGCAGTGACTGATGGTCGAGGAAAAGAGCAAAAGAAAGAAAAATAAGTTACTGGTAGTTTGATTTGGAAAGTTAACGCGCTATAGAAGCACTTTAGCTACTATTACAGCCACTAAGAACGAAGATGGATCCGCATTATTTAATGCAGTATTTGATGAGTTTTTAGCATAAATTATTCCAGCTTCTTTCTTCAGGCCGACATGTGAAATTGTCCTTCCATCTGTCTCCTGGCATTGATTAACTTTCCATTTTAGAATCTAAATTAGTGCATGTTTGGTTTAACTTTTGGAGACTATAAAAGTTTTTTTTTTTTTCGCAAAAGTTATTTTTTTAAAAAAATGGGAATTTGACTGCAAACTTTAAAAGTACTTTTGAAGTAGAAATAACTTTTGAAAAAGTTAAAATACAGCTTTTTGAAAAGCTAAAATTTGGAGCTTTTCAGAAAAACCCAAAATTTAGCTTTTCGGAAAGCTATTTTTTAATTCACTTCTGTCAGTTACGTTTATAATTCTTGCTAAACAAAAACGTCAAAAATACGTCTTTTCTGCTTCAGCCGACTTTTGTTTTGTTTCATCTGTTGATCAATCCCTCTCATCTAAGTTAGTTCTTCTTCTTCGTCTTGATATTTGTCCTAAATATCGCAGACGTTCGATGTTTGCGTTTTTACGTAGAAACACATAGACGTTCTGCGTTGAATGCGTTGTTCAACACAGACGTGACCTTCGTCTGCGTTAAACAATGCAGTCGACTAATTACTTATCAAGAATGAATGTTTTCTTTAGGCTTGCTAGTTTAGCATAAGATAACTCACATTTTAGTTTATGCCAAATAGACAAACTTAAAGAGCCTATTGATAATTTACAAAGACTACAAATTAAATAACTCATATTATTTAACTTTTTTTACATGTCTTAATATCATTTCCTACAAGATGGTTATCTAAATTTTCCTTCAATATGATACTTTACATATTGTTTAGTATACTTTAAAAATTATTTAGCATAAATAATTTTATTATAAAATAAAATATTTATATAGTTAAAATTAATAAAAGTGTTTTTTATTTTTATGTTTTCAAATAGTCTACTGTATGAAGCTCTTTTTAAAAAACTGTTCTTTTACTTAATAGCCAAACAATCAACTGACTTTTAAAAAAAGTTCTTCTCAGAAAAGATCTACTGACAAAATCTCTACTGATAAAAGTTGTATTGATAAAAGCTCAACCAAACGACCCTTAGTATTGTAGACAATCATGGCAAATGAAAGACAGGAAACTGTATACTCCCCATCGTTATGTATACCTTTTGCTTTTTAATTAGGCAATTAACGTACAACCTTTATTTAAAGCGTAAAATATATGACGAATAAAATAACAAGATGGTTCCCTTTACAAACATAGAAGAAGAAAAAATGGATGTCTAGGGTAGGAGATGGACGCCACATCAAGAGTAAATATACCAATTAAAAAACAATATTTAACGTAAAAAATTTCTTAATAAATATGTAAAAAAATTATAGGTAAAAATAGAAAACTTTTCGCTGTAGAAAACATAAATTACAAAGAGAAAAATCTTACAATTTACGCTAAGAATTAATACATAAGATTATACAGAAGATTGTTTAAAACGTTAAACATATGTCTCTTTATATAGCTTCAAATGAAGGCTATATTCTCACAAGGGGAGAAATCTCTGATAGATAAAAATTATGTCTTTTTTGTTTTATAGTTAGATTAAGAACATTTTAAAATATTAACCTTTCATATTCGGCAAGTCAAAACATGTGATAATGTAAGTCGAGGTTGCTGAAATGGAATTGAATTCTTTATCTTACGCGTCTCAACTTTATGTTTACATATACACCGTCAAATTTCACATAACTTGCGAAATTCAAATAGCTTATTAGCACACGCTACTTTAGGAAGTCCGATAGTGAAACTCAGACATGTAGCATTGTGTGAACATTTTGATTGTTTAAGTTATATAAAACTAAATTGGCTTGATAAAATAATTAGAAAGAATATTCTTAAGGATTAACTATTGAAACAATTTAGCAATACGGAGAATCTTTTAAAAATAACTATTAATCGTAAACTTATTTATGAATAGGAGTTCAAGTATTTTAATTATCCATTCGCAAAATATTTTGCATATATACAATAAAATATATTATTACTAAAAATAAATAAATATATTGAATCGGCACATATTTGACAAATATTTATTATTATTTACGTGCAACAGATATTTATTTTGAATATATACAAATATTTTCCATTTATACAATAAAACTATATTATTAAAAAATGACTAATTAATCAAATTATGTTTTGCTATTATTTGCATATACCCACAAATATTTTATTGATAAATAATTTGTAAATTAGTCACTTTAAAAATTATTTTAAAAACATGTTGTAGTTACTAAATAGTTACAGCGATATTATTCTACTTAGATTACCACATATGTTGGCTGTATTTCAACTCAGCTGTATATATATGTAATATTTAAATAATTATATTATATAAATAAAGGATAATAGTCTTAAAACTCTGATAATAATTAAGTAATCATTACATTATATAACTCTACTGTTAAATTAACTTCATTCCATGTTAAATTAACTTCTTTCCTCTTCTCATAATGTTCTGACTGAGGATCTATTGCTAGTTGCAAATATTCGAGGGCTATTACATCGAAATTAAGAGGTAGTTCTGCGACACGTCCGACGTGAGGGGAACCAATCTGCTAACAGGCTAGTGGCCTGTGCTAGTTGCTTAGCCCCAGGTTTGCACATTCTTCGGACACCTCCGGGGCCGTCCAAGAGCTTCTTCACTAAAATACAGGCGAAGCTTTATACCCTCGTCATTTGTGATCAGATTATGTTCTTTTCTATTGTAATAAAAAAAAAACTTGTCAACATACACCTGACATTTAAATAATTATAGTATCGAAAAGAAGAAAAATAGTTAAAAACTCGCTTTCAACCCTATCTCTCCCATTTTTGTGGCCGTATGCGGAAAAGAGGTCTTGAAATCTTTTTTTTTTCTTCTCAGTTACTGTCATGTTTTGGAGTACATTCTTTTAGCCACCCGTTTAAGGTTTGTTGCCAAAGTTACATTGAAGTTTGACCATCTATTCACAACATCGTTAAATCTGTCTTGGTGTCGTATACACATGTAACTTTTTGTTCCACACTATTGCTAGGCTGCCTAGACTGCTCTATGTATCACGGTAATTATAGAGTGAAATCACTGCCGCAACTTTTTCTGCCACTGCTAACGCAGAAATCTAATGATACAGAGCAGGGTTTTGAAACTCGGACCGGATCAGCCGGTCTAATCGGTGATCGGTCGGTAGTCCGGTCTGGTTCATGTCTCAAAACCGGTCTTCAATTGAACCGGTGTGAACCGGTCAAAATCGGTCAATTGACCGATTTTGACCGGTCGGACCGGTCCGGTTAGACCGGTTCGATAATTTTTTTTATTTTTTTATTTTTTATTTTTTTTATTTTTTTATTTTTTATTTTTTTGAATTTTTTAAATATTTTTAATATTATATATAATTAAATATAATTATTGCATCACACCGGTTCGACCGGTAGTTGAACCGGTCAAACCGGTAATCAGTAAGGCCACCGGTTCGATGACCGGTCCGGGTTTTAGAACATTGATACAGAGTGTCAAGAACTTTACATCGGATAAATAAGAGAGTACTTAATGATTTATAATAACGCACAAATCTTTCTTTTTGAGTTAGCTTTCGTGATAAAATAGGCCTTCTAATATGATATTAGAGCTAATATGTTTCGATAGTTTGTCTATCAGATGTTCAGTTTTATTCTGAACTGAGGGGTGGGTCAAAAATTCTATATTGGACAAGTATCTGAACATTTAACAATTTACAATAATATGTAAACCTCCCCTCTTAAGCTAACTTTTGGTGGCGAGTTAAGTCTTTAATATAGTTATTCTCGTGCAACGATTTGGGAGATTTTTGGAAATTTTGAGGATACATTTTGTCTCGAATAAACCAGCCAACATTTTGAAGCAATTTGTGATATATCAATGATTTCATATAAAAATTAGTTATTGCCCTCAAATGAGAGTTATGAATTTTTTAAAATTAAGATAAATAAAATAAATTACTAATTTCAAAAGACATTAGGATTCATAGCATTCTGCTACTTCAAAATTGTCCAATGCTTTCCTGGGGCGTTTCAAATCCAGTGAAGAGAATATGGATATTTGGGGCAATTTTTTTAATTCCCTATTTTATCCTATTTTAATCATTTTATTTTTAAATATTATAATATAATTATTTAAATATCACGTATATATTAGCGTAAAATGAGATCGACTCATGCAATAATTTATGTCGACAAAGTTAATGTAGAAGTTTGAATATTTGATTGATGTTTTAATAATTTTGATTAGTATATTATGATTTTTATATTATAAAGAGATAACCAACCTTAATTTTGAGATTTTTTTCAACTTAATGCCAAGATTTTAAAATTTTCAATTGAGTGATTAATCTTTTAAACCTTAACAATTTAATCCAAAATGTTAGTTTTTGTTGATGTATCTAATAAATAAGTATTCACGTAACATTTAGTATATACATTAGGATCGCAATGGGTCAATTTATGAGTCGACTTTGTTAAAATTTTTAAAATAATTTTTTTAAAATTAATAATATAAAATAACTTTTTTTTAATTAAATTTAGGTCTGGAATACCCAAGTTTATACAACCCGAGACCTAACTCTTTTAAGAAAAAAAATCTTAGATAATTTTAATTATGTTGTTCTTGTTATGAATGGTTTCTAGGTAGCCGGATTTCTTTTTGTCCGTATCCTGGGTGTACACACTAACACATTTCTAGTTAGCCGGATCTCTTTTTGTCTGTATCGTCGGTGTGACTAACACAAGGGGAGATAAAATCATACATGGAAAGTCATCTTCTGTTTTATTTTATTTAGGTCAAAGTTGATAGCCGCACTTGTTAAGAAACCAATCGAACTGTGGGAAACATGCAGCCAAGTTAGAAACAAGAAAGGAAGGAGGTTGCGGTAGAAAGGGGGAGAGAATTGTGAGAGAAGTTGTGGGTTCGAATCTTGAGAGGAGCAGCTTCTATTTAAGGTGATGTAATCTCCCTGGTAATGATAACCTATCCTTTGGATGCAGATACGTTTGATGTTGACTAAGATCAGACCCAGATTTACCTATCTATGAGTCTGAGTGGGTGACTCATAGGTCCCAAGTAGTCAGGCCAAGCCCGAATCCTGAGTTATCAAAAAAAAAAAAAGAAGCCTTGAATTGTAGAGCAATAGGCTAGTTATTGTTTATTCGGGTTTTGATTTCTCCTTTGTATATATATATAAGCCGAAACAAGAAGTATAATTGAAGCAAAAGTCAATAGAGCAGGAGAAAAGAAGGTGACCAGAAAAAGGGATAGTTGATTAAAGAAAAAAAAGCTGTCAGTGTTCAGCATGCGGCTTTCATCTTCCATGAGGTTGCATGGATGATCTAAGCTATATTCACTGTTGCTTGCGTCATTGAACATCAGAATTAACCACTCCAGTAAGTTAAGAACAGTCACATAAATGGATATATCAGATATGATACTGAAGTTTGTAATTGTACTTTCACATAAGCTCCAACCCTGGCCCCATATATATAATAGCTGATTTGATCACTTTTTTAAATTTATTAATTTTGATTTATATAGATTATCATATAAGATTAATATTTTTTATCTCTAACATCTTATTATTTTGTAAAAACAACTATCAATTCTCATTTTGAGTACAGTTATAGTAAGATTGTTATATAAGATTAATGTTTTGACCCGGATCAAAAGATAATATTCGAGATTCAAGTTAATTCAATCGATACCAATATTTTAAAAATAAGATCGGAAGTTAAATCGGTAAAACAAAATATTTAAGATTTAAAAGGTTCAAACAATATTAGACTTTCATAAAATCGATTAAAGATTGAATAAAATTGAAGATTTTGAAAATGGTTTAAAAAGATTGTCGAAGAATTTAAAATTTAATTGAAAAAAGATATTATTAAATAAAATTTAATTGATTTATTTTAGTTTATAAGAACTTATTAATTTACGAAAATTGACATATTAATAAATAAATTAATCGGTTTTTAATAATAAAAGTTATTAAAATAAATCGAATCGAAAAGTTAAAAATCAAACAGAAAAATTAGACAATTCAAAGTTTTTATAATTCAATCAGCTGAATCGATTGAATTTTTTAGTTATTAACGGATACAATTTGATTCCAATAAAAATAATATTAATGTATTTTAATTACTAAAAAATTATTAACTAAAGTAAAGTTGGTTGTACTCATTCCCCGTCCCTAAAAAAAATGGCAACCCTACCATCATAAGCAGATATAGTAAAAAATGTTGAGATTAACCCTAACATCTTAATCTTTTTTTAAAAAGTCTATCAATAATTGCTTGAGATACCCTTTTGTATGGAAAACAGCAGCCATTAACTGTAGTCGGTCAATGTGTTCCTCTTTTATTGAACCAATGCGTGACAAGTGACAACCATTGGTTCATGCAAGCTTTCGCCTTCGCCTTCGCCATGCACATTCAAAAACAATATAAATCACTCGATCGGTGCTCAAATCCTACTCAGAGTTCAACACCTTATTAAAATATAAGATACCCTCTTATCCATTCCAAACTTAATCTCCATTGTTAAGCTTTTTTGTAAGTATTATAGATTGGAAGAACCGGTAATGGAGATGAACTTGAGTCCTGTAATTTCTGCTCCTCCATCTCAGCTTCTTACAGGGTCACCAGTTATGGAGATAGCTCCAAAAACACCTAAAAGCCCCTTCTCTTCACGTCTGATGAGTACTCCTATAGCAAGCCCTGTGAAGAAAGCAATCGAAAACATGCAATATTACTTGGAAGAAGTTGGTCAGTTCACTAAGCTTGACCCACAAGAGGCATGGCTTCCTATAACTGAGTCGAGGAATGGTAACTCATACTATGCAGCATTTCACACGCTCAGTTCAGGAATCGGGTTTCAGGCACTTGTTCTTCCTTTTGCTCTCACAACTCTTGGCTGGTAAGTCTAAAGATTGTGTTTAAATAACTAATTAACAGACCCTAAAACCCTACGTTGGTTATGCAGGACTTGGGGGATTCTTTGTCTGTTCCTTGTTTTCATGTGGCAACTGTATACCTTGTGGTTGCTAATTCAGTTACATGAATCGGAGTCAGGGATGAGATACAGTAGATATCTTCGACTATCCATGGCTGCTTTTGGTGAGGACGAACGATCTGCAAATATATAAACTAGCTTATACTTGAGAGTGTTCTCAAAGTTTAAAGAATGGATTTTCAGGTGAGAAACTGGGGAAGCTACTTGCTCTTTTTCCGATCATGTATCTATCAGGTGGAACCTGTGTGACCTTGATCATGATAGGAGGTGGAACCATGAAGATACTTTTCCAAATTCTGTGTGAAGATCAGTGCAATGTGAAGCCATTAACAACTATAGAGTGGTACCTGTGCTTCACTGCCTTGGCAATCCTTCTTGCACAGCTTCCTAACTTGAACTCAATCGCCGGAGTTTCCCTGATCGGAGCAATCACAGCCATAAGCTACTGTACTCTGATATGGGTTGTGTCAATCACCAAAGGTAGGCCTAATGGAGTTTCTTACCATCTTCCTCCAACAGAGTCAAGATTTGAGATGGCTAGACTTTGCAATGTCCTTAATGCACTTGGAATAATCGCGTTTGCTTTCAGAGGTCACAACCTAGTACTTGAAATACAGGTAAGTCCCACTATTGACATGTCTGTTTAGATCTTAGCCAAAAAGTGATCTTACTTTCTCTACAATTTTCCAGGGGACTATGCCTTCAAGCATTAAGCACCCATCTCGTGTTCCAATGTGGAGAGGAGTTAAATTCTCCTACTTGATTATAGCAATGTCTCTGTTCCCGCTTGCAGTGGGTGGATACTGGGCTTATGGAAATTTGGTATGTACAAAACTAGCTTTCCCTATCCTTTTTTGAGCTAAAGAGTTAAACAATTATGGTGTTTAATAACATGGCAAATTATAATGACTATTGAAGGTTTGAAAACCAAGAGATTAGAGTGAAAAATGACTAATTGTACTAAATAAATAAAGTTTTTAAAAAATTAAAAAGTTTTAGATAAATTAAGTAAAAATAGAATTTCATAGACTTGTATGTACCTAAAATAAAAGTTATATGTTGAATTTGAGCTTTTTTCTAAAAAAAAAAAAAAGGTCAAACCACTGAGATTCAATCTAATCAACCCTAAAACTAAAAACCTGGTGAACTGATTGCAGATTCCAGAGAATGGAGGGATGTTAAGTGCTTTATACAAATACCATGGACACAACACTTCAAAGGCACTACTTGGATTAGTGTGTGTGTTCATTGTCATGAACAGCCTTAGCTCGTTTCAGATATATGCAATGCCAGTTTTTGACAATTTGGAGCTCAGATACACGAGCAAAATGAACAGACCATGTCCAAGATGGTTACGTTCAGGGTTCAGGGTCTTCTTTGGATGCTTAGCGTTCTTCATCTCTGTGGCTCTGCCATTTTTACCTAGCTTGGCAGGTCTGATTGGTGGGATTGCATTACCACTAACCTTAGCATACCCATGTTTCATGTGGATAAGTTTAAAGAAGCCCTCTAAATATAGTGCAATTTGGTGTCTCAATTGCTTTTTGGGCGTGCTTGGAATGGTGCTTGGATTCCTGGTGACTGCCGGCGCAATATGGACTATTGCAACTATGGGAATAGACCTTCACTTCTTCAAACCCCAATAAGGATTAGTGATACCAAATGTCCTCTTTTATTGTTTATAGTGTAAATATCAATAAAGTGGTCCTTTTAATTATGAAAATGAATAAAACACTTAAATACGAGTGACATGAAACTTTCAAAAATTAAAAAGAGATTAATCAATCATAAAAATTATCAGTTAGACTTTGACAGACTTAAAATTAATTGTCATAGCTCAGAGCTTTAACATTAATCAAATTATATTTGAACAGGAAATTACAGATTTTCAGTGACCACCATCTCCTGAAATTCATAGGGCTTGTTCTTTAGGGGAGAAGTTATCATTTGCCAAGGTTGAAGCTTACCTGTTACTGTAAGGGACTTGCTTCTTGTCACATATAAAGCAGACATATTGAAACTTAAAAAGCAGAAGGAAAGAGATAGGAAAAAGTAAACCTGATTTTCCCTGCAGTAAAACATTCAAAAACTACAATCACAAAAGAATGATAAATTTTGATAGACTTAAGATAAGACTCTCTGAATTTCAACATCAATCAAACAATACTTTGAACGGCATACAACAAATTTTCAGTAACCAAAAATTCATAGTGTTTGCTCCTTATGGGACGAGAAGTAATCATAAGACAAGGTCGAGGTTTCCCTGGACTTGCTTCTTGTCCTATAAAGCAGACCTATTGAAGCTTGAAAGCAGAAAGAAAGGAAAAATTAAAACCAGATGTTCCTTCTACTCATACTTGGTAATTTATTAAATAAACTCCAATCTTTTAGTACATGAATGATGTTTCATATACTAAAATAGCCATTAACCGTATACATGAATTTCCAACATTCATATCCTCCTCTTTTCTTAAAGTTAGTGATATTTCTGCGAAAAGAAACAAAGCCCCCTGCATAATAATAAGGTTTAATTGAACAATCATCCCACTGCCTTGCACTTCAATTTCAACAAGTTTGGATAGCCACCATCTGTCCTGGAATCCTGTGGCAAGTCTGAATGAAGCACAAAGAGAATCTGACGGTCATGACCATCAGCTACTTGAATAATAACTTCCCAACCTTCCATCTTCAAGGATCTGAAATCTCCATTTCAGATATCAAAATCTTGAAATGTTCACCTCAAGCATGTGAACACAGAACATACTTTCTGTGGAGTTACAATTGTAACAAATCATTTGAAAAAGGGTCAAGGCTCTCAGAACGTACACAACAAATTCTTGTTGCTATGGAAAAGGTTTGGCTTTACATTGATAATGGCAGAAGCATTCGTCGCTTTTTTTTCCTATTTAATCTCACTTGCTTTGTAACTTTCATACCCAGAAGCAACAGCACCGTGATGCATACTAAGATAAAAGCAAGTTGAATATGCCTAAAATATAAAGAAACTGCCGAAAAAACCAGGAAAGCTAAACTCGTGAGTTCCCATATCACAAATATCACCACATCCACCCTGCAAGCAAAGGCAGAAAAGGCAGAAGCAAAATAAATACTGATGTCATAGTATTCAAATTGTATGACAACGGATGACAAAACCATATAAAAAGGAACTATCACAGATGACAACAGCGAACGGAACGTAAGAATCACATACAATCATTATATGTATCAAAAAATACTCCATCTTCTCTTTTCTGTGGATGTTTGTACCACATTTGATAAACTTGAGCTAAACGTTAAGTGCCAAGTGCCAATCAACTTCCCGGTTCAATGGAAGAGAGTTAAGATATTTATAATCTGGAAAACATTTGAACCCCACTAAATACCTGCCATCATACACACAACATAGTGAAATGTCTAGGATTGTTTCAATCTTGATCATACTAAACAAGGAGTTCATCATCTTAATTGTGATTTATAAAGGGGTGTCATACTAAGATACCATCATAGGAATATAAATTACCATCTTCGAAAATCTCCAGTCAACTTACAAAGAATATTCTATAAAACCTAAATTTTCCTATAAATTTTCAAACGACAGCCAAAACCCGCTATTGACGTCCATAAACAAGTTTAATAGACTATTCATTCATAAAATAACAGCATTGAATTTCCTGGTTAATAATAATTACCTTACAAATTTAGTAAATAGTAAATCATCCTAACTTTCTCAACCATGCAGGAAAAGAAAAACAAAGATATGAGTACGAAGTAATTGGTCTAGAAGCCTGAATATAATTTCTTTTCTTTCTTTCTTTTTTCTTGAATTGCAAAAAGGATAGAGACACAAGCCTCTTCTACATTCCTATAAGCATAAGCTGGGTACTTCCATAATGTTTGTCCAAACATAGTTTCCTTCCCATGAACTTCATCCCCACCTTAATAACTACATAGAATTGTCAAAAAGAATTACATAATAGGAAAAAGGGGAAAGCAGAAATGAATATGGTTTTCTCCAATGAGACGCGATCTGATTGACCAACCAATCACTCAGATGTTAAATTCTCAACACGTGAAAGAAAATCATAATTTAAAAACTAAACCCATAAATCCTAAATACGAAAATTGTAATCAAACCCTAGCTGATCTCCTAAACCAAGTTTATACATTTCCACTCTTCCAAGCCACGAAGATCAAACAATCTTGAGAGAAACAATAACAAGAACAACAATGAAACGAGAGGCCATAATCACTGATACGATTTACCTTGAATACGTGGGATTGGGAATGGAAGAAAAGAAAGAAACGGAGGCCCAGTCGTGTTTGGATCGAATCTGGTACTCCCTCAACTGCTCCGCCAGATTCGATCTCGTTATCATCTCTAGTCCTCTTCTCAATTTCCGTATCTCTCTGGTTCTAATCCCAAATGTTCAACAATGGACGTTTTCACGTAACCGAATTGAACGGTGAAGTGGGATGAAGGAGGGAGAGAGACCGGTGATCGATGATCGATTCTCTTCGTAGCTTTCGGCTTTGGTTAAGAACAACTACTATTCGCGCCACGCAACGACAACGTTTCGACATTATGGACCTTTAGGCCCAATTTATAAGAGACGCCTAGTTCTTAAGCAAGCCTTATTCTCTTGCCCACTTCTAAAACGTTTACTTGACATTTTCATATTTTTAGCCCGTCTTAGGAAAGGCATTCAGCCCGAGTCAAGCCCAAATGAACAAGAAGTTGAGTTAGTGCCTGTTTGGATGGGTTTATATTAGTAAAGCTTTTATCAGTAGAGTTTTTCTGAGAAGTCAGTTGATTGTTGACTGTTATTTACAAAAGAGCTTTTTAAAAATTTTATAAAATAGATTGCTTGGCAATATAAAAATAAAAATCACTTTTAATTTTAAATATATTTTATTTTGTAATAAAAAGTATTTATGCATATAAATATTATTTAAAATATATTAAACAATATGCACAGCTCAATATATTAATTATTATATAATTTTGAGCTATATGAAACATAAATAAAAATATACCTAGCTTAATATATTAATTATTA
>JANTPM010000006.1:629619-659367 GCA_025434745.1 Erythroxylum divaricatum
GGATTATAACATAAATAAAACTAATATAAAAAATAAATATTAAAACATATAAAAAGTCAAATAATATTATATAAATCTCAAAATAAATGTGAAGATGTGTTTGTAGGTATTGTGAAAATTTTGTGTAAAACATAAAAGTAAAAAGGACTAAAAAATAGACTCATTTATTAGTCTGAAAATTTTACTTGAAAATGTATTTTTTGAGAAGTTTCAAATTTGAGTTTCTTAAAAAATTGTATTTTAACTGTCAAAAAAGTTATATCTATTAAAAAAGTATTTTATCATTTTACAACCAAACATTCATTTTTCTTAAAAAAAATTGCGGTAAAAAAAAGTATTTATTTACTTTCTAAAAGCTTAATCAAATAGGCACTTAAATTTTGAAGCTCAATCAAATAGGCACTTAAATTCAAGTTCAGAAAGTCCATCGAAACAAACCGAATTGTATTAAAATTTAACTAAATCTCATTTTAATTTAAATTAATTGAATTTTTATTTTAAAATTTTCTATTTAACTTAACTCAGATTTGGAAAATAAACTTTCATTTGTTACGATGGAAAATCAAGTCATTCGATAACGGATTGAAATACTCTTGTCTTTATTATAATGTTTTAGCCATGTTTAATTAAATTTTTTTCACATATTTATTTAACTAATATATAAATATATAGATAAAATGTAATAAAATAGAGTAAAAATTGATTAACCCAATTCCAATCAGGTCATCTCATCTTTTCGATAACGCCTCTTATGGCTCCGTTTTCAACCAGACATATCTTCTTACTTAGATACTAAGGTACATGTGAAAGAATATGAACTCCGTAAATGATGTTCCGGAACTTTGGGCCTCAAAGAAAGTACTTTTAAAAGTTCAAGTAGCAGTAACATTGGGCGCGAATCTTAATTCGATAGAGTTGGAATACCTAAATTTAAATTTAATTAAATAACTTCTAGATTTTTTTCTCGATACGTACATAAATATCTATTTTAACAAATTTATTTCTAATTTTTGTAAAAATTCAATACCTTTATTTATCTAACACAATTTGTAATTTTTATTATAATTACTACATTTTCAAACTTTTAATCAATAATTAAAAATTTTAATTGATTGGATCGGTTCAAAACTGTTTCAATTTATTTTTTAACCTTTTAGTTTGATTTATTTTGATAACTTTTGTTAGTAAAAGTCGATCAATTTATTAATTTATCAGTTAATTTTTGTAAATTAATAAGTTCTTAAAATAAAAATAAATCAATTAATTTTTATTTAATAACATATATTTTTAATTAAATTTTAAATTATTCGATAAGTAAAGACAATAAATTTTAATTATATTTCAAAATTTTAAATTTTTAGTCAGTTTTATAGTATTCTAATTCCGATTGAATGTTTTAAATCTTAAATTTCTTGCTTTACTGATTTAACTTCTGGATTGAATTTTAAAATATTAATTTTAATAATCATTAAAATAAAAACTAATTAGTTATGTCATTAAAATGTATAATGAAGATTTGAATAGAAAATTTTTAAAAAATTGAGGTTAAAATTTAAATTAATTTGAATTTTTACTAATTAAATATATTAATCATACGAATAAAAATTCAAATTCATCCAAAACTAAATTGAATATAATTTATTGATTTTTAATTAGATTTAAATTGAAATTACTTTTTTTGTTTCTCGTTAATCTCAAGAGGCGGTTGGACAGATTAGCATTGGAATAAGTTATGATATCGGGACTTGAAGAGATAAGCAAGCACTTAACCGACCACCTGTCCCTGAGTGCCTAACCAAGCAACGTATCTTCGGAAAGTGACAATCACTATGTCGTTCTTAACTCTGATTACAACTGGGCCCCACCATGCCATGGCCCTCATGAGGCGTGGATGTACCGGAAACCTGCCACTCGAGTAAACTCTCGAGTCTTTTTCTGCCGACGCATCACCCGTGGCATAAGTCTCATTTTTGTGGGCCCCAACAACCCCCATTCCACATTCATCTTAGCCGACATTTTATGTCCAAACCCTTCACGTTCTTCTTACTTATTGGATACTCCCCCGGGCCCACAGTACAGCGTGTCTCTTTCAATTTTGTATGTTTTTGACTTTTCGTCTTTTGACTGTTACGTGTGAGTATCCATACCTAAAAATTGGGATGAGTACAGCTCTTTCATTTTTTCATATTCTAACTTTATTTCAAGTCATCTCATTTATGTATTTATATGATTCAAATTATCTCATCAATATATTTATAAAAGTTTTATATAAATATGTGAATAAGATGACTTAAAATAAAATTAGGGCAATAAAAATAGAACAAATGCTCTAATCTCTTAAAAACTTGTTTAATAATGTTAAAATTGCAATTTTCCCTTCAACATGGTATAAAAAATTATGTCAAATTTACAATTTTTGCTTCAAACATCGTAAAAATTAATATTACTTATTATAATGGTGTCATAAGAATTTATTCAATATTTTAAAAATATTTAAGCCACAAACTATACGTTTAATAAAATTTTAATTTAGAAATTAATATTCAATTATAACATCATATAAGTCTAATTAACAACTTAATTACTACTATAAAAAAGTAGTGATTATTATTATTATTAAATAATAGTATTTAATAAAATAATTTCTAAATAATAATTAGTCTTATAAAAATTATTAATATTTATTAATATTTATAAAAATATTGGAGTGAGATTCAAGTTTTTTAACATGATCTAAAGCGAGCGAGCTTAATGTGCAACAGAAGTGAGTGATGGCTATTGGTCTTCCCTTCGGCTTTATGCCACACGTCGGTTACAGGAGAATGGCCTGATTGGTTACACACAGTGACTTTATTAGTACTTGATCGCGTCAGATCCGCGTTACATTACGCTATAAAAGCCCCCCAAAAGATAATCATATAAGCAACGAAAGCATAGCAACTTGTTCTGTTTATTTATCGTGTCGCTTCTGCTCAGTTCTTGTGTTCTACTTCTATACACATCAATCTTTTAAGCTCGTTCCCGTTAATTGTTTCCGATCACGATCTTTGAACTATGGCTGACGAATACAAGGTCCACAAGAGCGAGACCACCCCAGTGACTGATGAAGGTTCAGTGGAGACCAAGGATCGTGGGGCGTTTGATTTCTCGGGGAAGCAGGAGGAAGAGAAGCATCAAGAAAAAAAAGATGAAGGTTCAGTGGAGACCAAGGATCGTGGGATGTTTGATTTCTTGGGGAAAAAGGATGAAGAGAAACATCAAGAAGAAGAAGTAATCGCTACCCAGTTCGAAGAAAAGGTTCACGTATCTGAACATGAGACCAAGAAAGAGGAAGAGAAGAAACCTAGCCTCTTGGAGAAGCTTCATCGATCAATTAGCAGCTCTAGCTCTGTGAGTTCTTTTTCTTTTTTCTTTTTTTTTCGTCATCTCTTGATCTTGATCTTTGAATTGTTAGTGACATCTTGTGAATATATATATATATATATATATATATATGCAGTCTAGCGATGAGGAAGGAGGAGATGGAGAGGAGAAAAAGAAGAAAAAGGAGAAGAAAGAACGGAAGGAGAAGATCGAAGAGAAGAAGCATGAAGATAGCACAGTTCCTGTAGGGAAATGCGACGAGGAAACTGAAGAAAAGAAGGGTATCATGGAGAAGATCAAAGAGAAATTGCCAGGACAACACAAGAAAACTGAAGAACTTGACACTCCACAACCAACTGAAACATACACTACTCCTCCTGAACCTGCTCATTCACATGAAGATGCAGAGGCGAAAGAGAAGAAGGGAATTTTTGAGAAGATCAAAGAGAAGCTACCTGGGTACCACCCAAAGACTGAGGAAGAGCAGAAAAAAGAGAGCGGTTCTCATTGAGAAAGCTAAATATGTTTGTGAACTATAAACTATTGCGTGGTTTTTTTCTTTTTCTTTTTTAATCAGTTGTGTTTATTTTGAAATATTATCATATCTGCTTTATTGTATTACGTGCTTTGCGTGTTTGTAAGTAACTTGTGTAATGGATTCGATGTTTTCCCTGTTTTCTTTAAACAACATTAAACTTATATAAGTATGCTCTTGTGCTCTGTTTTCTTATTAACAAATTAGATTCTAATTAATTTCGTTTTTATTCATTTTCATACTTTAATTAGAAAATTTAATATAAAAAAAAGAGAATATTAACAAACGACTATTATTAAATTCATCCAATCTGATAAATTCAATACCAGTCACTTAACGAGTACGTCACCAATCTTTCAAACAGGCTATATAATGTACTTAATTTGTAAGGTTATAAATTCTTCTCTCTTTATGAAGCATAAATAGAGATCAAATTTTGATAAAATTTGCAATAACCAATGTATATCAAATTCAAAAGGCCAAAAAAAAAATGCACTGTTCTTCTACAAGGTTAAAAATAAGCATGTGCAAATATTTCTTGTCTACTCTAATTAAAAGTTTTTTTCTTAGATGAATGATTATTAAGTTGGAATTTAATTTTTTTACCTTAATATAACTTTCGAGTCATTCAGAAACAACCTCTACCAATAAAGAGTAAAGCCGCATACTAATAAACCATCTCAAATTCTGTTTCTTAACGAAATTTTTACTTGATTTTTGTTATTACTATTATAATATATATTTTTCAAAAGAATATTTTTTTAATTACGAGTTATAAACCTCTTTTTTAAAGAATAAAATAAGTCTCTTTAATGTGAATAATAAAAATATTTAAATTTATTACTATTAATTAAATTTGTTGTAGTTTAATGCTGATTCAGTATATTATTTAAATCATTCAATTGACAAGTTATTTTTGAATCACTAATTTACTAGATGATCAATTTAAATTATTTGATCAATTATCATGTGATGTTGATATTTTATTTAATGTGTATGCTAAATTTAAGTTGCTTATATATATCTGATTGTAGTTGGGGAACTGACCAGTAGTTCTAAACCTACTTGTCAACACCAGCGATCAATTTCTGCTTTACCGGAAAACCTTTAATTTCATTATGAGATGACCCCTCCAAGTGCTCCAAGATCTTTACAGACCATTCGAAGTGGACAAAAGCAATTTCTTTATCACTTTCGGTTTCTTTATAGCAATTTCTTCCACTCCTTCGTGACAATATGGTCCGTTCTTAATAGCTTATAATTTCTGAATAAAGTAAAAAGAAGAAGAAAGTGGCCTCTTAAGAATTAGTCAAGTTAGTAGAGTAACGAAGCATGGGTGAAAAGATCCTATATTTGATTTCCCTTATTTACGCTCTCTCAATTAGGTCTATTATACAGGACTTATTTAGTGTAAAGTACTCAATTGATATGATTTGCAGATTATTGTGTTAATTCATAAATTTATCTAGTGAGCATTTAAAGGATAACGATTGTAGGTTTCTTTGTTTAAAAACAAGTTCTTATTTTGTCTCATTTTATTCTTTATAAATTTTAAAAGTGAACTCCCCTAAAAAAAATAAAACAAGACAAAATAGAAATCATTTGTCATTCTTTACTAGAGTTCAGAGCGATTAATGAGCCATACTTTTATTTTTTATAAAAGTACGCCCTGAATAAGTATTATGATTGCCCTTACTCAAGGTCAGGCTTGACAATAATGAATGACTGGCTAGTGAAAAATACAATACTATTTAAAAATTATTTTATATTTTAGTTCTAAAATAGCAAGATATAAGCATTATGGATATTAGATATAGACTAATTAAATGTTATCAATATAATAACTCAAATCAGTTCTTAAATTTAGCTCAAGCTAATCAAAATTGATTTAAATTAATAATTTATTATCATTTGAATCGAATTAATTAAATATGAAATTAATAAATTATTAGTTTGAGTCATATTTAATTAGTTCGATTCAAATTTAATAACTGGGTTGAATCATTATGTAAATAATATTTACTTAAAATGACAGTTTCATGAATTGTGTACTTTGTTGCTATTTTTAAAATTAAATTATATATGAACAAAAGTTCTTAAAAAATAAAAAGTATAAGTTTTTTTCGAAAATATTAAAATTAAAATACTTTTTTAAATTTGTTAAACTACAATAAATGTCTATTTCTTTTATCCGCTCGTTTTTATATTATAAAATTTTAATTTCATTTATTATTTAATTAGTTATTATACTAGAAGACTCGCGAGTTAAGGATGATGACAGTCGGCACCACACATCATTTTCCATTTGTATCTCATCCCAAATTGAGTCTTATCGATATGGGCAGTGACTGCGACATTTGCTATGATCATACCCTTCATTTTCTTGTCAGCTAGTCACCTACTTAGTCAGTTGGTTGGGCCACTCATAAATGTAAGTCTTCAAAAATAAATGTTGTTATTTACCTTCTTACACTTGATGTCACGAAGTCTAAGAAGAAAATTGATATTTAGATTATAACTATGTTAAAAGCAGGGTTTTAATTTATCGAGCATAATTGTAATTATGATTATGATTATAATTATAATTTATATTAATATTATTTGTTAAAAAAAGTTTAGCAATTGATCGGTTTGATTTATTTATTTGTATAAATTTTGAACCAGTAAATTTTTTAGTTCAGTTTTCAACTTTTCGATTCAATATATTTTAATAATTTTGTTATTAAAAATTGATTATTTTATTAATTAATTGATTGATTTTTGTAAATTAATAAGTTCTTATAAACTAAAATTAATTAATTAATTTTTATTTAACGTTTTCTTTTTAATTAAATTTTAAATTTTTTGATGAGTAAATACAAAATTTTTATTTTTATTTTAAATTTTTTAATTTTATATATTCTTTAATTGATTTTATGACCATTTAATACCTGAATCTTTTAACTTTCAAACATCTTGTGTTATAGTTTTAATGTTGGATCCAATTTTTTTTGCTAGAAAAAAAGATTAGTTTTTACATGTCCGAAATGTTGGACAATTATGTCCTTTCTTATAAAGTTTTACAATTATTAATTGCATTTTTCAGTTTTTCAATAATCTATTGATTAAGTTACGTATTTTTATTCGGCTAAAGATAATAAAGTAATCAATAAATGTTCTAAAATAATGAATCACAATTTGGATAAAAAATAGATCTCAATCAAGTAGATCGGGTCTAAATCGACCTTGTAATGTTGAAATCCGATACGGAAATTATATATAAAGATTAAGGTCTCCTGCAGTTGCTCATATAATCAATCGTAAGTATAAGGATTCTCTAAGCCGTTAAGAGAGTTTATATTTTTAAAAAATTGTTGAAATACTTTGCTCGTATTTCGGATAGGAGTTCTCACAAAGATGACAGTGAATTCACGCTCGTTTTTTATTAAAAAAAACTCGTTTGAATTTACAGAAATTCAAATTAAGAATTTTCGCATTTTTTTTATTTTTTTTGCCCTTTCACGTTCGGGGATACATAATTAAAGTATTATTTTGTATTACATACAATGGACAAATTAACGTTGCAAGTCAGATCGTGATCCATACACATCACAATGGACAAGACCACTCCTTGTTCTGATCCTCCCACGGAGCTACCCAAGAAGAAATGTTAAGAATCCTAAGAACCGCCATTGATTATAACTATATGACAAAGTAATCACATTATCACTCACTAGCTACGGTACAGCAACATCTAATGGCGTGAGATTAATATAAATATCTGTACATGAAATGCAAATTTGTTCATAGTCAGAAAATGTTTTGTAGGAGGTTGGCGACTCTCTCTCTTGGAATCCTGTTATGCGCACTTACAGGAGCCATTAATGGCGAGTACTTGATCGGAGTTGGGAGCTATGACATGACCGGCCCAGCTTCCGAAATTAACATGATGGGTTATGCGAACATCGAACAAACCACCGCCGGCATACATTTCCGGCTACGAGCTAGAGCTTTTATTATATCAGAGAGTGGTCAAGGTGGTGCAAGGTTTGCTTTTGTGAATCTTGACGCGGGTATGGCTTCACAGCTAGTCACTATTAAAGTGCTTGAGAGGTTAAAATCCAGGTAAAAGAATGGGGATATAGACATCTTAAAAGGTTTGCAGCTCTTTGAAATATTTTAAAATTTCTTAATTTCTTAATTTTTAAATTAAAAAAAAACAATGTTATTTTCAATTTTTAAATTTCTTAATTTTTAAAATATTTTGAAAAAAATCATTTTTATTTTCAATTTTAAATAACCTTGTTATTAAATTTTAATTAAAAATAACGACAAAATACAATAAAAATGCTAATATGACAATTTAACTTACTTTAACTTAATTAATTAAACTCGACTTAACTGAATATTTATTATAATTATTATTTTAATTCGAATATAATTTATTTAGTCAAATTTAAGTATTGAATTGAGTGATTATATTTAATAATTTTAAATTTAATATTTTATTGCATGTGTTTTGTCATTATTTTTTAACTTAAGTCTAAAAGAATAATTTTTAAAAAATAAAAATGTAAAAATAACTATTTTTAATTGAAGTATAAGAGAAGAAAAAAATTAATTGAAATTTAAAAGAAAATTTTCAAAAAATTATGAGATTTTTAACAAAATTCTTTAAAAAGAGAGGTATGTAACTTCTACTATTTTCTAAAATTAAGGGAGTGTTTGGATAGTTAGTATGGAAAGAAAAGAATAAATAAGGAATGAAAAAAGATGATTAATAATAAATTATGATTAGATGAACAATATTTTTATATTCCTTTTAAGGCAATTACTTTGTACACCCTAATATAGTGAGCAATGGAAGAGATTATAATTTTTATTACTATTCTTCCAAATGAGCCAAACACACCCTAAGTTTTCTTTTCAATGTTTCATTTCTAGCGAATAACGGACATACATATCATCATATAACATCCTAATAAATTTGTTACATATATAAATAACATCCTGAATTTGAGAGATGATAGCATCTAAACTCCTTTGAAGTGTAATCATGTACTGTTAGTGCCTTTTATCGCAAGGTACGGTGACCTGTACACCAAGGAAAATGTAGCCATAAGCGGGACTCACACTCATGCAGGACCTGGAGGTTACTTGCAGTACCTGCTTTACTCTGTTACTACTCTGGGATTTGTCCAACAATCATTCGACGCCATTGTTAATGCAATTGAACAAAGCATAGTTCGGGCACACCAGAACCTAAAGCCTGGCACAATTTTCATGAACAAAGGTAAGCTACAAGCAACCAAACTCCATAAGAAACTGATGGTCATCATGAGCTCTGAAAATGGCGGTGTTGTGTCGTGCTTTGTAGGGGATGTAGAGAATGCAGGAATAAACAGAAGCCCGAGTGCTTACCAGCAAAACCCAGAAGAAGAGAGAGGTCGATACGATTCAGATGTTGATAAGGAAATGACACTTTTGAAGTTTGTTGATGGAGGTAGGGGAAGGAGTATAGGAGCTTTCAGTTGGCACGCCACTCATGGTACTTCCATGAGTAAAAACAATAAGCTCATTAGTGGAGACAACAAAGGAGCAGCTGCTAGGTCTTTTGAAGACTGGTTCACTAGTAACGCAAAAGCTAATTCAACAATCGCCTACTCTTCCAAGACACCAGGCAACTCTTTCTCACATTTATCTTGTTTTTCACCTTGGTCTTTTCAAGTCTTATTTTGGGTTGGGGCTAAACTACGAAAACTCTTGCTCTTGGAGCCACGTACCAAAACTGTAAGTGACTAAAGCTTGACATATACTTGTTTTTATGTACGAGGTAGACATTGGAAAGCTAATTGCAAAAGCACAAGCAATCAAGTCGACAGGAGGACAGCCATGTGACAGAACAACCAGCCAAAGCTTCAAAGTGAGGAGGAACAGTGATTCGCTTTTTGTGGGTGCGTTTTGTCAATCCAACGTTGGAGATGTGACCCCAAATGTCTTAGGCGCATTTTGTTCCGACACTGGCCAGCCTTGTGATTTCAATCGCTCGTCGTGTCACGGTGATGAGACACTCTGCTTGGGCCGAGGACCTGGGTAATTTACTTGGAACCACACTTCAATAGCCTAAAATTTCAACTTCAATGACCAAAAACTCCTGATTAGTTGTGTTTTTGATTCGAATAACAGATACCCAGATGAAATCTTGAGCACTAAGATCATCGGAGAGAGGCAATTCTCCAAGGCCGTTGATCTATTCACGTCTGCTAAAGAGATATTGAGTGGAAAGATTGATTACCGCCAAGTTTACTTGAACTTCACCGATATTGAGGTTGAGTTAGACGGAAACCAAGTGGTTAAGACTTGTCCTGCAGCTCTTGGTCCAGGTTTTGCAGCAGGAACTACGGATGGTCCTGGTGTTTTTGGGTTCCAGCAAGGTGACACAGAGGTCAGAATCCAGTAACTTTGGGGTATGGTTGGCAAGAGTCAAAAATGATGTTGTTTTAGGCAGTTAACCGGCCTATCTCCAATCCACTGAGCCTAAAACATATGCTTTTGTTTAATACCACACCCTAAGTCGTGAAATTTATGCCTATTTTGTGGGAATCAAGATTTTCTGTCCAATATTACCATTTCTTATTTTGTCTCATAAAATTTTAATTATTTATTTGATGAGACCATGTAGGGTTCACGCTAGACCTACATAGGACTCACATAAATAAACCACTAAAATTTATTGAACACAATAAAACATCATAATATTAAATAAAAGATTTGGATTCATTTGGTAGGGTTGTCCACTCTCGTCTTGCAGATCAACAAGCTCTGGAAACAAATGAGGGACGTCCTGAAAGAGCCAAGCCCATATCAGGTGGAATGCCAGAAGCCTAAGCCTGTTTTGCTGTCCACAGGAGAAATGGATTTTCCCTATGCATGGGCGGTAAGCCCTTCAAGCCCTGCATTTCATCATTTCTCTAGACCAGGTAAAAGAAAAAACAAATCTATGTCAAAACTCGATGAACCTTATTTGAACATGAATTTCGCATTAACTTGATTAGATCATTTTGTTGTCTTTAGACTTGTTTAAATTCAAACCTGAGAAAATTTGAAATGAGTGCTCGGTAAAAGAAATTAAGTTTGAACTTAAGTCCAAATTAAACTCCAAATTGATCAAATTTAAATATTTAATTTTAAATTCGAGCAAAATTAACTAGTCAACTTCAATTTTTGTTATCCATAGTCATAAATAAGTTTTTATTAGCTCTTAGCGATTGTTTGGTTCTACTTCTATTTTTATGTTATAATTTTTCAATTTTCGTTTTCAATTTTTTGTTTATATTTTTTTAAATAAAAACAAAAACTTGTTTAATTGTTAATGTTATTATATTTTTATCATTGATAATATAAGATAAAACTTAAGAATAAATTATTTTTAATTAAATAAATTTATTTAACCTCTTATATAATATTTATTAACAAATATTAATAAAATTATGTTATTTTATTAAATTAAATAATTTAAAAATCAAAATTTTACTTATAAATTAATATTTATTTGAAATATATTTTAATTATTAAATCAAATTTTATTTGAATATTTATATACTTTAAATTTAATTATATTTATTAATAATTATTAAAATTAATTACATATTATTTAATTATAAAAAATAAATTATAATAATTATTATTGATAATTAATTTTAATTTATTAAATATATAATGTTAAATTAAATTATTCATAATTTTTATTAAATATTAAAAATTAAATAATATATATTTAAAAAATAATAAATCAGATTATAAAAAACAAAAAAAATAAAAACCACTTTTTATGATTTTAGTAATTTTTTAAAACTGGAAAAGCCAAAACAAAAAATAGAAATTAAAAATTCAAATAAACATGTTTTTTAAACTAAATTTGAAAACAAAAATAAAAATAAAAATAGAAACAAATATTCTAATAAACATGATCGTCCTATATTTAAATTTAAAAATTTGTTATAATTAATTAAATACTTTACGATCAAGTTTAAATTTGAAATATCAAATCTTTTTACTTAAATCTTAGTATGGTCAAATCATTTTATTAACTTCACACTTGTTTAAATTCATACTTAAGAAAATTTATTATGATTAGTCGAGTCAAAAAAAAAAAATTCTGAACTTGAAGGTAAATCTAAACTCGAACTTAAACCTAATCAAATTTGAATATTTATTATTTAATATTAAATTATTGTGACAAACCTTTTATTAACTCAAGGGTTCATTTCATTTGATTTTGCTGACTCAAAATGTTTCCTAATCTTCAGAAACTAAGATTCTTACCGGCGTTTTCGTGGTGCAGCCTGCTGTTCTTCCAATTCAGATACTGAGGTTGGGACAACTTGTAATTCTTTCTGTACCAGGAGGTTCGTTCTTCTTCACTCCGCTATAAAAGTGGTCTCTTTCTGTACCAAATCAATGGTGTTTTGCGATATAATGTAAGCACATATGGCTGCTTTGAGTTCTTTCAGAGTTCACAACAATGGCCGGAAGGCGACTAAGAGAGGCAGTACAAGAAACACTGGCGAGTGACGGCGGAGGAGAATTCAATAGTAACACCCACGTTGTAATAGCAGGACTCACCAACACATACTCGCAGTATATTGCAACTTTTGAAGAATATGGGCATCTTCGTTACGAGGTATGCATGCCAATTCCCCCTCTTTTAGGGTAAAAATTTATTAACAAGGGATTGATTTGCTCGATTCAAAGTCTAATTAACTTAAATTTTACCTAGAGTCATATCATTTTTTTCCCAAAACATAGTTAACACATATTTTACTTGTTAATTTTGTTCGGTTAGATTTGGATCGAGTCGAAATATCAATTCTATAACACATTTTATATAAGAGAATGAGGCATACAAATAGCATGTCTTTGAAATTTCTTGTATGAAAAAGGTTTCGACCTAAAATTAATAAGTAAAATTTGATACGAATGAAGTTTAATGAATCTTGAACATAAAATTTGATACGAATGAAGTTTGAATGAATCTTGAACATAATACAAAAATTAAAATTTAAATCAAACTTTAGATTTAAACATCCGAACAATTTGGACATCATAATATTATTTCCCCCTCTTTTCAAAATAGACATTAAAAAAAATCAACAAATTAGGGTTGACAAGAGATCAGACAACTTAGATCATATTGATTCTTTTTAAAGTTTGAAATGAACAGATTTTGGATGAACCTTGAACAAATAAAAAATAAAAAATTTAAGTTGAACTTTATATTTGAAGGCTTTAAGAATGTAGGCATTATGATATGAGGTATGGTTACCAATTCTCCCTATTTCTATAATAGACATTAGTCAACATCAACAAATTAGGGTTGATAAGAGGCTTAAGACATATTGATTCTTTTCAAAATTTGATCAACAAATGACTAGCTCAAGTCATATTGATTCTTTTCAAATTCTTATCAAAATAGATTTTATCTACTAACTTTCAAACTTGGGTCGTATCAATTTTTTCTAAAACCTAGTCATTACATACTTTACCTATTGATTTCATTCAAGTTAACTTGAATTGAGCCGAAATATGAATTCCACAACACGTTTCATAAAAAAAATTGAGTCATATAAATAACATGCTCTTGAATTTTCTTGTATTAAAAGGATTCAACTTAAAATTAATAAGTAAAATTTGAAATAAACAATTTTTAATGAATCTTAACAAAAATTTTAAAATTTAAATTGAAATTTAAGCTTGAAAGCTCAAAGAATACGAGCATCATGGATATAAGGTTTCATGATAAACATTAGACAAGATCGATATATTAGGATTAGTAACACGTTCGATTCGAACTCAAATCATACCTAATTTTTTAAAGTTTCATCAATACGAACTTTATTTATTGACTTTTAAACTCGGTTTATATTGATTTTTTAAAGTTTGATTAACATGAACTTTACTCAGTAATTTGATCTACATATATAGACAAAAAACCCTACAAAATTCTAGTAATGCCTTACGATGTGCAATGGAACATACATGCAGGCTTCATCAACACTATATGGTCCTCATACCTTATCAGCCTATATCCAAGAATTCAGAAAACTAGCAAGCGCCATGGCAAAGGGCGAGATCATTGGATCAGATTTATCACCACCAGATCTTTCACCTAAACAACTCAAACTTGTTCTCGACCCTCTGGGAGAACCTCCTCTTCCTCATGGTATAAACATCGGTGACTTGAAACAAGATGTTTCTCAACCCAGAAATGGCTCATTCACGAAAGGCGACACCGTAAGTGCCACCTTCTTCAGTGGTAACCCCAGGAATGACCTATTCACTGAAGGTACATTCGCAGTGGTCGAGAAGCTTCTTCAAGAGGGACGACGTTGGGTTCCAGTTTACGATGATGATGATTTGTGTTCGTATTTCAAGTGGTCGTTAGATTATAACTTCACTACCTTCTCTAATCTGGCAACCATCGAATGGGAAGTGCCTGAGGAGGCAAGCTCTGGTGTTTACAGGCTAAGGCACTTTGGGTCGACTAAGAAATCTCAGAATGCTACTTTAGAGTACTTCACAGGTTCTTCTAGCGCTTTTACAGTGGCTTAGAGCCAAAGGTTCAAGGTTTCCGATATCTATATATATTGCACGGGTTTATAGGTGAAGTGTTACAGGAGAATCTTAAGACAAATGCTTAAATCATGGTGATTGTAGCATTACAGGAATTGTTCATCTATTCATACTTATCAGAGCAAGTCAAATTGAAACCATCTTGATAATGATAATTGATTGATTCGATGATCTGAATTCGGTTTATTTTTTAAAATAAAATAAAATCTAGTTTAATTTTTAATTTTTTTTTAGTTTTTAAACTTTTACTCAATTTCATATTATTTTTAAAGTTCGGTTAATTTAAAATTTATTTATCTAATAATATTTGATCATTGGAATTCTAAACATAAATATAAGAATATTTGTTAAGTACAACTAATTTGGGGGGTTTGTTTCTACTTTTATTTTTAATTTTTAGTTTTTATTTTTAAATTCGGTAAATAATCTTGTTTGTTTAAGTTTTTAGTTTTGATTTCTTCTGATTTTTAAAAATTATGAAAACTATAAAAAGTGATTTTTGTTTTTTCATAATCTGACTTACTATCATTTAAATATATATTTTTATTTTTTATTTTTAATAAAATTATGAATAATTTAATCCAAGATTATATTTATATATTTAATAAAATAAAATTAATTATTTATAAAATTATGAATTATTTAATTTTTATAATTAAATTATATATAATTAAACTAAAAATATATAAATCTTCAAATAAATTTTGATTTAATAATTAACATATATTTCAAATAAATATTAATTTATAAATTATTTATTTATTAAAATATCATAATTTTATTAATAATTTGGTAATAAACATTATATAAGAGATTAAATAAATTTATTTAATTAAAAATAATTTATTTTTTAAGTTTTATCTAAAATGTAATTATTATTGTGATAAAAATACAACTATAATAACATTAACAATCAAACAGGTTTTTCTTTTTATTTGAAAGAAAAACATAAATAAAAACTGAAAATTAAAGCTGAAAACTATAACAGAAAAATAGAAATAGAATCAAATAAGTTTTTATATAATTCTATTAGAAACCATTTCTTTATTATTTAAGAATAAGATTGTGTACCTTTGGATCTCTTAAAATTTCATAATGAACAAACCTTCACTGAATTGTTGTTGTTGTTGTTGTTGTTGCTTATTTATATCAAATAAAAAATGATAAGATTTTCTTATCATCATTAACATCTAATTAAAATATCGCTGAATCGTAAGATTTGAGGAGATACGATAATATGCAACCTTACCTTACATAATAAGGTTGTGTACTTTTGGATCTCTTAAAATTTCATAATGAACAAACCTTCACTGAATTGTTGTTGTTGTTGTTATTGCTTATTTATATTAAATAAAAAATGATAAGATTTTCTTATCATCATTAACATCTAATTAAAATATCGCTGAATCGTAAGATTTGAGGAGCTACGATAATATGCAACCTTACCTTACATAATAAAAATGTTGTTTTTGATAGATTTAGATACAATATGTCACGAGGAGTTAGGATTTTTGTACATAAAACAAATAAAATCTAAATTCACACAATTTTTAATTCAAATTTTTCATACAAACATGCTCCTCAACTTTGTAGCTAACCCTACATAGCAAAGTAATCTGAATCGGGTCGGATCCGCAACTAGAGTTAAGTTTAGGTTGAGTAGCGAAGAAGTCAAAGCGCCATGAAGACGGCGTCGTATAGGTTGACTATCTTCAGCGCAACGTTTCTTGGTCTAGATTGTTCTGGAATTTAGGGACAAGCTTAACGCAGAAGTTAGCTCCGTTTCTTTTGCACCCAAAGTCCCCCCCCTTCTTTCTCGTAAATTCCAATTTGGTTTGCGAATCCTCCGATCACTCCTAAAAATCTTTCTGTTCTTGATCTTTTTCCCGTTTCGCTCCCGATCTGCGAAGCTTTTCCGTTGCCAGTTAGAGCAGGTTTGTTTCTTTTTCTCGGTTTTCGATCATTTCGTTCTCTTACTGTTCGTGCTATGTAACGGATGGAGGTTTGTGCATTTACGTGATGATAGATTTTTTTTCATTTCCGCTGTTTATTAAACCCTAAATTGATCTCTTTTTTTTATAGCATTTATTATTGCTGTTTATCTATCTTTTGTGTCGATTCTCATTTTGATCTTTCTTTTTTGTGTGTGTCTGATTTTGTTAATGTGGTCGTTTTGGAGGTTTTGATTGAACAGACCACTTGTACGGCTTTTCTACGATGTTTAAATGTATTGTTTATGCAAAAGGCACTGTCTTGTGACGAGGGTAGTGAGGGTGCGTTTGTAATTTGCATGTTGATTGATGAGTTTCGTGTTTGGTATTAGGGACCCTAAAGAGTAAATTTTTGCAGACTTGAGGTCTTATTATCGTCGATTATTACATTTGTTGGGTGTAATCTGTTTGTTCCTAGATTGGAATGTTGTGGTTGTTTGCGTTTGGAACATTTATATCTCTGGTGGAATTCGGGAAGAGCCAAAATTTGCCACTTGTGTAGACACATAGATTGAGATGAGTGAAGGTTTATCCTTCACATTGGAGACATTTGTGATCGATCTTTCTTACTGGCACGGAGAATGTTGCTTTCGCATTATTTTGTGATTATCACCCATTATCAGCTCTTCTAAGTTTCCAGTTTGGCATAATTATTAATAAACAGTTAAAATTAGTAGATTGACCAATAATGATTGTTATGATATATGCTGGAATGATACATTTAATGTGCTATTTCAATACGGAGGAAAAGTACAGAAACTCTGATTAAGGTTTGCCAGAAACTCCCACGTATTATATTTGAAACTGAGGCAATGATGGCATGTAATATTTTCAAAACCACATACTTGGAAAGTTTGATCCAATATCTTTTGTAAATGGAAGGTATAGATGTGTAAGTAGTTAGAAATGACACTTTACGAATAAATGCTTTTGAAAGCGAGAGAGTCATTTTAATGTTGTTCATATATGTTAAAATAAAACATAGGATTTGGATGGTAGCTGGGATCTCGTTGCCTTGCTAAACCAAGAATACCCTTGGGTAATATCCACTTAAAAGATACAGGAACTTTAATGCATGACTCTTGTAATGGTACAGCTCTTTCAGTTCCCGTGTGTCTTCACAAAACTGTTAATTATAAGCCCTCAACAATTTTGTGCAATTACTTATTTATTGGTGTTCATGCAGAAGTTTAACTGTTGTATTCTTTGGATGCAGTTGGCCCATCATGGCAGATCAATATTCTAATGCAGGTTCCAGTACAAGTAACACAGTAGATGGTTCAGAATCAAGTATTGAGATTAATATAAAGACTTTAGAGTCACAGATATACAGTTTTCAAGTTGACAAGAACGTAAGCATCAACTAATGAATTTTTGTTTTCATGAAATTCTACCATTATTCTTCTTTGCGATATGTGGTTTTGGCTCAAAATTCTGGAAATTAGCTTCTCCAATTTCCACTTGTAAACTTTTGACACTTTTTTGCTAGCCTTTGAACAGTATTTATGTTCCTAGTAATCCTAACAGTAAATGGAATATCTTATGTTGCTGTTGTTGGAATGTTTACAGATGCCAGTTTCAGTCTTTAAGGAGAAAATAGCAGACCAAACCGGTGTTCCGGTTGGTCAACAACGTCTTATTTTCCGGGGGAAAGTCTTGAAGGATGAACATCTCCTCTCTGAATATCGTATCCTGTCATTAAACACTAATTTATTTTATGTTTAAAGTTCTTTGATATTAATAGACACTCACTTATGCAATGCGATGCTAGAAAAGACTGCAGTTGAGTCTGTTTCTATGTGCGTCACTGTCATCTCTGACCTCAAATTAAGAATATTGATTGCTAATACTGAATGGGCATTTTTATAGCCAGGAATATTATGTTTCACTATGCAAAAATTGGTCCCTTGACTATTTATAGAGTTGGAGAATGGGCATACACTACACTTGGTGGCAAGGCAGCCAACACAACAATCACAGCCACAGCCTTCTGCCGATGCTAGCTCCAGGGATCCAAATGTGTCTGATGGTAATCGAGTTATTTCTGTTAAATTAGTATGCCACCGTTCTGGTCCAGTTCTGATTGCATTATTTTATTTCTTATAAACTTATAAAATAATAATTCTCACTTAAATTATTAGGAAATGAAAATGGTTCTGGTGTTCCAAGAAATCGTATCGGGCAAATATCACATAGTGTAGTTCTTGGAACCTTTAATGTTGGGGATCATGGAGAAGGAGCTGTTCCAGACATAAATCGGGTATGCTTTCTTCCCTTTGTTTTATAGATTCTCTGGTACTTCATTTGCATCTTAGGTTGAGGTCTTTGACTTTGTGTCAAATCTCTTAAAATTAAAATGCTTATTAATATGTTTGGTAATGTTGTGTGATATATAGGTTATAGGGGCTGTTCTAAATTCTCTTGGAATTGGTGGTCAGGCTGCAAATACTGGCATCGGTGGCATGCCAGCTCCCACTTTGGTTAGTACCACGATCAGTTGAAAAGGTTTACCATATGATATGTCTGCTATGCATACAGATATGACATGATGTGTCCTTGAAATTCCACATGTTCAGATGATGATGATATAATTGGGCAAATTCTCATACTGTGCTGTTAATCCTCACATTTTGCATTTCCACTATATCACACGTTAATGGTATACCCTATTCAACATTCTTTTCCTGCTCCATGCCATTAATATACGCTTGGATTTTCACATGGCTAATACTATTTTTTATCCTTTCACATTCTTTGGACCACATCAATCAGCATTACTAGTCATGGCCAATTTCATGATAGTGATTCTTGGCGGTGCTGGTAAATACACTTTTCTTCTTCTACATGAAGGAAAGTTTTATGTTGATTGCTTCAGTTTTGAATACACCTGTTCCGTTGTACAGCACAATGTCATTTGCTGATTACTTTTTGTCATTCAATTGTTCTTGGGTTGAATTCTTCCCATCAAAATTGTGAGCAAGTTTAGTTTTGTTGTGTTAAATCAGTAGTATGAATGACTGATTATTTCATTTCAGCATAGTGTGATGGGTCAGGCTCAACAAGGAAGTGAAGCTGGTGGTTTGCGTGGTAATGTTGGTGGTCAGAACCCTGCAGTGAATCAAACACAACCTAGCCAGGCATCACCCAGCCCACCATTCCAATCGCAGCCCCAAGTGGTTCAAATCCCTCTAACTGCAGCCATACCAATTCCATCACTACATTCGGTAGTTGGATATTTAGTAAGATACAGTTTTCATTGACGTGTACCTCTTTTACTGAAGCTATATTCTTCTTTTTTGTTTCAGCCAATTCCCGACTCCTTAAGCACAACTTCTGAGTTTATGACCCGTATGGAGCAGACACTTGTGCACAATGGTGATAATTTAAAGGCCCTGTTTAGTTTTATGTGCTTATCTTGCAGAAAGTAACTTAATTTGGTTATTTTAGGGTATCAGCAGAGTTCATCTTCAACCACTGCAAGCGATTTACCAAGGACAGAATTACCTTTTGATGCCCGGGGTTTGCGAACACCTGAAGCATTGATTGTTATCTTACGACAAGCGGAAGCATTTCTAAGTGGCCATATCTGTACAACATTAGCGGTAAATTCATGATTTTTTTCCTTCTACATTTTCAAATCTCATTTTTCTTTCTTTAATCTGGTATCATTTGTTTTGTATTTTGATCCTGAGTCATGACGAGAAATAGGTATATGATTTTAGTATATATATTCTTATCTCAGTGAGGGTGAGTCTATTGATTACTGTTTAATAAAGTCATAGTTAGAGCTTCTGGTATGAATTGATTATTTGTTTAGATGTTGAAGCAAAAATAACATGTTTTTCCAATATCTGATAGATGTGTAAATAAGTGTGCCAGAATATTCACCTAGAGTAGACTTTGTGATGATGAGTGATATATTTACTTTTTGGTTCTTAGAGGTACATTCTGCATGTTTTTGACATAGGATTAGTATTCTTCTGCCCACAAAACGGTGAAAAGATAAATCCATCTAGAAATCGTTGAAATTTATCAACATAAGATGCTTGAAGATCATATCATCTGATCATGTGGTTTTTTCCTTGTTTATTTGTACTACCACCTTCTAGCATATGGCTAGGCGGTTGGAACAGGATGGAGCTTCTACTGATCCCAATGTACGAGGACAAATTCAGACAGAATCAGCACAAGTTGGCCTTTCTATGCAACATGTTGGGGCTCTATTTTTGGAACTTGGTCGTACAATCTTAACATTGCGAATGGGACAATCTCCTGTATGTCTGAATTCTTTATTTTGTTGGTTTAATTTCTAACTGTTCAATTCTTAAAAAAAAAATTATTGCAATTCACAGGCAGAATCTTCTGTAAATGCTGGGCCTGCAGTTTATATATCCCCATCAGGGCCTAATCCCATAATGGTCCAGGTTCGTGAAAGGATAATTTTTAGCAATTTGGTGCTTCTTCTCCACATGTTAGACTCGACAGGCACATGTTCTGTCCGCATCAAGTGCATTTCTAAATTGATTAATACTTCAACCTTAGTTTTTACACTGTTCTTTACATGTATATCATTTGAAAGTCATCTACTTGGCTTCAAGCTAAAGACTATATTGTTCGAATTTGTTGAATTGCTTTGCAGCCATTCCCTCTTCAAACCCATTCCCTTTTTAGCAGTACTTTTCCACCCTCAAATCCAACATCTCTGGGTCCCGTTGGTGTTCCAAATGCACCAAGACATGTTAATATACATATTCATGCAGGTTAGCACAGTAAGCCCTTTTCTGTTCACTTAATGAGTACCTTTTTAGTTCCCATCTGACACACTATTATTAGGCAGCTCAATGGCTCCAGTTTTGTCAAGCCTGGGTACGAGGGGAAGTAATGGAGAAGGCGCCCAGGGAGAACGTGGCAGTAATACTGGTTCAGGTGGTTCTAGCACTGTGAGGGTTCTTCCGATGAGAAATGTGATTGCAGCTGCAGTGCCATCAAATGCTGGTGGTATTCAAGTGCCCGATGCTGCAGAACCTGGTATGGGTGTTACAATTCCGCAGCCACCATCGGATTCTTCAATTTCCTCTTTAGTTGCTGAAATTAATTCCCAGCTAAGGAATTTCGCTGGTAACATGCAAGTCCAGCCAGCATCAGGTAGCTTGCTGTTTCTATAAGTACTGATGAATGCTTGGTTACAAGTTATTATGGGTTTCGATGACGATATTTCAACTAAGCACTATTGTAGGTAGTGCAGGTAATGATGCAAACAATGAACATTCTAATAGCGTGGTTGTTAATGGAGCTGCTGAATCTAGTGTACCTTTCGCTGACACTGTGCCTGATAATGACCATAAGGTATGTCACCTCAACGATCATTTATACTGACCTTTCACCATTTGTTGCTGATACAAGCTATGTTGAGGATAACACAGGATGAACAAACTAGAGTTTGCAACAATGAGACCAGGGAGAATTTAGTGACTGCCAAGGATTCTTACTCGGAAGGATCCTCAAGTGAGGAGTCTTTGCTTAAGTTAGAAGGGACTTCAGAAAATGCTACAAGTTCCAGTAATCAGCATGAGATTCCGGATGGTGCTAGATCTGTTCCAATAGGACTTGGGCTGGGGGGTTTGGACCGCAAGGTATTTGAACTTTTTTTTTTAATTTCTTTAATTAGTTGATAAATGGGATGTCTGGTAGCTTTAATTCGTCTATTTATGGGGTGTTTTTCAGCAATGACTTAAATGATATTTTAGTAAACATGAGTGCTCTGTGGTGGTTATCAATATTTTCATCAGTGTTCAGTGTAGTGAGAATTAGATGATAAATCGGATTCTATAATTATGTATTGCCTTGTCTTGGAAAAACATTGAATTATGTAATTATATCCATTTTATTTATTTCTGTCATTTAAGGCCTTTTTTTCCTTGTAATTGAAAAGAGAGAAGAATAATTGACGGATTTCTCACTGATGTCTAGAAGCGAGTCAAGCAACTGAAGTCGTTGGTCAAGAATGGTGATTCTGGAACAACCACTTCTCCACATGATCATGACCTTGGTACTGGAATGAGTGGCAGGCAGATTTTGCAATCTCTTGCATCCCGCAGTGCAGTATCAAATAGAGCAGGACCGGACACCACACCTTCTGGTCAAGCAGCCTCCTCGGAAAATATTGCTGTTAATAGGCCTCTAGGAGAGCAACAATCTGATGGCCAGTTTGATGCTGTTGGTGAAATGTCTCAGGTCTTGCAAAGCCCTGCTTTGGATGGCTTGTTGACAAACTTCTCACAACAAACTGGGTTTGGTTCTCCCAATATGTTGAGGAATATGTTGCAACAGCTCACTCAGAATCCTCAAGTAATGTCTTCTGTCAGTCAAATTGCTCAGCAGGTCGACAGTCAAGATCTTGGCAATATGTTTTCAGGGTTGGGCAGTGGCCAAGGTGGCGGGATCGATCTTTCAAGGATGGTTCAACAGATGATGCCGGTAGTTTCCCAGGTTTTCGGAAATGCATCAGCTACACCACCACCGTTTGTTGGTGCACGACCTGAATCCCAGCAGCAACTTCATGAGGGAAAACTGAGTGGAGATGGAAGATCTATCCATTCAGCCAACCAGGTATGATGAATCCTTTGCTCACAACTCACAAGTTTCGCTCGAGGGGTTCATTTGCTTGCCAGAGTGTCTTTTGTACAGTTTATTTGTTTTCCTCTACTCACTCACCTTTTCCTTGTATAGATCGACACCGAGGAGGACATGGCTCGAATAATTGGACATTTTGATGCACCTGGAGATGTTTTTCGCACTGCGGTTGAAAATGCAGTAAGAGCGGACCAAAATGGAAGCGCTTCTGTTGAAGCTGTACGTGAACTGAGCAACAATGAGGATCTAGCCAATGTAAGTATTATGTTTCTTTATTGCTCTTATCAATGTATTTATTTTTTTCCTCGCATGCAGTGTATGCGTTAGCTGATGATTATACTCTACTTCTTCAGGATTACCTGGAGATACTGCAGCGTGATGTACGTCGACGACTTCAGGGTGACCGTGGACAGGATTAGTGTTGATCTGTAGCGATTTGCTTATCGTGTTTTCGACCGGCCAAGATCGGCAGGATTTTGCTTGAAACAATTGCGTCTTCTGCTAGTCACTTTGCTATCGAATGCCATTGATCTTGTAAAATTCTTGTACAATCTGAGGATTGTTTTCAAGCTATATATTCGTAATTACTGGTTGTTCATTCACAACGGAATTTAGTCTTGTATGATTATCGGTAGACGATCAAAGGTTTTGGAATCTAAAGGTGCACTAGTACTTGGATGGTCAGATGCTCCTTATTGTAAGTTGTGGAACAAGCCTGTTTCGATATTAAGTTTCATTTTACGTTCTCGAATTTGTGCGCATAAATTTCTAATCTTTTGTGGTTAATTGAAATTGGAGATAAATACATTTAAGAAATGATTAAAAATCGGTTTAGTTGTTTTAATTATAAGGTTTTGAACTGTTTAATCTTTTTTAATTAGGTTTTTAAATTTTTGATTTGATTTATTTTGAATTAGTTAGTTAAATAATAAGTTTTGTAAACTAAATTTAATTAATTAATTTTTATTTATTAATTAAATTTTAAAATTTTGATAGATAAAGCTAATTATTTTTTAAATTTTTTAAATTTATTTAATTTTTAATTGTTTTATTCATGGCATAGTGTTAATTGAATTTTTCAAATTTGAATTTTAGCCTGATTTTTAAAAGGTTACATTTAAGTATGACAAATTAGGCCTGGTCATACGGGAAGGTCGGTTTTGTGCATGGCCATTTAAGCATAAAACGATGTTATTTGCGCTTGTTTAATGATGTCGTTTTAATTTCTTGGTTTAATATTAGAGTATATTTACGTAAATATTGATTTAGGACCAAACTCGGACCCTACTGTAACTCCAATTGCCATGTGTATCTTAAACTCTCTTAAATGAAAAAGTGTACGTGAAAACCTACGGAATAAGAACAAGTACCTGTACAGCTTTCTGGGACGTTAATAATTACTTTTTTTAATATAATTCTTTTAAAATATTGACTATAAAATAAAAAAATATTTTTAATAGGTATAATTTTTTGAAACTGCTAAAATATAATTTTAAAAAAAACCCAAATTTAAAAATTTTCAAAAATTTTTCTTATATTGCTTTTTTAAACAAATTTTTTAGATTAATTTATAAATTTATTTTTAGTCCCTTTTATTTTTATGTTTTATATATAATTCTTAAAATACTTATAAATTCATCTTTTTATTTATAATGAATTTAAATATTTATTCAACTTTAATATTTATTTTAATATTTATATAATATTATTTAACTTTTTTATATGCTTTAATATTTATTTTTAATATTATATTACTTATATTATACCCTATATAAAAATTTTGTTTAAATATATTTTTATTTATGTTTCATATTTATTAAAATTATATAATAATTAATATATTAAATTTAATATATTTTAAATAATATATATATATAATTTTTATTATAAAATAAAATAAAATATAATTAAAATTAAAATTTCCTTTTATTTTTAGATTGCTAAGAAGTTATTTTTAAAAAGTAATTTTTTTAAAAACTACCGACCAAACAAATAAAAAAGGTCTACTGGTATAAACCCAGGCTAAGGGGCTGAAGAGTGAAGACGGTGTTAAATAAGCGCTTATTGGGTGAGTGTGTTAATGGAAGACATGGAGGCAAAAAGACCCACGACTGGGACTCGTCTCTGTTGCCTTTGTAACCAGAGGAGAGCCGCTCTCAAAAGACCTAAAACCCTAGACCAGGTGAAACAATTTTTCTCTCATTCGTTCTCCTTGTGTTTGGTTATTTTGATTCAATAAAATTCACCCTCTGATCTTCCGAAATCGAAAAATAGATATGCAGAGAGTGTTTCTATGAGGTGTTTGAGGAAGAAATCCACAGAGTGATTGTAGACAACAAGCTGTTCAACCCTGGTGAGCGTATCGCTATCGGTGCCTCTGGTGGAAAAGGTGTTCAATCCGATTTAATTATGTTTTTTACTTTTTTTTTGTTTAATTGTCTGTTTAGAATTCTAATATTTTGTTCTTTTCTGCAAAAGATTCTACGGTGCTTGCCTATGTGTTATCGGAATTGAATCGCCGGCACAATTACGGCTTAGATTTGTTCCTTTTGTCGGTTGATGAAGGGATTACTGGATACAGGGATGATTCACTTGAAACAGTTAAAAGAAATGAAGTTCAGGTTTGGTATTGAATCTTGGGATTGTTTGGCCTATTGATAAAGTTTCCATAACTAGTTTTCTTCCTAATAAATTGGGTTCTTGCTCTTTTTCTAGTACGGTCTGCCATTAAAGATTGTTTCCTACAAGGACTTGTATGGGTGGACGATGGATGAGATAGTGAAGATGATTGGCCTGAAGAACAATTGTACTTTTTGTGGTGTCTTCAGGCGGCAGGTATCAATGGTTTTAAATTGTTAATGTTTCTGAACTATTAGAAACATGTATTATTTGGACTATATTGCAAGTTTCTTTATCGACCATAACAATGTTTTCCTCAAATTTTTAGCTTTGATTTGATTGTTTGATGTCTTTGTATTGAAGGCACTAGATCGAGGTGCTGCGTTGTTGAAAGTAGACAAGCTTGTTACAGGACATAATGCAGATGATATTGCTGAAACAGTTCTCTTGAATATTTTGCGTGGTGACATTGCTCGGTACTGCAATGTCCATACATCATTATGCTCTCATTCTTGTGTTTATGCTTGCTTTGTTTATTCCAACTGGATCTTTGTAGATTGAGTAGATGCACCTCGATAACGACTGGTGAAGATGGTCCGATTCCGAGATGCAAGCCTTTCAAGTACACTTATGAGAAGGAGATTGTGATATATCCTGAGCTTCTTAATTACTTGGTTTAATATAGAAATATATGTTCTTTAATGTTCTGATTCCATTTTATCAGAAGTTGTGAGTGATGCGGAACCTTAACTAGATTCACACGTATGCCTATTTCAAAAGGCTGGACTATTTCTCCACTGAATGTAATTACTCTTTTCTTTTACCACCACCATCTTCATTTTCCTTAAGCATGTTTCTTTAATTGTTATCCCTGTCTTGCCTTCTTTTCATCTCGGCCGTTACATATACTGCATTTGTCTGTTTTTTGGCTGTGAAATAATCCATCTTCTATCCCTCTAATAAGGGGTTACATGTTGCAGGTATATATTCTCCAAATGCATATCGTGGTTTTGCCCGGGAGTTCATTAAAGATTTAGAGAGAATGAGGTTGTTACCCAGTTATTCTATTCTGCTATTGAATCCAGGACAGGATTTGGCTTCTAGTTGCTATTTTACTACTTACATATCGACATATTGATCTCCTGCAGACCTAGGGCCATACTCGACATTATAAAATCCGGCGAGAACTTCAGAATTTCCACTTCTACGAAGATGCCGGAGCAGGGGACCTGTGAACGTTGTGGTTACATTTCAAGCCAGGTGACCATTGCTTCTACGGTTATAATATGTCCAGGTTTCATAATCTGATTGTTATAATGTGTGAAATTATTGTATAAACAGAAATGGTGCAAAGCTTGTGTACTGCTAGAGGGCCTGAACCGAGGTTTGCCGAAGCTCGGGATCGGAAGAAGCCGAGGCCTTGATAATGGTGATGCGAAGGACACACGACAAAGTAGTCGAACAAAGCAAATCGAGAGCAAAAGTTGTGGAAGCTTGGATTTTTGACGTGGGATTCAATTTTTGGGAAATCCTCACTCTTTCTACATCCTGATAGACCAAAACACTAATGCCCAAGATTGGTTGAGTGTAATATTTATTTTATTACTGATATATTTCTAACTAATAGTTATTCTTTTGTTTGGTTAAAAAATAACATATAAAATAACTAATCTTAGGTTTAGTTATTCTTATACTTTCAGAAATAGCTAAACATACCTCCCTTGTCTTTACATATTCTACTAATCTTAGGTTTAGTTATTCTTATGCTTTCAGAAATAGTTAAAGATATTTCTCTTTGTCTTTGTCTATTCCGTAAAATTCGGAGTAGGTAAAGACAATCATTCTCCATATTATTATTATCATTATCAATAATTTTCTTTTTATTATTATTAATTTTTTCTTCTTATCATTATCATTATTTTTATTTTTATTGTTGTTATTATTATTAATTTTCTTATTATTAGTATTATTTAATTTCTTTTTCTTATTATTATTATTATAAGAATTAATAATAATAATAAAGGAGATTAATAAGAATATGATAATAAATGAAATAAAATATTAATATTAATAATAAAGAAATTAATAATAATAATAGTGAAAATTATCATGAATATTTTGATTTTTTATTAGTTATTTTTAATCTCAATTTTATGTTTTCAAATTAAAATTGGCAAACATTATTATTAGAAATTTTTATGAATAAATTAAACTAATTAATGCTTATTTTATATTATTCTTCGTTTATTCTATTCTTAAAAATAATCAGTATATTCTTTATTTATTCTAGGTGAATCAAAACCTTGTAAAGAGATAGATAGAAGAGTTCCTGTAAATATTATTTAAAGGACCAATGTAGTCTAAATTTTAAGGGGCTTCGAATTAGCTATTTAGAGTCAATTTCGAGTTTGATCAGACTTCGAATTTCGGACTTCTCGGCTTTCTGAATCTTACCCATCAATCTAAAATGTCAAGTTGTCAACAGAAGTGGGACGAGGTCTTTTCATGATAGGATTGCGTGCAAGCTGTATGAAAGGTGCATTCAATTATGTAGCAGAGACTCAATACTGTCGCTTGATGATATCCCTAGCAATCATGAGCTGGCCTGGAACTGGAATGGATTTGCGTACACAACTTGGAAAGGATACTTTAAATGATTACGCTATTAAAGCAAGGGACGACATCTTTTATTCCGTTAACCGGCGCGGCGGGAACCTGTGTGTTCACATATGCTAACAAGTAAAAAAGCAGAGGACGAGCTTCAGGCAGGACCGCAGGAGGGCATTTGCACGTTTCAATTTGATTACGTAGGTTCGTACGTGCTTCCAAAATACTTAAATTAAAACGAGTTTATAATGGTCTTTAGCCTTTTTAAAATTCGTTTGATGATAACAGGATCCAGCAGATATTCTAATGAGAGCAGGCAGTTCACATTTAACATGTCTTCTAGAAAGGAAATCAGTGTGTCGACAATCTCGCTCGCCTCGCTAGCGGGTTAAGTCCGGGTTTACATATCCTTCAAGAGAGCCCCCTTTTGACGTTTAGGAACTTCTTCATCGAGATGCACTAGGCGCAGTGTATCCTCGAGCATTCATGTAGTATGTTTTTTCCTCTTATATACAAAAAAAAATCAGTTTGATCTAATCTAAAACTGATGAATTAAAATTGGGTTAACTTGAATTTAGAAGTATACACTATACATACTAAATAGATTAGATTAAAATAAAGTCTTTTTAATCTACCATTTGAGTTTATCCAATCTTTATCATTATCATTATTATTATCACATTTAGTCTGAAATTTCGCAATAAAGTGAAGTCTAGGTTTGAATCAAACTTGACAAAATTTATCTAATTCAGTCGATTGATTTGATCTTAATAGCTTCGGTTTAAGTCAATTGAGCTTTGGAGTTTTATTTAAATAAAATGACAATTTTTAATTTTTAAAATTAAAGATATATGTTTAATCAAACTTGATTAGACTTCGCATCATCCAAATCAGGGCTCAAATTCTAGTTTAGAATTTTCGATCAAATCAAGGTTTGAGTCAAGGTAATCAAATTACACCCCCACTTATTTGAGTTAATTTGTTTAAAAAATTTAAACATGATTGAATATGATTAGAAATATGTTGAATTTGGTAAGATTTAAATTATTAAATTTAATTTTGATTTTGTAAGCTAAATTTGTTAATAATCTAATCTATAAATTATTATACAGTAAAAAATAGTAAATATCTTGCAATTGAACATTGTCACGGGAAGTTAAGACTCAGGGTGTGCTTGTTTGAGGGGTTTGGGAAAGAATGTATAGGAATGGAATGAAAAGTGGGGCTTCAACGGCTTGTTGGAAGTATTATTGGCAGTAGTGGTTAACAAGGGTTAACTTAGAGTAGGTTTTCAATTTTTTTTTCTTGTCTTTAATGGTCAGTGAAGGGAGGAGAAATACTGAGGGAGGTTTTCTTGAGGGATTGTGTAAAGTTATGAAGATTGGATTT
>JANTPM010000006.1:673002-685750 GCA_025434745.1 Erythroxylum divaricatum
ATAATAATAATAATAATAATAATAATAATAATAATAATAATAATAATAATAATAAGTTTATTAGAAATCTCAACCAAGTAGGTTTTTATTTTCAATTTTTATGCTACAAATCTCAACCAAATAGGTTTTCATTTGTTTAAGTAAAAAAACAGAATAAAAAAACGAGAACTAGAAACTAAAAACAATAACAAACAAAAGTAGAACTAAACGAGCTCTAACTAAATAAGCCTTATGTACTGTGACTGTGAGTGTCGATATTGGTGTGTTTCTTCCGTTGGTGTGTTTCTTTTGGTATCGACGGGCACCTACGGTATTTATAATATCGACCACATATTGGCTAGCACTAAAAATTTTGAAAAAATTGGAAACTTATTAGCAAAGTTTTAATTTTTTTAAATATTTGCTTCCTTTTTAAAAAGTTTTTTAATTAATTATTTAGTTCAATTTTTATTGTAATTTTTAATGTTATTTTAAAATGAAATGAATATTTTATTATTAATAATTATTATATATTAAATAAAATTTAAAATAAATTATTTTATTTAAATGTATTGTAATCTTTATATAATATTTATTAATAAAGTATTAATAAATAATTTTATTTTTTAAAATAAATAATTTAAAATTTATTATTTATAAAATAATATTTATTATATATATTTTAACTATTAAATCAAAATTTATTTGAAATATATATTTTAAAAATATTTTTTATTTAATTATATTTTTAATAATTATTAAATTAATTTTATAAATTAAATTAAGATATTTTTAATTTTAGTAATAATTAATTTTTATTAATTAAATATATAATATATTTAATTGATAGTAAATTAAATAATGTATGTTTTCATTTCATGTTTCAATTTTATTGAATTGTTTCCTTACCACGAGCTCTTGTTATAAACTATAATAATTTAAGAATTAAGAATATTTATTCTTCTTTTAATTGAATGTGCTGATGTAATTATTATTTATTATATAATAAAATTAAAATTGTAATATTTTAAATACTTTATAATGTTATTAATTTTATATTTGAATGATAATGATTTTCATTTTTCACATAAATTGTGATTATTATGTTTTGTAAAATATCTTAAAATTATTTTTATTTTATATTAATTGTGATTATTATTTATTATTATAATTTTTGAACATAATATTAAAAATATATAGTACAAGACAATAAACTCTTTTATAATTTTTAAAAAATTTAGAAATTATTTTATAAATTTAAAATTTTACTCAAAATAATAACCGATATTTACCGATTCCGATAAGAAATTCGCTAACATTGATTCGACTCTAAAAGCTTCTAAGTTCTAATGTACATCACAAAATAAAAAAGAAAAAGGTGTAGAGTAATTAAAAATAATCATCATCACCGTATATCCTGGATCGGACGGCTCTCAACACCTGGTTTACTTTGATATCATTCAACAGTCTCTTGAATTTATTTCCCACAAGAGCGAAACCCCGGCTTGACGCCCTAACTCGGTTTCGGCGGGATCCAAAGTCTCCAAGCTCTGCTCTTTCAGTTCACTCTCTAGTTCATCATAAGGTTCGGTTCGTTTCTTTGTTCGTATGGTAAGGTTCGATTCGGTGCATTTTATTGAATATAAGTTCTCATTTTCTTTTTTCAGATTTTTGAATTTGGCGGCTGTTTACTTTGAGCTTCTACTGTTGATACTTGTCAATGGCGGTACGATAACTTATGAATCTAATCGCTTTCTGTTGTTTCTTTTAACCTTTGTTGTTGAAGAGATTTACACAGTGTGAATGTCGCAGATTGACAGAATTCTTAAAGATGATGCTAGCGAAGAAAAAGGCGAGCGTGCTAGAATGGTGAGGCTTGTATACTCGTATGTTTTGATATTTCATAATACATGGTACTTAGGCTGTATGATCTGTGGTTCCTGGAAATATTGTATCTTGTTTCCTGATGTAATTGGCTTTGTGTGTTTGTGTGTGTGTGATTCGTTTCGGCAGGCTTCATTTGTGGGTGCAATGGCTATTGCTGACTTGGTTAAGACTACTCTAGGCCCGAAGGGAATGGTAAGTTTTTTACCTTGTCTTTGTGAAATGAAAAGAATGTGTTACCCTTTGTTCTGGTTCGTTTTTGATACTGGAGGATTCTTGTTTGGTGTGGTGGTTTAGGATAAGATCTTACAATCAACAGGGAGGGGACGGGGAGTCACTGTTACTAATGATGGAGCTACCATCTTAAAGTCCCTTCACATTGACAACCCGGCTGCAAAAGTCCTTGTTGGTATCCTTAACGTTAATTTTCATGCTTTACAATGAAGGTGCCTAAGTTTTCTGCTTTTGTTGTTCTATGTGTGTGTGTGTGTCTGCGTGGTTTAGGTTGGAAGGATGTTGGTTTGGAATCAGATTGTGAATATGTGCTGCAGTTGGCTGTCTTCTATGTTGTTGGATAACATCATGGGGTTTTGTTATATAAATTTAAAAAATTACTTGGTGAAATTCCTTAATTTGTGGATTAGACATTTCAAAAGTTCAAGATGATGAGGTTGGAGATGGAACCACTTCTGTTGTTGTTTTGGCTGGGGAACTTTTGAGGGAGGCAGAGAAATTGGTGGCTGCGAAAATCCACCCAATGACAATCATAGCAGGTATATCCTTTGCTCCTACCTCATTTCAAGTTCACGCATTACAGAATGTGGGATGATTATATGTCCTTTCTTATAGTTGATTATAGAAAGAGGTTCAATGTTATGTGCTATAGCTAAGTTTTACTAATATAAACGGGGAACGGTGGTTCTTTGTTGTAAGGTTTTCGAATGGCAGCTGAATGTGCTCGCAATGCTTTGTTGCAAAGGGTTGTGGATAACAAAGAAAACGAAGGTATTATGCATTGTCTATAGAAGTTTTCTGTACTTATAAAAATTTTCTATATAGTATCTGGATACTTGGGTATTATTCAGTGATGCAAGCGGTTTAGAACTTCCATGCTAGAAACTTCTTGTTGTTGAGCATTGATTTTGTATTCAATTGGAAATTCCAAATTAAGTTGATTGTTCTTTTATGTCTTTCTTCTTCGGCCATGAGCTCTCTTTAATTTATGGTAGAAATTCACTGATGCAGAAAAGTTCAAGTCAGACTTGATGAAGATTGCAATGACAACTTTAAGTTCAAAAATATTATCACAGGATAAAGAATACTTTGCAAAGCTGGCTGTAGATGCTGTTATGAGGCTAAAGGTGAGCAGCTGTCAATATAGCATAATTAACTTTTCTTTTTGTGTATTTGCAGACATTGTATAACCCTGAAAGTTAAAGGACCCTATATTTACAAAATCGATTCTGTTCCGAGCGTTTCTAGTTCTGATTTCACTTCTTCTAGACAATGTATATCTTATTTCTCTAATTGCAATGGCAGGGTAGCACAAACTTGGAGGCAATTCAAATTATCAAGAGGCCTGGTGGATCATTGAAGGATTCCTTCCTCGACGAGGGGTGGGTATATGTACATACTTGGAGGCAGTTCAAATTATTGGCATGTTATTCTATACCCATTTGTTTGACTGTGATCTTGTATTTTTCCAGTAATCTCAAAGTGGTTCATTTTGCTTTTTCAGATTTATTCTTGACAAGAAAATAGGAATAGGACAACCAAAACGCATTGAGAATGCCAAGATTTTGGTGGCAAATACTGCCATGGACACTGACAAGGTGAAGATATATGGGGCACGTGTTCGTGTTGAGTCAATGTCTAGGGTTGCTGATATAGAAGCAGCTGAGAAACAAAAAATGAGAGAAAAGGTGGATAAGATAATAGCCCATGGGATTAATTGCTTCGTGAACAGGCAACTAATCTACAATTTCCCAGAGGAGCTCTTTGCAAATGCAGGAATACTTGCTATTGAGCATGCTGATTTTGATGGGATTGAACGCCTAGCTCTAGTAACTGGTGGTGAAATTGCTTCAACCTTTGACAATCCTGAGTCAGTTAAACTTGGACATTGCAAGCTTATTGAGGAAATTATGATTGGAGAAGACAAGTTGATACACTTTTCTGGTGTTGAAATGGGTCAGGCGTGCACAATAGTACTGAGAGGTGCAAGGTATAATGTCTATCATTTTGTTCTTATTTAGAACCTTGTCCAATTGTAATGAAGATATCATGGAATTAAGTCAACCTAGCTACTAAATGCTAAATTTATGCTAGTTTCATGCTCATTTTGGAATTTGGCTGCGTGTTCTATAGTCCAAGCATGAATTTTCTATTTTGTGTTGATCATGGTCTTTCGTTACTTCCATCTAATCTTGGTATGTTGGTGAATAGACTGATGATAATTGTCGAGACCCTTTTTTGATCATTAATAAAGATTGATTTGTGGAGTTGATATTCCAGTGAATCTGTATTCTGTTCAGTTTTAATTGGTTCTTGCTTCTTGGCAGCCATCATGTCATTGATGAGGCAGAAAGGTCTTTGCATGATGCCTTGTGTGTGCTTTCACAGACTGTCAATGACAGTAGGGTTCTCCTTGGAGGTGGATGGCCAGAAATGGTGATGGCAAAGGAAGTAGATGAGCTGGCCCGTGTAACACCAGGAAAGAAATCCCATGCTATTGAAGCTTTCTCAAGGGCTCTCGTTGCAATTCCAACAACGATTGCTGACAATGCTGGATTGGATAGTGCTGAATTGATAGCACAGATTCGTGCCGAGCATCACAAAGAAGGATGCAATGCAGGGATTGATGTTATATCTGGATCTGTAAGACTTGTTTCTGACATTCTAGGTTATTTTAAATCTTGTACATGCCTAAGCTTCTAAATGGTGCACAAAACATCAACACTTGCTTCTGCTCCTGGGATTAGGCTTGAAGTGAAAATTTTTCGTAACATTTTTGAGTTTTGTGACATTGTTTGTCATTTTCTCTGGTGTAAATGATTTGAAGCTCCTTAGAATTTACTGGAGAAGCAACTTTCCATTGTTGAATGTGGTTGTTTTTATCATTTGCAGGTTGGAGACATGGCTGAGCTGGGGATTTCAGAATCATTCAAAGTTAAGCAAGCCATCCTACTCTCTGCAACTGAGGCTGCTGAGATGATTCTCAGAGTTGACGAGATCATCACTTGTGCCCCACGTAAGAGGGAAGATAGGATGTAGGGATTATGAGCGATATCTGCTATAGACCCACTGTGGAGAAGTCTCCGGTTTTGGTGAGTGCTGAATTGGCATGAATTGTTGAACTGCAAAAGCCTATTTAAGTTTTGTAGCTTGATTCTGTTAGGGGCTTGAATTGTTTCATTTGTATCTGGAGGGGAACGAGTGTGCTAGTGGTTTTCAATTGGTTTGAAGATATGTTCTTTTGATGGTGAAGTAATGCCTACTCGTTATCTTTAATCCCTAATTCCCTTTTGAATTTTATTTCTTTTCTTAAAATATATTAACTTTTGCATCAACACTCTAAAAGTTGCAATAAATTCAATTATTAATTTTTTCTCAAAATCTTCAACTCTTAAATCATTCAAATCCCATAAGAAAGCTTATTACAATTTAACATTATGTACCAATTCGAGCTCCTTAAATAATAAATACTAACTTTGAATTCGAATTTTTTTGAGCTCGAGCCTAGTTGGTTGTAAACAATTTAGCTCAAACTTGACTTAATTTAGTTTTAATTTATGAGGATTAGTCAAACTCATATTGCGAATTTGAGTAAAATAGTTTGACTAGACTTGATTATGATTGATTTAGTATCTCTAATTATGTTGAATTTTTGAAATATTGGGTTAACAATGAGTATAATTAGGGCAATGAGACAATTTTAGTTCAACCTTGTGCCTTTATTTTTTAAAAATAACTTTTTTTGGATTTTTTAAAATTAAAGATTAAAATGTTATAATTTTTTAAATTTAAATTGAATGAATGTTTTAGAGAAGGAATTTAAGCCGATTAGTTTGGACATCTCTTAAATTTAGAGTTCGAATCTTCAATCTAATATTATTTTGTTCAACCTTGTTCAGTATCTCAAATGACGTCGTTTTGAACATTTTAGAAACTGTCCAATATTTAAAATAATGTCATTTTGAAGTTTAAAAAAAGTTAAATATTTTAATATTAAATAGAGGATCCTAAGTGTTAAATTTAAAATTTAATTTGAAATTAGTTTGAGATTTAGTAAAATTAAGACTTCGATGATTAGGCTGGGTTTAATTTACCAACCCTGGGAAATTAGAGTCACGAACAAGGAAATGCTTTAAAGTACTTGTTCTTTCTTTCGATTAAATCAATGTAATGATTATTTGCATGTCTGGTAATTAACTGGCGAGATCAGTTCATGACGGATATGCACAAAAACAGAAAAAAAAAAGAGCGGGCAAAAGAAAAGTTCAAACTTTTTCTAAAAAGGGCAAGATTTAGTACCCGCTTTTATGCCACGTGTTACCTAATTACGCGCTCAGATTTAAACGAACGGTTGAGATCGTTTTACGTTCTCTTTCTCTACATATATATATAAGTTTGCAGTACGTTCCAATTACGCGCCTTCATTTGCTCTACAGTGAACTGTTTTTGAAATGTCTAGCGAGATCCAGAGACTTCCTTTCTCCGACGACGACAAGGTGATGGAGCTTCTCAAACACGTCGCCGTTCGATCTTTGACTCCTCAAACCGTGAATCACTTGCTATGCACGGAGGTTAGGACTGTATTAATCTTAATGTTATGATTAGTTAGGTTTTGTTAAATATCTCGTCGAACGGTTATCAGGTCATCTATCCGATGAGCTTCTTTATGAGTTTTTATTGTGTGCAACTCAGAAGTCAGCTTTGATTTGGCTCTGTGTTTTCAGAGAAAGTAGAAGTAAAATCGTTCGATCACGATTTAGCAACTGTTTTACGACTGTGAACGACGTGATGTAATGCTTGGTCAACTTATGATAAATAGTTCGTCGAACGGTTATTTAATCATCTCTTCGACAAAAACTTGTTCTGCGTTCATATTATGCGGACTGAGAAGTGGACTTGCTCTTTGTCTTTTTGTTTTTCTGTAAAGTATTCGATATCTTTCAAGATTTCACGATTTAGCAACTGTTTGTACGATTATCCGGTATCCGTATTTGTTTTTATTTCCTTTCTTTCTCCTTACTTATATCTTTACTAGATAATCTCGTGATTTCTCGAGTTTCAAATTCTTAAATCACTGATAATGTTATCTCCGAGTAGTTATCTTCTTTTCGTTGTGTGTCTCGGCGATAAAAAGGCTTCAACCTTCAATAGTGGCAATTACTTCTGTTGTTCTGGAACGATGAATGATAAATTGCTGGATCAATAAGCATAGTCTAAAACATCGTCATGTTTATATTCTCATTTTGCATTTCTTCATCACAGGAGTATGTACTCATCATATGTCTTCTTCTATGTTTAGATATGGTTCTATGTCACGCGGAGATGCTTAGTGTTCATAGTGAATCAACACATCCAGAAGCTCAAGATGATAGATATTGTTTGAAATTTGATGAAGCTTCAAGCTGCTTAGCGATTCAGCAATTCAGCAATTCATATGACTCTTCTCTTGAACATATTCATATGAATTCCTGAATTCGTAAGGGAGAAGATCATATCAGAGTAAAACAAGTTATTTGGTAAGTTTCATACAATCCTCATCAAGCAATTTGAATTTCTAGTTTTCCCTGTTTCTAGTAGAATCCTCAACGTTGTTTTATGTACATTTTTCTTAAGGTCTTAGATCGAAATTGTGTGATCACCTGGAATATGATGGAATGATATCGTCAATGATCCTTCCTATCGGAAATTGAGAAGGTATGTTCAGCTCAAAGGATGGAGTTAAGAATATCCTAAAGCGGTGCTCGATGATGATTGCTTCCTTATTCTGGAAAAAATTATATATATAAAAGAAATCATACTAATAAAATTAATATAAATTAGTATTACATGTGTCAAATTATTAATCAATCTTCTCTTAGTGATATCATCAAAATCTAAGCTTTTGATAATATAATCGATAATAGAAAAATATTAGTTTTTAAAAATAAAAATTTTTAATTATAAAAATTGAGTATTATTGAAATAAAATGTGCTTAAGTATATGTTATACAAATTACTTCAGCAATTTGATATTGCATTCGATTAAATAAACGTGTCAGTTTCATTGATAGTTCGTGACGATACATGATTAAAAGATATTCAAGCACTGTAGAAACTGATGAAACGCTATAAACTAAGAGAGCTTTCTAAATTAGTTGGGTTTAACAATTGTAATTGATTTAGAGTGATAACAGTAAAAAAATACTATGAGTTCAAATTTACTGGAATATCGGGAAAAGATACTGGGCTCACCTATACATGTTTATGTTGTAGGTAACATATTTTGTAAGAGATTTACTTGTTTTACCAGAAGTAAAGTTTGTTTAAATTTGAAATTTCTCTCATATACTTAACAATTTTCTCGTTTCGAATAACTTTAGAACCAAGTTACAAAATAATACTGTTGTTTTCGTACCTAACTCAAGCAAAATTTTAAAATTTTTAAAATATCAGTGTCTTGTTGATTTAATAATAATGTTTCACTATATTTAATTAGCAAATCACTTTTTTATTGAGAAATAATGAAATTCTTAGTGAAAATTTTCTGAACTTAATATTTCAAATTAAGTATAAGAATAAAAAGACTGAATTTTGTATCAAAGATTTAGCTTTCAAGGTTAGTTTCAACTATGTAGTTTAATTTTTTTATTTGTTAATAACTTATCTTCTTATATTTTTATTAATATGTTTTAAATATTACTTAGTTTTCATTTTCGGAATGAAAAATGGTTATTTTGTGAATTAAAGAGAAGATTTTCTTAAAATACCAACTTTACCTGTACTAAGGAAGGAAAAAGAAGTATGTTTTCTGTTTCCACAATAAATTATGAAACAACATAAATATATATGTAACTGGTATTCGAAAATTAGTCTTTAGTATCATTATGGTTTTTTAGTTAGTTAACAAATTAAAGATTTTTAAGGACCAAACCTTCGTAAACCTTTTATGCTTCTGTTTAATTTAATTTGTTAGAGAAGTTGTCTTAAGTCAAGTTTGAAAATGTTTGAAAAGTATAAGCAACATTAAAATAGCATAAAAGAATTATATATGTATAAATAATATAAAAAGATAGGCATAAATGTTCTTTAACATTTTTATTATTTAATATGGAATATTCTTAAAATTATAAAAATAGATCCTAAATATAAAAATAAAAAGAAAATTTCTAGCTTTCTTAATTCTTAATGTGTTTTTAAATTTCCAAAACATAAGCAAAGTGACATTTCTAAAGTATTGCTAAAATTTCTAAAATAAAAATAGTAACAGAGCTAAAGTATTGTTAAAATTTCTAAAACAAATAATTTATACTTTTACCTACGCACCATCTAATTGTCTTTTGAATGTAATTGGAAGCTTAAAAAATTAAATTTTTTTATGTAATTTAGATAGTTGATAGCAGTAACGGAGTCAGACTTAACTCTAAGGGGGGGCCGGAGGCTAACATCTAATAGGAAATTTTTTTTTAAAAGGTCACTTATATTTATAATTTTAATTATATGAGTAATTAAAAAAAAATTTAAAGGGGGGCGTGACCCCTATCCTACAATGTTGGTTGATAGTGACTAAAATTCCTCCAATTAAAATTTTGCAGTTTCAGAAGGGAAACTATAATTTACAATGCTTTTAATTTGCAGTCATAAAAAGTAAATAATTTTTAAAATTCGAGTATTAATATTATCTACAACACTATTGAGTGAAATGAAAAATAAAATTATTGCTTGATATATTAATTAGACCTTCTGTTTTAATAATATTTGAAATTCTAATTATTTTTATTGATAATATTATTACACATCTTTTGTTCGTCGCGTCCCTTGGCGAAACCCAAATTTCGAATGCAGGCAATATATCTTGGTGGAGGGCAGCGATACAACTTAGAAAGGTAAAGAACGACTCTTAGCAGCCGTTTGCCCTTCCTCTGTTAAAAGCTTTGCTGGAATGCTGCAAAAGGTGTTAAAAACACGAATTCGGATTATTTTGTACATCGAATAATTTGAATCATGTAGAGAGAGACAATTTCCGTGAACAATCTTTATCTGTTTCATTTATTTTAGAGATTTTTACATCGAAAAGTGAAATCAATTATAAATATGTCAACATGTTATCACCTGATTTTCATTTTTTAAATTCGACAAATAAGGGTGATTGTTTATTACTTGATTTGGTTTTTTTGTGTTTCGAACGCTTCAGTTTTTTCCTAATTTGTCATCATAAATTGATTTTTTTTATCATAAGTCTATTATCATAATAATTGTAATAAGCATTTTTAATCTTAAGATCTAAATTAGCAAATGTTTAAAAGTTTATATATGTTTAACAAACATCTCCGAGTTCAAATTGTTTAGGCAGGAATTTTTATCCATTTAACAAATATCTTAAATTCAAATTGTTTTTAATAAAAAATATATTTAGTTAAATATATTTTCAATACTAAGATCATTATTTTTAATTTTTGATAATAAATTTGTTAACAGAATTTTTAAATTTAGAAGTTATTATCTTAAAATTTATTTTCTATGAGAAGTAATTTTAGGTGTTTAATTTTTATTTTAGAAATCATAACGTTAAAAGTTTATACTTGATTAACAAAAATCGAGTTCAAATTGCTTAAGGAAAAACTTTTTATTTGTTTAATAAACAGGTTAAATTTTAAATTGTTTTAATAAAATTATATTAGTTAAAAATATTTTCAAAACCAAAAATTAATATTTATTAATCGTTTTGAACATAAATTTGTTAATAGTATTTTTAAACGTAAAAAACTATAATCATAATTTTATTTTCTATGAAAATTAATTTCAAGTGTTTATTTTTATTTTAGAAAACTAATTTAGGCAGAAAACATTCCTCCAAATTTCATCTTATTTTTTAATTATTCAAAATATATTTTATTTAATTATTAATAAAAATAAGTAATTTGTTAATGCATATCAATAATTTATAACAAAATTATAAATGTTGAATAAGAGAATATGTTCACCTAATTTAAATATTTTAGCTGTTTTTAATTACAAAACTAAGACCTGAGTTCCCAAATCGACCTTACGTTTTTCAAATAAAATAGTAAGACACTTCCCTAATCAAAAGAAACACAAATGTTATTCTTTAGTCACTGGAAAATTTTATCATACCAATTGATATCACCTTTTTGAATATTAGACTTTTTACATCTCAAAACTCTCAAAGAGATAATTCCAACCTCATAGACTTGAATCACTTTAATTTCAAATAAAAGCATATAATTCTAACTTCAAAAAAATATTTAATTTCAAATAACTTGTACATAATACTTAAATCACCACGCACTTTTTACTGATACTTGCATATGTTTAATAGTCTTGGAAGTTCAGTACCACTCGATTCTTAAATCACCACATGCCTTTACTGGTACATGCATATTTTTATTACTTTTCAAATTCATAGATAAAAGTGACGATTTGTAAAACATGTTTAAAGCTCTAACAAAAGAAAATCACCTTGCTGTTCAAGAGTCAAACAAAGGGCCTACAATTTCCTAACTCGTATTCTTGATGCATCATAAAACCACACTCTCGATAAATACGATACAGAAAGTTCGTAGCTAAAAGGTTGAAGGGAACTTGTAAAAAATTGACTATAAAGATACGCTTAACGTCGAGTTCACTTTGAGATAGATGAAAAGTTTTATGGGTGCTCCTCTAATCCTAAAAGAAGATCAACAAGAAGGAAAATCAAAATGAATTGTAACTTTTGAGTACTTAGTGGAAGATAATTACTATAACTCATTGAAGTCTAGTAATTCATTGAAGTCCAGTGAAGTTCAAGGTTAATTCATTGAAGTCCATTGTTATCGCTAACAACAAACAAAAGACACTTAGCGAATGTGATTTGCTATAATCAATTGATATACTGTATTTTGAGGTTTCTGCTTTGTAGTCAAATTAAGTGACTCATTTTAATGATATTTTCTAATTTTGCTAGTATTAATACAATTCCTTTTATTTTTTCAAAAAAGAAGTCGAGTTCACTATAACTGAACTAAACATGTCTGAACCTTTTTTTTTTTTTAAAAAGAGTTTTAAATAGGCCCGAAAAAGTCTCATAAAAAATTCAAAATTTTAAAAATTGAAAGCCAGATCTGATTGAAACCAAAATGGCAACTCAAAAGATTAAGAAGCTGTCACTAAGATCAACTACACAATTATCGAAGGGTTGATATCCTAAACAAAGCTTTGTGAAGGAATTATGATGTCACTAACACCGAAGTTTGTAATCTGAAGCTTAATAATTAAAAAGTTCAGACTTATTGAAGCTTTTTGTTAGTTATTAAATAAAGTGAGAGAAGGACTGAATAAATGCTTAATTTTGCTCCCTAAATAAAGGGTCTCATTCTTGCAAAAATATAAAACTCGTATCAGTCTCGCATACGAAATTTGAAAAAGAGCTGAAGAAAAGCTTAGTTTTTCTCCAAACAGCTTATTTCTTTATTTATCAGATTATAATAGCAATAGAAGGCCTAGCAAATAATGAAAACAGTATGAGATGCAACTGAAAATGAATTCAAGCAAAGAGGTCATACCTTTTTACCTGATTTACGCAATCCCCACCATTGTTTCCACCCTCTACGCGAACTTACTTGGCTAGGTATAGCCAGTAGATACAAGGTACTCGGCGGCAGAAATGAAATCATCA
>JANTPM010000006.1:694139-715981 GCA_025434745.1 Erythroxylum divaricatum
GAGATGCGCAGCGCCCCCTACGAGATGTGGGTGTGACCAAACGAGACAAAACCCAATAGTGCGGGCCCACCTAAACTAAAAACTTAGCTCAGTGGTGTGAGACGTGGGTCATGCACTCAACAAAACCCTGAGGTCACAGGTTCGACTCCCGCTGCCCCATGGGATGCGCAGCACCCCCTACAAAATGTGGGTATGACCAAAGGGGACAAAACCCAATGGTACGGGCCCACCCAAACTATATATATATGAGCAATGGAAGGTTATGACCACTGTAGCAAAAAAGACCTTTGGTTACTAAAAAGATTGTCGCTAAAGGTCCTAAAATTGTCACTAATAATTATTAGTGATGATTTATGTTCATCGCCGAAAATGTCACTAAATTCCCATAGTTGAAAACTATAGGTGAAGTTTTTTGCTAATTGTCACTAATAGTTTTTTCTATGTTTTATTTTCGTAACAAAAAACTATTAGCGACTTTTGAGAAATCCTTGTCAATATCTTTTGGCTACGCTTAATTTTTGTTGGTTAAAAATATTAGCTAGAACCTACAAAAACTAAATGTAGCTAAAAAGTATTAATTTTTAGCTACATTTCTATAAATGGAACCAAATGTTTTTAGCTGTGTTTCAAAAAATGTAGCTAAATATTTTTAGTGACACTTTAAAATCGTAGCCAGGAGTTTTAACTACGTTTCTAAAAATATAGCCAAATGATTTTAGCTATATTTTGTAAAACATAGTCAAATTTTTAAATATTAATTATAATTATTTGTTACATTTTAAATCCATATTATTGTATATAATATTGATATTTTTTGTTATTAATTTATTATACAAAAAACCTGATAATTTAAAGTGTTGTATATAAAAAAATAAGATGTCATTAAATTTCTTCGTACACAATATTTTAATTATAACTTCAACAATATTTATATACAAAATAATAAACACAGAGATTACAATATTGAGATTTTTTGTTATTAATTTATTATACAAAAAACTTGATAATTTAAAGTGTCGTATATAAAAAATAAGATCAATATTTTAATTATAACTTCAACAATATTTATATACAAAAAAATAAATACAGAGATTAGTTTACAAGATATAATACAAATAACTTAGTCTCGTTGCTTCTTCTTCAGATCCGTAATATGAGAAAAATTTTAAATTTAAATTATAATAAAGAGGAATTAAAAGAAAAAAGGTATAAAAGATGTAATTAATATCATTCACTTTCATCTTCACCACTTTGATAATCCAGACCAAATAATTTTTTAAAATATTTTTCATGCTTGACCAACTTTTTTTTAGTACGTTGTAATTGAAACTTAAACGACTTGTTTTCCTCTTAAACGTGTTGAATATATGTGGATCTTGATGAAGATGAAATATTTGACTTATGGTCAAACTCAGGACTTTTGATATAATCGAAACGTGTACCAAGCACGTTGTTGCAAGTGTCTTCTACATTTACCTTATTCCTTCAGACATTGATTTTTGTAACAACTCTTGCATCTTATTCTAAAATTAAAAAACAAAACAAAACCAATATTCAATGCAAATATTATTAGTTAGTACTATATAAATAAATAAACTTAAAATTTAAACAAAGTTTTATACTTACCTAATTATTTTATGCTTCTTCTGGCATCTCCCTTGACTTTCCTTATAGTGAGTGATTTTGTATAATGTGATCATATTACACTCTTATCCACGCAGTTCCTTTTCACTAAGTTTTGTGGGGGAAAAAAACGTAAGACACAATAAATAATATAGTGTTTATTGATATAATTATAACTTATAAACAAAGAGCTTACATATTCATTACAGTTATTTTCATGTGCAGATAAATTTACTATTGATGTATATGTGTATGACATATTATGCAAGAGCATGAAAATTACATTTCTAAGCTCTTATTGATCACTCACATTTACTATTTTAACCTTCCCGCAAGTAACGAGATGTTACAAAGAAAGTCTATTTATGACATAGGTGGTTCTGAGAATGGGTTCACCCAAAAAACAAATAGAAAAAAATGATTAAAACATCAAAGCAACTTCCAACAACTGTCTATGTTTGCATTTTACAACTCCATTTTGTTAAGAGCTATAAACACATGTTTTTCTAATGAATAATGCCTAGAGTTGACAATAAAGATGTTCAAGATATACCAGTAAACTCTGTACCATGATCTGTTCTCATGATTTTAACAGATGTATGAAACTGGTTTTTGACAAGGTTGAAGAAAGACTGAAGTGTTTAAACAGTTTGGTGTTTATGTTTAAACAAAAAGGTCCACGTATTTATGCTAAAATCATTCGCAGTGGTCAAAACATAATGGTTTCCATTAATTGAAGCATGTTTGTAAGGACCTCAAAAATCAACATGAACAAATTCAAAACATTCAATTCAATGAATGGTACTGGTTTGAAAAGGTTGTTATTTTATTAGGATAAATGACAAATTTCACATGGACACTCTTTTTAGTAAAAAGATCATTCATTTCATTCAAATGCTTCATTACATTCACAAACGGATGTCCCAATCTTTGATACCAAGGATCAATGATATTTTCAAAGTTAATGTAAAGGCTTGGATACAATTTTGAGGTGTATTGTTTTATAGTTTCAGGATGATAGCAGCTAGAATCTAGAATATAGAAACAACCTATCTCTTTCTCTATTGCAAGCACTTCATTAGTCATTAGGTTCTGTATTATGCAAAAAAAAAAAGGTTGGAAGTTAAATTTCACATGGGTTGTAACGGTGAGTTTATTGACAATAAGAGATTGAATTTGAAGAAAGGAACGTGTTAGCAATCAGTCAAGGTTATTTGTTCATTTAACTGAGCATCACCTATATGATGAACAAACTTAATGGATCTATCTGGTAGATGAACATGTGTAAAATCAGTCATGACAGTTAAGTCTTTCATTAATTTCAGTTTTACAAACATATAGTTTGAGGCTCCTGTGTCAACTATCGAAGAACCAAACTCTAGTAACTTAAGAAGTATAAGGTTGAGAGTCATACTTGCAAAATCTTCAAAATTTGAGAAATTCATTGCATGTTATTCAGCCCCCACTTTTCATTTCCCTTTGAAGAACTTGTCAATCTCCTCTTATATCATAAATGAAACATTTGATTTCCAGTTTCCATCCGAATATGTTCCATGTACTTCATCTGTTTTGTTAACCAGATTCACATACATCTTCATGTCTTCTTTGTTCTTCTTTTCCTTCAAATCCTTTATCTATTCCTAATAGCCATGAATTTTAAAACAAGTTTCTTTCATATGTCTGTCCATATTACAATAATCACAGTGTAATTTCGATTAATCAATTGATTCTTTTCTCTTTGCTGTTGATTTTCCTACACCTTTTCCTTTTTTTTTTGTTTCCTTGTGATTTGATCATCATTGCATTTTCTACTGAATCTGTGAAACTAATGCTTTCTTATTTCTGTTTCTCAACTCTCAGCATATCGAGTATGCTTTATTTACATTAGGCAATGGATTCATAATCAAAATTTGATTCCTCACACTATCGTAAATCTCATTCAACCCTATCAGAAACTGAATTAACTTGTTTTTAGATTCAAATTTAGCAATTTGTTTCCCTACTCCACATTTACATTGAGGAAGTGGCATTAATCATATTAGTTCATCCAATAACTTCTTCAATTTGATATCAAACTTATCTCTCGTTGAATCTGGTGTAACAGTGGACCATTACATTCTCCATTTCTTTTCTTCAATTCTTTCCATAATTCTGTAACGAAGATTCAAGAAACAGAGAAGAAGAAAGTAAAGAATGCTCTGTATTATTTCGTATACCTTACAGCAGTCAAAAAAACAATATATATGTGACCTGTAAAAGTATATAGCTACTAACTAAAACGACAACACTTTAGTAAACAATAAATAAAAAATGTTTATCTTAACAAATTCCTTTGTTGAAGTTGTGTATAAGAACGCTTCAACAATATCTTTCAAAATTGAGTTTAAGATCCACGAAGTCACCAAGTAATACACTTTGCACTAATGCTCAAAATTTGGCAATTCATCATGTGGCTTCTCGTATCTTCCATTGATAAAGCTAAAGCTTTAGCTTAGCTCCCAATGCTATTTTCATGGCTATGCTCCACGATAGATGATCAGATCTTTGAAGTTGCATGAGATTTGGTTCTCTCGTATCTTCGACCATTGATGTTCAAGTCAAGAAGAAAATGATCATAGGGTAAAAGAAATTTCACGAAACTCTTTCCTACTCTAATACTGTGTAGAAAGCCAATTTCACTCACTACTTTGTTATTCATGATTTACGTGTTTATATACTGCAATAAAGCAATTACTTGTATTACAAACTTGGTCTCCATATTGAGTTAAATTACAAGAAAATCTATGCTGTAACTAAAAAATGAAACGTAAACGACTACTACTTTGTTTACCACGGTTTTACCTTATGCTTTCATATGATGCAACATATCACCAATCTTATGCTTGTAACACTAATTAAAAGATGATTAGTACTTTACTTGATCATTTAAAATTTAAATTAGTTGAATAGTCTAATTATGATATGGTCAAATTTAAAATTTAGTTAATATTATCTTAAGATTTAAAATAGTCCAATTATTTTTTATTTATTAAAGAAAACAATATCAATTTAATTCAATTTTAAAAATTGAACATATGACCAAAAATTAACTAAAATTGACTAAAATATTAAATAATTTAAATTATACTATATTATAAAATAAAAATTTTTATTTTTATTTTTATATATTAATTAATAAATTTTAATTAAATTATTAATAAATCAGAAATAATTAAAATAAATATGAAAAGACAAAATTCTAATTAAAATATTAGCCTATTTAAGATTTTTAGTTTGTTGGTTCAATCTCTTAATGATTGTTTTACCCCAAGCCATCCTTTTTCTTAATCCCAATCAACTTGAACTTCAAGCATTAAACTTTGGTTGTAAGGGTCAAATTCCAACCCTACTTTCAACTACAATATATAATTGCAATGATAATTCCATTTAAAGTTCATTGAATTCGTATTAAATGGTAAAAGTCTAACTTTAACTCAAAATTTCGAACATTAAACTTCAGATCGTATCAAAATTCCAACCATAATTTCAACAACAACATATGTAATGCAAAGACAAATTGGATTTAAAGCTAATTGCTCAAATTAAATACTCAAACTCTTAACACAATCAAGTTTTAGCTTAGACTGACCAACCCTCATAAATCCGGATCAAATCTACTTAAACTAAATCCAAACCTAATTAACTCAAGTAGGGTAAGGGTCGAAATTCCAACCCTACTTTCAACTACAAAACATAGAAAAAGCAACTTCGTGAGTAGAAACCATTGAGGTCTGTCTGACACATGCAACAAACCTAACCACTCCGACTCCTAGCGAACCTGTGCCATCTTCGAACAACCAACCAAAACTTCTGACTGTGAATTTATGATAATGCCACGACATGGACACAAGCACCCACAGGCAGGCGGCCAAGATTGGATGTGACCCCAACGCATTAAAAACAGGGAGAGCGGTGTGTGCTATTGTTCTTTCCCGTCACTTGTAAAGGCATGTGTCAGTGTTTCAATCATGAGCCTACGTATATAGTTGGCAAGAGTAGAGAAAAAACGTATTAAGTAATAGTGTCCAGACAAAACCAAGCTTGCCCTCTACTTTTAAAAAAAAGAGCAGAAACTTAAATGGATGTATGATTTATCACATGCGTGAAACCATGAACATTTGAAATCCCCAGTTTTTGATCGTGATATGAGAGTATATGATTATACCCAATATAGATTCACAGCCTGCAATTTCATCATCTAAAGCCAATCCATAGCTAGAGCTGAATAGTTTCATCATCGTCAAGTACAAGATTTGACATGAGATTTAAAGGGCATACAAAGTAGAAACTCGTGAAACCCTAAATCTGTTTCATGCCATACAAGTTCATGAACAAACCAGTTCCTTCTGCTTAATGATAAGTTATGGCTTACTAAGGTCTTCCTTTCCTCTTCATACATACGCATGGACTAAGTTTTAAGGTTTGGAAGGCGAAAAGGGGTCAGAAAAACTGAAATTAAGCTCATGAACCATAAGAGCAAGCTGATTTTTGCAGGAAACCTGAAATATAAATAAGAAAAGAAGAAACTTTTAAAATTTTCCATCTTTCTTTTCCCTACTCAGGAAAGTTCAGACAGTAAAGTTAGTCTCATCATTAAGATGGCGAATAAGGGTAGAAACTTTTACTAGGGTAGAAACTTTTACTAGAAACAAGACATAGAATCATGGGGGTGTGCAGGTTCCTTTATAGCCTTTACCTTGATGATAACATCTCTTTAAAGAGAAGGAAGAACGAGCAGTATGGCACATCACGAGGGTTTTACAAAGAGAGAGACCAACAGAGCTCAGTTGGCAGTATATCCACCTCCAAAATGAATTGAGAAATAACAGTTTGATGATTGGGAGGTGGACAGAATGCCAATAAACTCTGTGAGAAACCCTTTGCAAAACCCATATGAGAAACGGACAGTCCCGGATCGTACCAAGTGAAGCGAAGGTTTAGCAACTAAAGCAATGCACAAAGAAGATGGAGGCAGATAGGGTCTATTTAAGATCGAAGATGGTGGAAAGAGTAAATATGAGAGAGAGGGGTGGTGGGTGTAATTAATTGAAAGGGATGGTTAGGGAAAAGGCTGGTGAAAAGAGACTAGAAAGAGAGATAGGGCATATTTTTTGAAGGATCAAACCTCTCATCATGATTTATTCTTTCACTTCTCCTCGTTAATAGTAATGAAAAAGCCAGACCATAGCAGACCAACCCTATCCTTTTACGACTAACTCCTTTCTTCCGTTTCATGTTCCCTTTTGCTCCTCCTCGTTTCTGACGAAAAGAGCACACAACACAACCCCTTTTAAGTTTTATCCCACAAGCTAGTTAGGCCTACTAAGTCAATTTGGTCTGTTAATTTTTTCCCTAGCCTAATAATGACAAAAGAAGAGAATTTTAACAAAGTAAGGATAACATATAGACTTTAGGACTTATTTGAATTATCATATAAAAATATAAAAAATATTTGATTGTAACATTTACAAGCATATTTATTATTATTATTATTATTATTATTATTATTATTAACTGAAATATAATAAAATAATTTTTAAAAAATTAAAAATCATAAGAAATTTTTGAATATTAAAAATTTTCTATAATTTATTAAACGACAAATAATTTTCATTATTCCAAATATTGAATAAGTCATTTAATTATAAATTATAAATTTATTAAATAGATTCTTTACTATAATTTATAAAATATTATATTTTTTAATAATTTACATAATATATATTTAAAGAATAATAATTATCGATGATTTATAACATATTTAAATTTTATTTAATATTTATAGAATTTCACATATGACTATTTGTAGCTATCTTTGTAATGAATTCTAACATAAAATAATGATTAAATAGCGTGAGACATGTAGTTTAATATCTTTTATTTTAATTTTAATTTTTTAATTTTAATTTTTTATTGTATTGTTTATTCAAAATAACATCCAAAATTAGAAAAGATAAGTGTGATGACCACTAAGGGTGACTTATAAAGGAGCCAACCTCTACTTTGATGGGTCCTACGACTAAAAGCACTAATGTTGTGAGGTGAGGAATCCTAGGTACATTCCTCTTCCTTAGAAGTCCACGATAAGTATTGAAAAATTCAAACATGTTATTTTGACCTAAGTAAAATGCATACGATTAAAAGGTAGTACCTTGGGTCAATCTCAATCTTATCTCATCATGTCATGTCACTAACCCTTACTTTTTTTTATCCCATACTTTCTATTGTCATTAGATTTATTTATTTTCTTTTATTTTCTTTTCTTTTAAACTTATAATGCAGTCTCAATGTTTAATTTCATGACAGTAAGATTTTTAATAAAATAAAATAAAATATAATAAAATTGAACGGTTTATAATATAAAAGAATGAAAATTGTTTTAATATTAAAAAATTATTTTTTTGAAAGAATAGAATAGTTTATAATGTAATATAACGTAAAATCGTTATATTTCATCCTAGGAGATATTTTTATTTTTACTGTTTATAATAAAATAATATATAATATAAAATTTTTCTTTTCTATCTCATTTCATTGTATTATATTATAAATTCTCCTCTGAATGATAAAATAATATTATATCATATTTTATTCTATTAATAAACTCCCAGTCACTTTTTAACATTTCTTTGGAACTTGTTTATTTATTTATTCTTAATTTTTATTTTAAGTTTAATTTTATTTTTATATTTCATAAAATTATTTATTTAAATATTTGTCAAATAATTTCTTTTAGTTAATTTTTTAAAAATTTAATTGTATTTTTAAGAATAATTTTTAATTAATTAAAGATGAAATTACGTATTTTTAAAACTCTATAAACTTTGCACTCAAATTTCTTTGTTTAATAAAATCGATGTTGTTCATATTGTACTTTCTAAGTTTCTATTGTCATTAGAATAAAGAGTCACATGTATCTCTTGTCTTATCTCTGGATTACATAGAACGGGCGAGCAGAGAGGGAAAACAGATGGTAAAAGAGTATAACCTTCCCTTTTGTCGATGGCTTGTTAGAATGATACGTCGCTCTCATCACTCCCACATCTCTAAACTAATAAAGGTTTAAAATGTAACCCGGGTTGGTGTGAGTGGCGCATACTTTTATCATTTAACTAAGAGGTTTCAGGTTCGATCCTGTTCTTTGGGAACGCAGCGAACTCCTGAGTTAGCTGTAGCCTCCATATGAGATATATCAGACAACAAATGGAGATTAGTCATCGGTTTCGGCCCAGTGGACACCTCCTGAGAAACAAAAAAAAAAGGTCTAAAATGTACTACAATTTCTGAAAAATATTTAAATAATTCATTTTTTAATTTTAAAACAACATTAACAATATTTTAAATCCTATCTTAAATAATTATTTTTGCTTTTAGTAATTAGTTTGTCAACTTAATTAATATAACATTATAATTATCTAATTTAAATTTAACTTACTCGGATAAAAACAAATTCTTTACATAATAAATAACGAGTGATTTATGTTTTATTATTAAAAAATGTATAAGTAAAATTTAATAATTATTTCTAATATAATTTAAAAAAATTCAATTTAGTACTAAAATTTTAAAAAAAATTAATTTAGTTACTAACATTTTAAAACTTATGTAAATTAAGTCAAAATGTTATTTTTGATTATACGATCTATCCACTAAATCTTACGTGTAAAATTAATATTTTGAATTAAATTGTTAAAATTTTATGATTGAAAATTTTAAAAGTTTAAATATAAAATTAAAAAACTCAAAAATTAAACACTTATTCTAAAAATAACTCTAATGCGAAATTGCACTTTTGGTCAAACTTTATATATTCCCCCGTGACTGTTTCTATTGCATAGCTATGTTATGCCATATTGGATTTTTTTTTTAACTACAAGGTATTTTAGGAGGGTTTCAATTATTATAATAATATTTTTAAGTCATTTATTTTTAGACTAATCTTCACTTATACTGGGTCAGTTCGTAAGGAAAAAAATACTGGTCAAATAAATTTTTTTATTTTCAGAATTCAAACTTGATTAAGGGATGAAAATATTTAAACTATTCACGCCGACCTACTTGGCATACTAGAATATTAAAAAGCCATCTCTTATCAATATTTTATGTTAAAGAACAAACTTCCACAACAATACTTATTACATAAACGTGCGTACCAACGACATCCGTCCCACATACTCCAAACATTTATTGCTCCAAATCTACCCACCGCCATGCCCATTTACTTTCCTTAAGATTTTGAAAAGTTGGAAACGTATCAGATACAGAAGATACCCATACTCACTCGCGTAGAAGTTGCAGGGGACCTATATCGACTTTAGATACCCAGTCTTCTCTCCTACTTCGTCTCTCTTTCAGATAAAGCGTACAGAGCAGTGGGGTTCGTGTCAGAGCCATGATTAATCATTGGACAGTCAAAATTTCAAGAATAGTAACTCTGGTAAATGAGCATAAATGCTAGTCACCAGTATAATGCCAGACTACTGGTGTAAAATGTAGGATTCCTCCGTACACAATTAATCATGTTTTTCGGAGGACAATCAATGTGTCAATTTTTTAGTTCATTTGGGTTCGACTGGAGCACCTGTAGAGCGCCTATAACTTTCTCCTCCTCCTGACCTTAGTCACCACCTGCGCGCTGATATGCATGAGATTTTGTTTAGTCGTTAAATTGTAGTTTCCCCTTTGATGTAACCAAAAAAAAAAAATGTAATAACACCCACGAAACTTTTTTCTCAGGGTCTCATTGTCTGAACCTAAAACTAGGTTCTTGCCAAGGTCCAATGTCCAATTCATACCAAGTTGTGTGACTATGGTCTTCTATTCGGTAGGCATGCAACTTAAGGTCAAGATTGACAGGAACAAAATGAATAAAATAAATCTTTGATGATCTGAAAGACTGAAACAGTCAGATAAAAGATAAAATTTTAGTTCGACAATGAAATAGTTATATTTACGTTAAAATCAATGTTTTAAAATTAAATTAAACTGAAAAAAATAAAATTTAAATGATCCAATCAGTATTTAATTGTCACAAAATAGATTAAAGATTGAATAATATTAAAAAATATAAAGGCTTCGTTTGATAGACAACTGATTGGTTGTCTTCAACTATTTGACTCTTCAAACAACTATGAAAATTGTTCAGAGATTAGCAAATCCGATGGCTGATTGAAGATAAACAGTTAAAAATAAAAACGCTTCTACATAGGAACTTTTTTATGGATCAGCCAAAATTTTAATTATCAACAGTCAATTATATCCTTTAATTATGGTTCTTAGATACCTACGCTTTAGAGACGGTGTTTATTTTTATAATTGTTTTATTTAGTTATAGGATAGAAAAAAATGTTGACCTTAAACTAAAATGAAATTAGAAAAAATTACATCAAATTTTTATAGATGATGAAACAGTACGGGTGAAAATAACTTCTCTAAAATCTAAATTCTTATCAGAATATTCGAAGAAATAATAAGATATATAATATTTATACCCTTATAATTTTGTAAGCCATTTTATACATAAATAGCTAATACTAAACAATTAATTTTACAAAAAAATTTCTAACAAACAGCTAATGCAATCTATTGGTCAACTAAACTGATATAATCAACTATGAGCTAATATCTGATAATGCAATCCGCTGATTAAATCAACTGATATAATCAGTTATCAGTTAATAGCTGTTACAATCAGCTAACAGTTAAAGTAATCAACTGATTGCCAAACATGGTCGAAATATGATTGATTGTGATTGTCATTATTTATCGAAAAATTTAAAACTTAATTAAAAAAAGATATTGTTAAATAAAAAATAATTAATTTGTTTTGTTTATAAAAACGAATGAATTTACTAAAATTGACATGTTAAATAAATATTTAATTAATTTTTAAAAAATATTTTAAAAATCAAATCAAAAAAATTAAAAATTAAACTGAAAATTAACTCATTCAAGATTTTTATAGTTTAGATTGTAATTGTATACAAGGTGAAATTGATCTTTAAAAAATGATCTAACTAAGAACTTCAAAACAATAACATTAGCCTTATATCAGTTAAATATCTCCAATTTTACAGGATACAGAGACCAGGGGACTATCCAAACGTTGACATGAGAGCACAGAAAAATCGTTTTTCCCTTACAATTTTTAAATCCAAGCTTTTGTAAAAGTTCATACCCTTTGTTCCCTTCACTTCGTGCAACTGCAAGAGTCAACCTTTATTCCTATTTGCGAGACTTTTGTCTTCTTTTCAGGAAGTTTTTAGAGAATGGTGGATTAGTGGGGACAGTAGATTGCACCTGTAGCTAGTAATTAATGGACTTTTCATGGTGCGCAGGTAAACATCAGAAAATCCTCCTAAAATGAGATATATTTTTAGGTTTTTTTAAATATTTTATAAATTATATATTTTAAATAAAATGAGTAATTTAAAATTAAATGTTATTCTCAATTTAAGTAATCACTCAAGCGTTTAAAGCAAAACCAAAAATTTTCAACTCATAATTTATAATCAAACATTAATTAATTATAAATTTTATATAAATTATTTAACAAATTAATAATTTAAAGCTTAATTTAAGTGATTATTCAAGTGGAATTCAAATTTAGGCTAAAAGGATATTTTAAATATAAATGTTTATAACATAATACAAAGCATAATATAACATTTTGAAATACTCAAATTAAACGTAAACATTTTCAAAACATTTAATACAAATATTAAGTGGGGAAAAAATTTAACGAAGTTAATTTTCTATTAATTAAATATCATATCAATGCTAATGTGACTTTTTTTTTTAAAACAAAGAGGAGATATCACTGTTACATAACAAGTGAGATTTAGTTTATGGTTATCTCAGAGTAAATCTCCCTTGTCGTATGATAATGAGACACATTTTTATAAAATTTTGAAAATAGTTTAGTCATCTAGTCGTTTTTTAAACTAATTACGTGAAAGTGGAGGATATTTTTATCTTAAAATATAAAAATATCATGTTAATATTAACGTGACATTTAATTGATAGAGAATTAATCTCATTTAAATTTTCTATTTATTTAACATATATTTTGAATATTTTGAAAATGTCGGATTTAGTTTGAAAGCTTCAAAACATTAGAATTCAAATTATATCTTATTATAAATCTTGATGTTTAAAATGCAATTTTCGCCTTCCAATTTTCAACCTCCAACGCTTGAAAACACATTAAAAAAATGTATAAACTATAAACACTACTTCGACCACTACTAAGGAACAAGTTTAGCTTATTATTGATTGACCAATTAGCTACTTGAATTCAGTATCACTAAAAGACCAAGTATGAAACTTTGTCATTGTCTAAGATGGACAAAAGTTCAATTATAAGGTACAATTCCTCATCTGAAAAGCAAGTTTCGATCCATAAGAAAGACGAAATTTGAAGAGCAATGTTGGCATGAAAGGTACTTGTAGTAGAGTAGGATTTTGCCTGTTGCCTGCACGGGTAGTCCAGTTGATCATTAGGAAGGAAAGTGAGTCCAAGGTCTCCGATTCGAATCTTGGCAGTAACACTGTGGAAGCTCATCAAATGTGGTGACTCCTTCTGTGCACCGAACACTGGGTCGCCTTTCCGAAAAGCTGACTGGAATCAAACCGTGATTTACTTCCCTCACACAATATCAGGCCGGAGTGTGGAGGCGCTTACGCCGGACGTTCCACCTTTTGAGTCCAAAGGTTTTGCCTGTTTGTGCACATCTCGATGCATGGAGAATCTACTATTCTTTCATGATTGGTGAACCATGAGAGGCTCAAGCGATCAGCTCTCCCACGTTACTGAGGCTTCAAAAAGTTATAACCATTGGTGTTGGAATGTTCTGCTTTATGCCAAAAGAAAATGCCAATCATGCTTGTTGGTGGTGGTCAAAGGGACAGAAACGCTATCGAGTATCAACACCCTTTTGCTCTGGCAGTGCGGAGTTCTTCTCTCGGAGTCGGTCACCTAGTCTAAGTTTTGCATGTTCAATTCAACAAAGTAGCTTAAACAACTTGGAATGTGAAGATTTACTACTTCCTAAGATTATGCTGCACCTGCTGGTTGACTTGTGCTTGCAAAACTTTCCAAGGGCAAGAACGTTGTTATGGAAAGAAGGTTTAAAGTCGGGTGATGGGTAGGCAGCCACCCATAATCGACAATATTATAAACAATAAATTTTTAATTTTTAAGTTAATTAGACTGAATTTTATGTATTTTAATCTTTTTTTGTTTCAATTTTTATATTTTGAAAAATATCATATACTTCTTAAATTTGTGTTATATTTTGTTAAAATGTTCATAATAATAGATAATAAAATACAATAACAAGTTTGTATGATAATTAAATTATTTTTAAATAAAAATACTAAAATAAAAATATTTATAAAAATTTTGATATATTATTAATTATTTTTAAATAAAAATTATTTATTTAACAACGACTTAAATTATATTTTATTTATTTTTAATAATTACGTGATGCAACCATCGTTAAAATTTTAAATAAATTTCACCTGTATAGTTATTTAATTCTTCGTCATAATGTGATTTTCATTTCAATTCTTTGAATAGTACATTTTAAATTTAATTGTTGAACGTTATTAAACAATTTTAATATTATCTTTATGAATGGAAATTCTATGCGGTGAGAATTAAAAACATATAGTTAAAAATGAATGGTATAAAATATTTAAAATTTTCAAATGAAACAAAAATCAACGTATTCAGTATACAAAGCTTTATGTTTTTCTGAGAAGGATTATAAAGTATTCATCATTTCTTTATATCTTTCCAAAGAAGCTGCTCCATGTAATTAAAATGAAGTAATTAATAAAATTTAAAGCTTGTGAACTTTTCAATTTTACTCAAAATCTAAATAGTTCCTCCAAAAGGAATAAAATCTCTGTGCCCATAATTTTATATCAATTCTATTTTAGATAATTTCATTCATATATTTTTCTGAATCTCACGTATTTGTGTGAATAAGATTGTCTGAAACAAAGTTGGTACAAGGTTATAGGCAAAAGCTGGAACTCATAATTATCCCCAATTGAGGCAAAAGCAAACGTGCCAATTAGAGAAACTTAAGGAAGAATGGTTTAGACCTTTTGTTTACACATGAAATTGTCACCAGATAGGGGCAATTAATATTGGCATGAGCTAGAAGAATGATGATCTTCTTGGTATTGTATTTGTGGGGAGCCAAGTGATCTTGACAAAATAAATCATGTACAGAAAGAGTGGCGGACACAATGTTGATTGATGACAAAAGCAAGTTTTGTCAACCGCGTGAGATGAATGACACTGGTGCTAATTGGTGCAAGTTGGAATCCTAATCACTTTTTAAGTCACTAACCATTAATGTCAACCTATTGCTTCTATTATTTAATAATTTTTTGACTAATAAAGTTTTATTTACATGATAAATTACACCAACTCACTTCTGTGATTTCATCTTCTTTTCACATTTTAAATTTATTAATTACTTTATTAAAATTGTTTTTTTTTTGGATAATCCAATTTCTATTTAAGACTACAACAATAGTTCAATTATGGAAAGATCCAGTAATACTCAACTTTATATTTAATGGGTAGAAAGACTATTTTCGATAAACTCATATAAAACAAGAAATTAAAACAAAAAAGATATATATATATATATATATATATATGTAATTAAAAATATACAAGAATAAAAGAAAATAAAGATAATAATACTGATAAAATAAAAATATCAAACAAGTAATAAAATAAATCATTCAATAAATATAGAACAAGGTAAATAATTTAAAAGTGTAACAAAGAAATAAATACACAAGAAAAAAAAAGACAAGTAAATAAATAAATCAAACAAATATTACATGAAAAGATTTAAACTAAGAAAAGATCATTCCCTATTTAAGAACTTGATAAAAAAAGGGTAAATCGAATAATATAAATGTTACGTGATATATATTATTTAGAAATGGAGGAACCTGCAGTTTCTACTTTTTGAATGCGCACTAAATAAACTTTTGAATTGACGCAATAATCTACAAATTATACCAATTGGATATTTTGCATTAGGCAAGCCCTATATAATACGCTTGATCGAGAGACAAAGTAAGTGCGAGAAATTGAACACAAATCCTTTTGACCAAATATTTCTTTACTCCAACCACTCTTATGGTGTGATATAATACTTTGCTGAATTATACCACATAAAACAAATAATATGAGAGTTATTTTGTTATTCTACATTAATTTTTTTACTAAATTTTGATATTGAAGAGTACGAGTAATATAAAAATATAATTTTAAATAGGTTCATAATTATTAAAAATTGAAGTAATAAATATTTAAATTATCAAAATTTGATATAATCAATCTTTTTTTTAATAATAATAGGATCAATATTGATTATTTCAAATGTATAACTTTTTTTTTTTTTTGAGTGAATAAGAATAGAATATACAACAATCTCGTCTGTGCTGCCAACCATCAATGATTAGGGCTCAAGAGGCTCTTAAATAATCCTTCAGTCCCATTCTCACTTTTTATGCATGCGGTCTCTCATGCAATAATGATTTTCAATTGTACCATTCAATCATGCATACAGCTTGTGTATTGATGAAAAACCTTCATGTTATTGATTTTATGTCATAGATAAGAAAGATTTAAGCATTAATTATTATAATTGATATATATGGTCAATTGTACACGTGTCGTTACATTTTAAATTTTAAATTAATATTTTAATAGATATTATATTAAATTAATAAAGAAAAGGTTTAATTTATCTTGAATTATATTTAAATTTATTTTCTTTATATGATATATTTTGAATGTTAGAATCAATGTTTTGAAAATTGAACCCGTAGAATAAGAAGTTTAAATTTTTAAAAGTACACCCGGTATTAAGTAGTTACAAAGCTCCTAAATATTAAATAAAAATATATAATTTGAAATATGATTGAAAGAAATTGGCCTTATCTGTAAAAAATTTGAAATTTAATTGAATTTTTTAAATAAAATTAATTGATTTATTTTAATTTATAAAAACTTATTAAATTCTTAAAATTAACCGATTAATTAATAAATTAATTAATTTTTAACAATAAAATATATTAATAAAAATCGAAATGAAAAGTTAAAAATCAAACTAGCCAAATTAGTTAAATTTTTTAATTATTAGTTACAATATGTCCTGATATAACTAGAAATGAGTTTGAATGTTGTTCTTACTTTGTATTTAAAATTGATTGAATTGATAAAAAGAATAATTCAGTAACTAAAACTTTAAAAGATGTATTTAATTAATTTGTAAATTATAAAAATATTTATTTACATTAAACTCAATAGAGACTTTGAAAAACGATGATATTAACATTATCCAACATTTATTTTTTTAGTTGGTGCACATTTTTTATATTTTCGATAAATACTATATTGAAAGTTATAGAAAAATCAAATATGAATTGCAATAATAGGAAATCTGATCCCTCTTTTTCTGATATCCATTTTCATTATATTGTCAATGAGCGACATATTGTGCCCTTGTCCATTAAGGTCACGTAGAACACAGAGATGTGAGCTTGATTATGTTGTAGGGTAGGCACTAGGTAGAGAAATGATACCCAAAAACAGAATAATATTTTATTTTGCTTTTGCCTTGTAATTGGGGGAAATTCCTAAATAGCTTTTAGTGATTAGGTTTAACCACTCGACACTTGATATTAGAAAAAAAGGTATATTTTCTTCTAAAAGTGTATTTTTTATCACTTAAATTAAATATGTTATTTAAAATTTAAATTATCAAGTATTTTAATAAATATAATAAATAAGTTATTTAAATTTAATTATTAAGAAGTTATCTAAGTTCAAATTATTATAAATGTTTTGAAAATCAGACCAAAAATTAAATTGATAAGACAAAAAAATGTATAGTTTAAAAAATTCAATCGGTACTAGACTATCATACAACTGATTCAAAAATTGAATAAAATTAAAGAATTTGAAATATGATTAAAATAAATTGTACTTATCAATAGAAAAATTAGACGTTTAATTAAAAAAGAGATCGTTAAATAAAAATATTAATTAATTTATATTAGTTTATAAAATCTTATCAATTACTAATAAGTTTTTAATATAAAAAATTATTAAAATAAATTAAATATAGAATTTAAAAATACAATAAAATGAATAATTCAAAAAAATTTAAATTAAATCGGTGTAATTGATACCATTAATTATTCTATATATATGTTAGTCTAAGAGAATGCTTGGTTCAAATTGAGTAATAAAAAAATGAATGCAAATGAATATAATTATTATAATTATGATAACATGTTAAAATTAAAGAATGACTATAATTATTATTGATAGTGGTTGGTTTGCTTAAAATATTAAGAAATAAAAAATTTTAAAATTTTTGTTTTATATCAAATTTTAACATATTTTAATTAGTTATATTTAATTGCTGAAAAAGATAAAAAAATATAATGAGTTAATTAAAATATATATTTAATATTATTTTAATGTATAATTAATTAATTATATTTAATTATAAAAAAAGATTTTAAAAAAAGACGAAGATGATTGACATTCCTCTCGCGACGGTACAAAGCAATGAATAAAAATTAAATATTATAATCTTTTCCTTATAATAATAATATATAACCAACAATCTCTTTTTGGTTCCATACCTCCTTCGTCTGTATCAACTAGCCCCACGCAAAAAGATCGTATAGAGAACAAACGTGTCTTGTCTCGTTATTGGTGAGAGATGAGGGACGGATACATGGAGAAGACGTCTATTTGTTGAAGTTTCAAAGAACAAATGATGACAGCGGTGACGACGGCTGGGTTTTGGTTATGATGGTGATAGAGAGAAGAGAAGAAGGAAGCACCTTTCCAGCTCAACTTTCATGTGCTCACTCACTCTCACTTTTTCATGTTAATGCATATATGTCTCATGCAAGTCATGTATGTAAATACTGTGTCGTGTAGTGCTGCTAGTGACTTCCATTATTACCAATCTGCGTTGAGTGAGTATCGTCGTTTTGCGCTGTCCTGCTTTGTTCTTGACCCAAAATCTTTTCTTGTTTCTGGTAAGATAATTTCTTTCTTGACTTTGTTTTAATTTTATTTGACGTACCAGATAAAAGTAACTTGCTATGTCAGTAATTTTGATGTAGGCGTTACTTATTTTTCTACTGCACCTATTGAGTATCACGTTATTCTATTAGAGGATTTGTCGGAACTTTGTTTCTCTAAACCTATTATATAATTGCTCAATTCTCTTTCCATTTATATATATAAAAAAAAGTAGCTTAATACCTGAGCCCAAGAGCAAGGTATCAAGTTGCACCGGGCCAAGTCCGATAAAATATTGATGACAATTAGTAAATCCGAATTTAAATCCACTCGGTGATAATCTAGGTCCTAAGTTCAAAGAAGCCCGAGTAAACACCCCATGCTTCTACAGTAAGGGGAGTTTAAAACATTACTTTTATACCATGACGACGATGACGAAGGTGGAGTAGAGATTTTGACTGCTCCTGACGTGCATGTCCTGACTCCTGACTCGTCCTACTGTCAATCTATGGAAGCATTTTTGTTTCGAGAGAATCTTTTATTAGGCTCTTCGGTGTAAACAAAGCCCAAGCCTTTTGGTCCTAAAATGAAAACCCAAACTCATACTCTCACACTCGTGAACTGTTCTTCTAGGGTTGTATCGGAGGTTACACGCAAACCACGATAGACCCAGAAAGCTCAGAACTTTGATGGGGTCATTCCTCTGTTCACGTCATTGAAAATGGAAACCCCAGTAGAAAAATCCCCACCAACCCAGCAAGAACCAGACATCAAAAGACCCAAAATGTCCACGACAACCTCCGACGAGGAGCCTTGCGACCCGACCAACACCACCAAGAAACAGAGATACAAACGCCGCAAGATCGCCATTTTCTTCGCGTACTGTGGCGTGGGTTACCAAGGAATGCAAAAGAACCCTGGCGCCAAAACCATTGAAGGCGACCTCGAAGAGGCCCTCTTTCACTCCGGCGCCGTGCCGGAGCAGGACCGCGGCAACCCCAAGCGTTATGACTGGGCTCGCTCTGCTCGAACTGATAAAGGGGTCAGTGCCGTGGGTCAGGTCGTTTCGGGTCGATTCTACATCGACCCTCCCGGACTCGTGGAGCGGTTGAATTCGTTCTTACCCTATCAAATTAGGATCTTTGGGTACAAGCGCGTGACTGCGTCGTATAACGCTAAGAAGTTCTGCGACCGAAGGAGGTATGTGTACTTGCTTCCTGTTTTTGCTATTGATCCTTGCTCGCATCGCGATAGAGAGAGTGTTCTCGCTAGTTTGGGGTCTGGTAAGGAGCTTTTCAAGTGCTTGGACTGTTCGGAAAGAGGACGTAAAGTTGTTGGAGCAGTAGGTAAGCGTAGTTTCGAGTCGAAATCAGTAGACATTTCGTCGAACAATGGAAATGCGTGTGTTACAGAGGATGTTATTAGTGATAATTTGAATAGTGAATCTATAAGGGAAACTGATGGCTCTGAACATGATGGGATAGAAACAAAATCTTCAGTATTGCAATCTGATACAGAAAGTTACAGTAGAGAAGAGTTTTCTATAATGAACGCCGATAGCTCTGATCATGATAAGAAAGAATCAGATTCTGCAGAGAATTTGAAGACTGTTGATGGTGAGAAAATTAACGAGGAAGAGAAACGGAATGGATTCGGTTACGGAGAGGACGAGAAGGAGAGGTTCAATAGGATATTGAAGTTTTATGTGGGGAGTCATAACTTCCACAACTTTACCACCCGAACCAAGGCTGAAGATCCATCTGCTCGTCGATACATCATTTCGTTTGATGCAAGCATGACGATTAACGTTGAAGGTATCGAGTTTGTGAAGTGTGAGGTTGTAGGGCAGAGCTTCATGCTTCATCAAATTCGTAAGATGATAGGACTTGCTGTGGCAATTATGAGGAATTGTGCACCTGAATCGATATTAGAAACTGCCCTTCAAAAGTAAGAACAAGCCACTATGTTCTTTCAATACTTTGCGTTCTGTGATCAAAATTTGTTAGTCTAATCTTAATCTTTGTGGTTTATAAACTTGTAGGGACGTTAACATAAATGTGCCAACTGCTCCAGAGGTCGGACTGTACTTGGACGAGTGCCTTTTTGCATCATATAATAAAAAATGGAAGGATAGTCATGAAGAACTTTCAATGAAAGATTATGCAAAAGAGGCAGAGGAATTCAAGATAAAGCATATATACTCTCACATTGCTTCAACAGAACATAAGGAAGGAGTAGTTGCCTTGTGGTTGCACTCTCTTAATCATCGAAACTATCCTGATTTGCTAGTAACCACTACGAATGGCTTAGAAAATGGTGACGGCGAAGAGAATACGACCTCGTAAACATCAGTTGTGGTAATATTGACCCCGTGTTGTTGTTTTGGTCAGTTTGTCAAACATTGTACTTCCTTGAACTATCACGAGCTGAATTCGACGAAGCAATCATCAATATCTGAATTGTGTTCCCAGTAGTTGTGTATTTTATGCGAAGCATACAACTATTGGCAGAATTATTATCAAATTCAATCAAATAAACCTTATTTTAATTGTCAGGTACCTAAGGGTATGTTTGGATGTGGGTGGAGGGATGGAAGAGAATGGAATGGAATGACCTAAATGATTCAGGTCATTATTTGGGAGTTTATTTTGAAACAGGATGGAATGACAATTAATGACTTTGTAAGCTATCCTTTGCCATCCAAAATCTAATATTTTGTGACCTCTCAAATTAGAGGGTCAGGGATAGAATGATATGACTTGCCTTTCAAACCTTAATTTAATGATAAAAATACCCTAAAAAATAATATTGCTTAGAGGATATTATAATTTATAGAATTGTTAACTTCAATGCTATAAATAATAGTTACGTTAATGGTGATAAGATGAAAAAAAGGTTTTATTTTTTATGTTTGGATACGCAGCAAATGAAATTCATGTATTTGTGAGACACGAGCTTCATTTTTCAACCATTACGTCAAAAATTTAAATTTAAAATATGCTATTAATAAACACAGATCAAATATTCTTGATAAAGCTAACATTGTGAATGTTCATAAATTTTAAATATATTATTAATATACACTGTAAAA
>JANTPM010000006.1:763460-780782 GCA_025434745.1 Erythroxylum divaricatum
TCTTTAACAAACAGCTAATGCAATCCGCTGGTCAAATCAGCTGATATAATCAGCTATCAGCTAACAGCTGATAGAATTAGTTATCAGCTATCAGCTATCAGCTGATTGCCAAACAGGGCCAAAATGGTTAAAGAAACACTAAATTTGATGTAAAAAAAATTAAAATATTCTCTTTTACAACAAATTTAATGTAAAATTTTAGTGTAATGGTTAAAGATGACCTTAGGCCTCTTAAACAAGTAAAGTTCAGGCCAAATATCATCTCTACTCCCAAAAAGGCCAAGATTGATGAGTTACCTCTACCATAAGCTTAAAAATCAGAAGTCAATTTTACGTACGTATTTATTCAGTATGCTTGTAGGTTTTTGGTACGTGATAACTAAAAACAAAATTCACCTGCATTTTCAAAAGTGAAGCATATATCAAAATTTCCAAGTGTACGAATAGAATTGGTTCTCAAAAGGAAAGTCAGAGATGATTGATGTGATGTTTTCCATTTATTTGTCACATTATAAGGATACGTGATACTTGCATATTTTGGGCATTCATAAAAATTCACGTCGACGTCCTTTTTCCACCTTTTTTTGGGTTTAAATGAGGGAAAATTATATTTAAAATTTATAAATTTTATAATAATTATTATAAAATATTTATTATGCAAGTTAGGTCTTATCTAATAGCATACCCAAGAATCAATAAAATTTTAGGGTTGTAGAATTGTTCTTAAGAATGATAAATGGGTAGTTTATCATTTATTTAAAAATAATTATTTATTTATTAACAATTTCATGTATACTCAATTCATTTGAAACTTATGACAAGAGTTTCATACAAATTGATTCAAAAGCTACTTAATGTTTTGAAAGCCTGTTATTTTTTTTAATAATTCTATTAAAAATGACAATTTGGTTTGGTGCAATTGAGGTCCATTCAACAAAAAACAAAATTTAAATTATTAAGGAATATATTAATCAAAAAAAATATTTTTATTAAAAATAACTAAAGCAGTATCGTTTTAGTTCTTTACTTGATAAAATTTTGTGTTGTCAAGTCCCGTAAAGTTTAGGCTTAGCAATTAGGCCCAGACTCGACTTGGTGGAAATCAATAAATTAGGCCCGGTTGACCAATCCTTAAGTTAGACCTTAAGCATGGCCAACATGTAATGACAAAACAACATTATTTAGAAAAATTTTTAAATAATAATTTGAGTCGGGTTGGGTCGATCAACTTGGGCTAGATATAGCAGCCCAACCTAACCTGACCCATTACCAACCCTGGTCAATTTAGCTCAAACCGTTTAATTAAAAAAAAGGCATTTTTTGAGTGGTTGTCAACCGAAAACAATGACGTGGGAGGTGTTGATTGTTACTTTATACCCTTGCAACCAATCATTTCAATGCAATTTAATGTATGATATTATTATTTATTAATGAAAAAGACATTCTTTTTCTTTATCTTTTGTATTAAGTTAATTACTTTTGATATTTTAATACTGAAAATAAATTTTGTGGAATAATTAATATGTAATTGAAATTATGATGAAATCATTTATTGTGAGGTTCAATTTACATTTACTCATTACTCCTAAATGTTCCTAGTGCAGTTTCATCAAAAAGAGATATTATTGAAACGGTAAAACTAGCACATGTTATGTTTATTCCTTACGAAGAAAGTAATTGATTTTATAAATTAAAGTATGAAGATAATTAAACTAATGTATGGGTGATTATTAGATAACAAGTCACTAAACTAAATTGACCATGAGAATCTCAAATGAAACATTACTTATGTGTCTGTGGATTTTCTTTTAACAATAGTTTTATAATTGATCCCTAGACTTAAGATTACCAAGGTATCTCTTGTAGGAATTATTGTATTTTGATGTTACTTATGAACTATCTTAGGATAATTCATTTGGTAGTACTCAGATGTAGTACGAACTATTTGGAGATAGTTGATTAAGTCAATAAACGATTCATCACTCTAACGTAATCACATAGAATATTCTATTGTTTTTGATTATTAGTGCTCAATGGAATTCTCTGACTAGAGTGAATTAATATTTGAAAATGATGTTTCTAAATTTCGATTATAAATCAATTACTAATTAGCAAGAACGAACATTAATGAATCAAAAGAGTAGACACTATATCAATACTCTATCTAATTAAAATATTGGGTGACGAAATGATTAAATTATATATCATAATTATGCATAGATAGGTTAAGTTAAACCATTTTGGCATTATTCATATTTGGGTGGTCATAACATATTATTATGTGTCAATCTTAATATATGATTTTAAATTATTTAATTGAAAAATTTAAGATAAATTAAAAATGAGTTTTAATCTATTTGATTCTAACTGTGAATTATAATTATAATTTATAATCATTGCTAATATATTAAAAACTTAATGGTCATATATCAAAGAGCAATTTATAAAAGAAAAATATGTTTAATTAAGTTGAACTTAATTATGAAGTTTGAGAAATTTTAAGGATCAAATATGAGATATTTGATTTTTATTAAAGTTGAATGAATTATATTAGAATGTGATTTTAATTATAATTAAAGAATTTAATTTTAATATAATTAAAATTCCTAAAGATTTTTCTGTTAATAGGAAGAACAAGCAAAGAGACTTCTTCTTCATAAAAAGTTGAGAAATTGCTTTTAAAGATATCGTTAGAGATTGAACGATTGAATAACTCGTGGTTGAGACAGTGAAGAATTTGTTGAAAGATTTCAACTGGAAACACAAATCAAGTATGATTCATACTTTTTAATTCATGTTTATATTCAAATTTTATAATTATCAAGATCCGATTGGAATCCATAAAATTTTGTTTTCCGCTGTGACTGTGATTCGATCATGATTGGATTCCAAACAACTCTGTAAAATAATAATTAAATAAAAAGATAAAAATTAAAAATATTTCAATCTCTAATCACTTTAAAATATATCTAATATCCTAATTAAAAACATTATCTACAAACACTAGTAAGAAATCAAATACAAATATGAAATACTAATTAATAAGACTTCTAACTCATAAGAGTAATATAAATTTAATACTAAAAATTGATGAAACTTTTAACAAAATAGGAAAAGGGATGGAAAGTAAAAATTGACATAAGAATGAAATTATTGATTATACATATTTAGTATAATATTAAACAAAGTTAATAGTTACATTAATATTTAGTATTGAATATCAAAGGTGATAATGGAATTTTTTTAACTCATATTTAGTTATTATATAATATATTTTGTAGAAAATTAATGAAAATATTTTATAGTTTTATAAATAAAATTATCAAAAAAATTGATAAAATATTATTTTTTAATAATTATGAACAATTTTATGATAAAATAACAATATGAACAAAACAAAAGAAAATATTTACTAAAAATTAACATAACAATCGTAATATATAATTTTGATAGTAATAATTTAATAAAAATCGATATCTTGATAATATTTTAATATTATCTTTTCCAAGTTATACCTTTAACCTCTTTTAAAATTAAAATTTAAAAATCTTTAAAATTCAAGTTAGTTCCTATTTTGCTTATTATTAGTAACCAAACAAATAAATAAAAGTTTGATTCTCATTCCATGTGATTATTACTACATACGACTTTAGTCCTTAGTCCGTACATTTTCTCGCATGAATGTGCATGTTTCAAAGAGTAAAAGAGAAAAAGAACCAATAAGTCTATCAAATTTCAGAACTTAGTTTTTTTTTTGTTTAATTTTATAATATCTTATTTTATTTTATAAATTTCAGCTATTTATATAGATATTATATAAATCTCGTATAAATAAATGTAAAATTTACATAAACAAATAATTAAAATTCATGTGATAATATTAAAGACATCCTGAAATCAAATTCCAAGGCATGTACATGGTCGCTGATGTGATTTTTTGGCTATCCAAGCCATTCAACACAAGAAAGACTTCTTCTACCTCTCCATATAAACCGCCATTGAAGAACAGTTCCTGAACTCTCAAGCTATTGTTCTTTCATTGAACAAAACTTATGAGCCTACTAATGGGTTCGAACAGCAGGAACCTTCAAGGTCTGATTGGTGCATCAGGTGTCAGAGGAAGAAGAGTCCCGGCTCTGCCAAAAGATGGCAACAGATTTCGTTCAATCTGTTGTTTTGAAGAGAAACGAAGCTAAAGAACCATTTTACGTGCTCGATTTAGGAGTGGTCTCGGAGCAAATGGACAAGTGGTGTCGAAACCTCCCAATGATTCAACCATTTTATGCTGTTAAGTGCAATCCTGAACCAGCTCTTATCGGCTGGTTAGCTGCTCTCGGTGCCAACTTTGACTGTGCAAGCCGTGCGGAGATTGAAACCGTTCTGTCTCTCGGAATCTCACCGGACCAGATTATCTACGCCAACCCTTGTAAGCAAGAGTCACACATCAAGTACGCCGCCAGCGTCGGCGTAAACCTCACCACTTTCGACTCAAAACACGAGCTTGAAAAGATCCGAAAATGGCACCCAAAATGTGGGTTGCTGCTTCGAATCAAACCATCGGAAGAGAGCGGTGCGCGGTGCCAGTTAGGCCCAAAATTCGGTGCTTTGTATGAGGAGGTTGTGCCTTTACTCAAAGCAGCCCACGCTGCAAAACTCACCCTCTCCGGAGTTTCCTTCCACATTGGAAGAGCCGCCACTTGCCCAGCCGCATTCGGAGGCGATATAGAGGAGGCCAAAAGCGTATTCGAGACCACCGAGAAAATGGGCATGCCTAAGATGACGATACTCAACATCGGAGGTGGTTTCACCTGTGGGTTACAGTTCGATGAACCTGCCATGGCCATCAAATCAGCTCTCAAAGCCCACTTCCCAAGCGAACAGGGTTTAACCATAATGTCCGAACCGGGACGTTTCTTCGCCGAATCAGCCTTCACGTTGGCAACAACTGTCATAGGCAAACGCGTGAGAGGTGAGCTACGTGAGTATTGGATCAACGACGGAATTTATGGTTCCATGAACTGTATCATCTTCGATCATGCAACGTTGACGTGTAAACCTCTCGCATGCGCTTCATCTCGTGCTTACTCCTCAACTGTTTTTGGGCCTACGTGCGATGCACTTGAAACCGTCATGAAAGACCACCTGTTACCGGACCTTTAGGTTAACGATTGGTTGGTGTTCCCTAATATGGGTGCTTATACGGCCGACGCTGGTTCAAGCTTCAACGGGTTTAACACGTCAGCGATTTTGACACACCTTGCTTACTCCAGTTTGTAGGTTGGCTAGGGTCGTCGTTGTTATCATGTACTAGTGTACTAAATGAATGTGCTTTATAATTACAGCAAAGTTCAATTGGAAAATAAATTGTAAGGTCAATTTGATTAAAGTCATATCCTATGGGCCTATGTTTAGCAAGCATTACTGGTTTCAAAATCCAACAGCTGCCTTTAACATGTATGAGAATTCCTATTTCATCCAGAAAACGCAGGCTGCAGAGTTCAAACCTTTTGTAGAGAAGGTACATGAAAGAATACTAAGCTGGAATTCCAAATCTCTATCCATGGCTAGAAGGGCTCAACTGATTTCCTCAATTCTAATCTCTCTATACGTCTACCGCGTACGTGGATAAGATTTGATAGAACATGATTGGAACACCACAACTGGAGACGTTGAAAATTAACCCACATTTAAGTTAATTGCATCCCTGGTACTCAGTCCTCTCCAACAAAACAAATCTTGGTAAATTATTTCACTATAACAACTTAAGTTATTGTATGAGGCTAATTTAATTGATTTTATATATTTACTAATATACTCCCTTAAGTTAAAATCTTTTGAGCTTGAAACTTGGATAAACTCACTTTACTTTGTACTGAATAATAAGTGGGTGGTAGGATTTGAACTCATGATTACTTAGTTACAAAAGCTTTGATACCATGTTAAATGACCATTTTACTATAATAAATTAATAACTTAGGCTATTGCGTAAAACCAACTTAATTAATTTTATATATTCAACAACAGATTCCTCTAATTTCGTGTATAAAATTTCTTTTTTAACTTTTCAAACAAGAAAAGATATTGAGAAGAAATTTCTCTTAATTGGGCTTTAGAAGCCCAAATTACATTTACTGAAAGCCTACTTACCAGGCCTAAAGCCCAAATCAATCAAATAAAAGCACGAAGGACCGGTACCAAACGAACCATAAAGTAACAGGACAAGATCTATCTCTGTAAAAATCGCCAAGGATGGAAACGTTGAGCTCTTCCCCTGCAATCGTCTCGTCCTCGTCTGCTTCGATCTCTTTCTTCTCGCCCAAACGGAAGGACTCTCCGATTAGACTCGTCCGATTCAACACTTCTTCCAAAAGTAAGATCCTTCTCTGTTTGTTTGTTTCTTTCTCTTTGATCCTCTATTGTTTGAATTGAGTTTTGATTGGACGGAATTGCTCCGATGTAGAAAATGGAAACGAATCGGATCTCCGATCCGACTCCAACGATTCCAGCATCGTGCCTTTCTTCAACAACCCGACTCTTTCGAAGGTAAACGGAGAACTTCAATGGAAGTTTATCTACTTAATGGTAGATTGGTAATTAATGAGGTGTTTTTGGGGGGTTAGGACGCGGCGATGGGTTTGGTTCTGAGTGCAGCGTCCGTGAGAGGTTGGACCACCGGCTCGGGCATGGAAGGACCCTCCGTGCCTGCCGGACCTGAGGGCGCGTCTAGTACAGAGAACGTCTCGACTCTTCCATGGTCGCTCTTCACCAAATCGCCACGGAGGCGGATGCGCGTGGCTTTCACATGCAATGTTTGCGGTCAAAGAACTACTCGCGCCATAAATCCTCATGCCTACACTGACGGCACTGTCTTCGTTCAAGTAATTTGTTCTTCTCTCCTGAACAACACCGTTTCGCTCCGTTATGACAAACTTCTTATTATTGTTATTTTGTTTCTTTTCTTTTTCAATTTTTTGTCAGTGTTGTGGATGCAATGTGTTTCATAAGCTGGTGGATAATTTGAACCTGTTTCACGATATGAACTGCTACGTGAGCCCTGAGTTCAATTACAGAGATTCGAATTGGGATGGTCGATTCAAGTTGTTTGATGTGGAGGATGGTGATGATAATGACGAGGGTACTAACAAGGGTTTCCGATTCTAATGAGGTGAAATGGTTTTAGACTCAGTGTATATTCTGTTCCTTATTACTGGAAGATTTAGTTTTCATGTTCCTTGTGTATAGTTTCTCACTTTAAGCACTGTTGACAATGGTGTATTTGTAATGAACTGGGTCAGCTGGTATACATTGGATTGGCATTGGGTCCATGGTGAAATTCAGGAAACCATGTTTATATACAAATTGAAACAAATAATACATTTTGGACTATGCTATGTGAAAATTGAACGTGTTGTTGTGTGGGTTTATCTTTAGTCCCTTTTATTAGCAATATGTTCTAATTGGTTATTAGTTATAGAAAGTGTAGGACTACGCATTGATTATAAACGATTCAACATGGTGTGGCGTCACTATTGTTGGAAGATTTGTCATATGATAGCAAGATTGAGTATGGTTGGCGAAAGATTGGTGGATGTGTTGTCACTCTCACCCTAGGAAAACCAAAAACTGGATTTGACATCTGGAAGTTCTTTGGTAGCTGTATCTTTTAACGAGGGGTTATACCAACGATTTGTTATTAGATAATGTCTCAACAACCACCATTTCATCGAATAGGGTTCCATCATTTTTGTTCACCAAGGAGCAATTCTTGCTTTGCAATATGTTTCTTAAGTAGGTTTTTGGGACAAAGTACTATGTTTAGGTTTTCAAACCTTTTAATTTACTTTTAAGGTTTCTTTGTACTTTTGGTTGAGCATGCTGTGCCTGCACATTTCCTAATATGAATCATTGACCATTATTCAATTGAGTTCATAATATTAGACTTCCTTAGATTTGAGGTTTACAGAAAAAGAAACAACACAAGCTTCCGAGTGAAGATGGTTTCTCTAAAGCCCTACGAATCATTATACTTCCTTGTCGTGCATTAACCATTATTCAATTGAGTTCATAATATTAGACAGACTTAGATTTGAGATTTACAGAAAAAGAAACAACACAAGCTTCCGACTGAACATGGTTTCTCTAAAGCCCTACGAATCATTATACATCCTTTTCGTGCCAAGGTCGTTCGAAAGAGATAAGATCCTCTGTTCAGTATTATTCTGTCTTATTCTGTCCAATGAAATCTCAACCATTTATTTTGTAGGATTCACGCGGGACTCACGCGTAATTTACGCGGGACTCATATAAATAAATGGCTGAGATTCATTGGACAGAATAGGACACCATAACTTGGACAGGAGATCTGGACTCCAGATCTTGAATGATGTTGAGACCCAAGAAGTAGCATATCAGCGCATTCATTCATTGAAACGAGACTTGGTTGAGCCACACAAGGAAGTGAACCCCATCAAACAAGCCATGTCAGGGTCATAAAATCGCTAGATTCTATGAGCTTGCAGTGGCTGTCTACCACAAATGATGTTTAAATGGATGATTTTACTAAGCATCTTAATTGGAATCAACTAAGTAAAGGAGTTCTCCTCAGGTTATCAATCTTCTTTGCCAAAAGCAAAGCAGTATCTTTTTTGCCATTGTCTACAAGAGCTTGTTTTAGATTGCTAAACATCAGTCCAGGAGGACGAATTCCCACATCCAGCATCTCCTGAAAATACTCGCAAGCCTCGTCTAATTTATTATCAAGGCACAAATTGTTGATCAGCGTGCAGAACATATGCATCCCAGGAAGGACACCCTTGGCCTTCATCTGGTTCCAAACTTTTACCGCCATATTCACTCTATCTTCATTGCAAAACATCCTCACTATAATCTCGTAGGTACTCAACGTTGGTTCACAACCGTCAATGTGGCTCATTTTCTGAAAGGCAGAATAAGCCTCTGTAGTTCTGCCAGCCTTTATCAGATGATGAAGAATTATGTCATAAGTTCTTGAATTCGGACCAATGCCACATTTTCTCATCTCCTCAATCATCTTATACGCATCATCCATCTTATTTGACCAACAGTAAGCACTAACAACAGCATTGTATGTAGGCACTCCCATTGCAAATCCACTAGCCTTTGATCTCTCAAAGAATTCAAGGGCATCATTCAACCTTTTCTCAGAACCTAATCCATTAATCAAAGTGCAGAAAATATAAGCATTCGGCTTGCAGTTACTTGCTTCCATCTCATGAAACAATTTCTTCGCATCATCGTACTTTCTGGCCTTGCAATATGCATTGACAAGAATACCATAAGTCACCACATCTGGCTCAAATCCTTCATCTTTCATTTCCCTGAAGACCTCGTTCAACTTTGATATGTCTCTCTCTTGACCCCACCCTTCCAACAATATTGTGTAGGATTTTACATCAGGAACAAACCTTCTCTTCTTCATTCTATCAAACACCTCTTGTGCCTTTTCAGCCTGCCTAGATTTACATAAAATATCAATTAATCGATTACAATCGGACGACTCTATCTTCAAACCAAACACTTCCATCTTCTCAAACGCGTTTATTGCTTCCTTAACTTTCCTTGCCCTCGCATATCTTCTCGAAATCAACGCAAAAGTCGTTTTTGTTAATAACCCTTTACGCTTCATGTCATCAACTAATGTCCATATAAGATTGAACTGCTTGATCTTGGCCAGAGATTCAATCAAGCCGTCGTAGCTATCGGTGCTATACTTGAACCCTTGTTGCTTCTCCGCCCATTTGAAGAATGACAAGGCAAGAACACCTGCATTGCTTAGTCTCTTCAATACCTGAGACACCAAAGTTGGAGAGACTTCAACGGACGCCTGATCGAGCAATGTCTCAATGCCATGTTTGGAATTTGTCGATAATAAGCTGCAGATTTTCTCTGTGTCTTCAATGATTTTACGGGTAAAAAGTTCAGGATTTTGGTTATGAGCATCGCTAAGGACTTGGGATCCCACTGAATGGACATGGAATGAGCTTTGAAAGCTAACATGAGGAAATGATAGAGACCCACTTGCATTAAGACGCCAAGTTTGCGTTTTGATAACTTCTTGGGAAATGGCGAGTGTTCTGATGAGAATAGATGGAGTATTGAGAGTAGAACATTTGAGGAATATGAGGTTTTGGGGTGTTTTTGATAGGCTCGCGAGCAGAGAGAAACCCATCTCGAAGAGAATTGGACTTCCCAAAACAGTGAGCTTTTAAGTAAACTTTCAACGTTCGTTGTTTTTTTTTTTTTTTTGGCGCCAAGAGGCCAATCACCTATAGAGACCACACATTCGTTTGATCGTTTGTCCTGGTGGTGAATGGGGATTTAAGGTGAAATGCAGCACCAACGGTAACCGGTCTTATTTTCCTTTTCTGGTTTAACTATTGATAAAAACACTTCCGCCGTAGAAGCATATATCCCCATATATACTTTTGGAGTTGAGAATCTTGAGTTAGTAAGGGACTTTTTTAGCTTTAAGTGTAGTTATCAGTTCAAACTGTAATCATATATGCAGTTATTTAAAATTTGAGGTTAGAGTTTTATCTCTTACAAGAAATTTATTCGACTTAAGCGAAAATTAATCTAGATGTGAATAACTTAAAAATGTCTTCCTATAATTGAGACTCTTCTAAAATATTTCGTAGAAAAAAAAAAGATAAAAAGCACTTACAAATATGTGTATAAAAAAAGGATAAAAGGAATAATCAGTTTGGATTGGGCCTCATATAAGTTAATGTGCTTCTAATTTCGAAGCAGACGGACTACAAACTCCTAGTATCAAGTGACCTAGTGAGTGTCCTAAGCAAAATACTCTAATTGAAAATGTTAAACAGTGCCATAAAAAAAAGTTGCAATATTACTAAGAAGCATCTTGAAAAGGTCACGGAGATCTTTCACTATGGAATCTTCATTTACTAAAACTGGCTTTCTGTATGAACGCCTGGACACACACTGTGAAACTGTAACTGAACTCCTGGAAGCTCTGGAGAGACAGAGAGTTCTCTTTTGATACTTAAGAAACATTCTTATACTTGATTGCTTTATGAGGCTTGTTTCTAAACCACTGGTATCAATGGATTATATGATCTGATCTCAAACACATCTACATGAACAAATTCTCAGAGGGGACCACTAACTTTCTCACCACCCGCCCATCCAACATGTCTACAGAAAAGGAAAATACAACAAATAAGAATTTAATGAATGAGATTCCGTTACAACATTGGAAGAGTGGCAAACAAGAGGATGAATGGTTGGGCACACAACAGCATGCCATTAGCAGGGCCAAGAAGAAGAGTGCATGATTGGATGGAACATGAGAACACCAGCTCAACTCTTCTGTTATCTTCTAACTCTTACCTCGTCTGAAAATTGGGTGAAGAGCATTGCGTCCATCTGTCCACTGATCAACAAAATTTAGACGCAAAAAGATTGCAACAAGCCTCATGCTATGCTAAACAATCATTTAACTAATGTGTTTTCATTTGCACTGATTATTTTGTGAACTCCACTCATCAAGAAGATTTGATATGGTCTCTCCAAATTTCTTTGCCTGAAGGCCAGGCTTCACAATATTGACGTCACCCCACTGAGAACAAGGATCCACCCACCAGCTCCTTTGCCCAGCGCACCAAGCACCTGGGACAGCTCTGTTACGTCCACGCTGAAGAATCTCCTCATCAACCATGTCCAGCACCGGGTCATCCTTCTTGAACTGTCTTGCAAAAACAGCTCCGCTTTGAACCATCAAATCATAATCAGAAATGTTGAGAAGGACCGGTTCCATCTTTGGAGGATTATCCCAGACCATATATCTTAGATCATTGTTTACTGTCGTGTTCTTATACTCTGGTGCATTGCAGATCACAGAGTGGAAATAGCTTTCTTCAGATAAAACCGCATTGTTGAAGTACATTAGAAGGGCACGGGGAAGGTTATCCCAACCAAGAATACAAAACTCAAGAAATGAACGGCTCAAGATGACCCAAGGAGAACCTGGAACCAAAAGAGACAAATTTGTATCTATACTTGCATAATAGCAAAGGATAATCACAACTCATTAACCTTAAATGTGCATAGATATCATAAGCTGGGATTGGACTTTGCCTGTGAAGACTTTGAAAGCATCAGGAGTTGGCCGCTTCTCCGTAGCATGGAAAATTTGGCTCCTTCTGGCGAGATAGAGAGCTGGGTCGACTACAATAGGATGGAACCTTTGAGATCTACAACAAAGTCAAACCAATGGGCAGATGTTGATCGATATCAAGATATATTTGTAATAAAAATTTAGTGGAGAGGGTCACATACTCTTTCCAACCGAGGTCACCAGTATGATCTATGAAATTGAGGTCTCTGCTGACAGAGGAGAATACATGGGACAAATCTGGAAGCAGCAAGCAGAAGCAAATCACGAAATATATTCATGAGAAATACAAAACAACTAACAATCAAGCATTACAGATTGTACAATGCATGAATTTGGTAATAGAAAAGGCATGTTGAGGAAATGCACAGGACATGGAGAAGAGATCAAAGGTCATTCCAATATAAAAGTATGAATTAATATGCAAACTAGTTACCAAAAAATTGTCACTAGTTTATCAGAGTTAGTATCCTTAGTTTTCCCATCTCTTGCATTCATTCATCCAAGATATAGAATGAAAGGACCCTTAGTATAACTGGTTAAGAAATCCCCAACTAAGCCTAAATAAAATATAGTTCTAACCTAAATGAAATCCTATCTCAAAATTGACACTGGATAAATTTTAGCTAACAAGAACCAACAGATTTGCATGGCAATGCCAATGTAATTTCTTTCTCTACACAATAACTTATAAAGTTACGCATCATACATCGAAAGCAAAAAATTCATTCCTCAGTCAAGTTCAAATGAAGTGTAAAAATATATCACAAAACAGTTTGTTTTAAATGCACGCTCATATTGAGAAAAGCTTAACAATAAAGAAAAAAAAAAGTTTAGAGCATCTCTCCACATTGCCAAACAATACGGCCACATTTCAATATGTACAGCCTCATGGTCTCAGATAATGTCTTAGTAAAAATGAGAATGCACTTATCTATGAATGCATAACTATCCACACTTACACAAAGAAGTTCCCATTTCCCAGTACTCTAATGCCCTCTTTCAAGCAGGAAATGCATGAATCTGTCTCACCAAAGGCATGTTCAACATGATCATGGAAAAACTTTGCACAGCCCACATCAACAATCCTGTGCTTAAAAGAACCTAACCTATCCACAATTGATCTAGAAGAGCTCTACTAATAATTGATGGAAGCTTTAAATGGCTAAGAATTCCTAATGTTTCTTCTAAGTTGAAGAAAGCACCTGTTAGCACACTACTTACTCTTTTCTATAAGCTTTTAATGTGTGATAATTTGGAATTCCCTGCAGATCTTTAGAGCAATTCTAGAAGAATCAAAGCTAAAACTCGCAGAAACAAAGTATTTAAACTTTGCAGATAACTGCAGAAGAAATAGGTCTTTTGCAACTGAATGCGCCTACTTTAGTATCTTCAGCCATATGCACCATGCAATTAAGACTTTGCAATATCAAAAATCCAGTTAATGCGTTATCATCAACTACCATATACCTCGTAACTGTGCCCATAACAACATTTCTGGGTATGGTATGAATCAGTAGGGCATAGAACCAACCACCCAGAAATTAAAAGAGAGATTTTTACTTCAAAAGAACCTAACAATCATATAATATCAAAATGATAAAGATCAAGGTTTCTTTTTGCCCTATGTTATAGATCACAAATTATTCATATACTTTTACTCAGAAATTGAGTGCAAATATTTCATGACACGACTTGTTTAGCAAGTAAAGCTTAAAAAAGAGGTGGTATAAGACGCAGCAAGAGAAGAACAACTCAATGTACTGTCTCATAAAACAATAAGCCCTACGCATCAGCAATGGCAAACATGAAAAGGAAAAAACAAAAATATATTTAGAAAAAGAAGCAGCTTGGAGCATTTTATAGTATCAGTGTTGCCAAACACCATTAAACTCCTTTCAGGTAAAGCAATTAGATCAAATCATCATATCACGATTTCCATTTCTAATCAAGAACGAAAATTATAACAAAAACAGTCAACAACTAAATAATCAAGCAGACGTAGAACAAATCAATGGATGACACCCAGACTATTCAAATTGAGAACTAGATTAAAGTCTTGCACAAAAAACAGAAATCCCTATTCTCAGGTAAGTTTTCGGTATAAGATGGATTACATACTTCACTGGCATCCAAACAATAGAAATACTACAACTTAAAACTCCAAGACTGCGAACAAAATATAGATTCTCTACTCAATCAAACTCTACTTTTTAAATAACACGAAACGAGAAAATAATCACGAAAATTTACAAACTTAAATCTCATACAATGAAAACAACCTACCATCTTGAGTCAGCAGAGGATAATCCGTCGCACTCAATACCACAAACCAATTCCATCCTGCGTCTAACTTCAACAAAATAGCAACGGCACGCAAAATTGACGCAATGTTAGATGACCCCATGTAATTAATCCGACTAGGCTTTCCAATAACATCGACATTAGCAAAAGTACTGATTGCAGGCACTTGATTAACAGCCCGAATAAGTTTGCTTCTTTCATCGTCCGATGCATCAATATTCAAATGCAGTAAGTAACGGTTCCTCGGATGATAAACTGCGAGCAATAGCCTGAGCATCCGATCGGCGTCGCCACGGCCACCGGAGATGTAGTAGGCGAAAGAAGGCGGATAGTGAGCGCCATGACGAATCACAGAAGGGAAAGGTTTTGGAGAACCGAAGCTAGAGATCGAGTAGATTAAGAGAAATAGCAGAGAGAGAAAAGTTGCGGAGAACAGAGTAAAAAGCCATTTTTTCTCTGCTCCCATATTAGTGATAACACTAATACACCAGCTATTTTCGTGCTTTCTTCTTGGGGATAATCAACTTGGAAATTGAGCATAAGGTGCTTACAAACTAAACACCCAGTTCGGAAAGAACACAAAGAGATGGGTATACATCAAAATGAAAACTTTCTCACCACGCCTCTGGGTCGCAATCAAAATTTAAGGTTTCCTTCGATTTTGAGGCAAAATGAACAGATGGGTATTTGTCATCTAATGCCTTTCAGGTTCAATTCTGCGTTTGAGAGTAATTGACGACAAGGATGTTGAGATCTTGAAGATTTGAGATTTGGCATGCTCAATAACGTCTCTGTCAACGTGCAAAACCAACCCAGATCAGAAACTAAAATTCCTTTCCTACTCTGGGAAACGTCTCACTACTCAACTTCCCTTGTATCTTTGCCTCTACACTCAACCGACAGTTGCTAAAACAAGAGTTAGGGTTAGGACTATAAGTCCAGATTCGCTTTTGCTGCTTCCATTAACACCAAAAAATAGAAAAAGTTGAGAGCTTAGTGAATTCTGGGACTTTTTAAGAAAAAAACCATTGTTTTAATTTTATTCGATCTGCGAACAGTTGCTAGTTACACTGTTTATTACGTGTGTCACCGCCTGCAAAAATGGACAGTTTCCATCCATCACTTCCTTGCGCGTTAATTCATTCGCCATTGCTGTAAAATGGTTCGTTTGAGTTGTAATCCACGCGCTAATGAGAATGTGTGCGCCAATATTGTTCCACCGACCGATCTTGTCCTCTATCTGTGTGCAAAAATGTCTCAGTCGCTGGGAATCAGTTTTTGTTATTAGTTATTACTAATTACATGTGTTTTTCATTTTCTATTAAGAGCCACTAATTTGACTAGTTCCAATACAAGAGAGCTGTCTGAAACTTCAAACTTGTACGTTTTGGAGTGGACATAGAAGTTTTGTACTTCCACGAGACATTTAAATAGTTCGTTCGAAACGGTGACGTGACGTGATGTGAAGTGATAGCATCGTGGGCCACAACAATCTTTTTGAACACAACGATAACTAGTACATGTAAAAATTTGGTTGATACGAGTAGTTTGGAGATGTCCAATAATAGTCCTTGCTCGTAACTAATACAACGAATGTTTTCCAACCTTTTGCGGAATGAATTTTTAAAAATTATCCGTGACATATTTTAGAAGGATTTTAATTATAAAAAGACAATTTTGAGTTATTTATTTTCTGATTAATCCTGACTCGGTAAGTTTTTTATAAAAAATAAAATTATAATCTTAAATTTTAAATAAATGGATATATAAAAACGATTTGAACCTACGATTTCATTTAAGCTAAAAAAATTTCTTACCAGCTCACCTGTACTTCGAAGTTTTTGAAGAACGATTATTACAAACAACTAACGTGTAATTTAGTTAGCAGGTAAGATTGGGTGGTAATATGGCAATGTGGCTTAAAACTTGAAGAGCGTGTACTGTAAGTTATTGTTGGCCGGTATTGGATTAGGTGGTAATATGGCTAAGATTTAACAACATAGCCATATGATAGGGTACAGTTACAAAATACGGTGTAGTTTCTGGAAATTATAACGTTAATGGCCCAACAGTGAGAACACGACAAGAGTTTCCGTGATTACAGATGAAGGGGTTTATTCTTGTCCAATTTGTAGCTCTCAAGCTTTCCGTTAGATTTAGTGCAAGGAAATGAAGATGCTACATTATTTTGTTCAACGGCAACATAAAGAAATCCATAATTTATGATTTAATGTAAACATCAACAAGTGGGAGAATTGATCTAAAGAACAAACTCTATTCTAAATATTTGACTGGATGAAGATGACACCAATATCATATGGTGAACTCTATATCAGTGCCCTGATCTTTTTTCCTAAAATTTATATTATCAAGTTTGATTCATTTTTTGAATAGTTAAAAGAGTGAAAACTTTCTCATAATAGCATTTTACTTGAATTCTAAATCTCACCATTCACCTTAATATTTATGTTACTTTTCTCATGAATTTAATCTAAAAAATACATTAACAAATTTAACATTTCCTTCTCTCTTAATTCTATGATAACTCTTTTATAAAACCTTATCTTCTTTTCAATCAATGTTACAAATATCATACCATACTTGGTATTGAATTAGGTTCTAGTACGGTACTGTATCGGTATTGCTTAATACCGAGTATCGCTTCGGACAATTTTTTAAATTTATAAAATAGTCACTAATTTTTTTAAAATTTTATGAAATAGTACATTGTCATGATATATAATTGTACTGTATATTTTTAGCCTTGTTTATAAAAATTATAATAATAAATAATAATCATAATTTTAATTAAATTTTTAATTAAATAATTATTAATAAATATA
>JANTPM010000006.1:818412-829163 GCA_025434745.1 Erythroxylum divaricatum
AAGTTTTTTTTGCAGATTGGTCCCGAAATTTCAGGTACCAGTGGTACCGGCTGGTACCGACCGGAAAAGGCCGAAATTTAAACCCGGTATTAATGTCGCCGTACCGATTCCGATACACGGTTGGAACGGAACATACCGGCCAGTACCGGCCGGTACGGAACGAATTTCGTTTCATTGATATATACACGTACAAATTTGAATTTTTCAACAGCTTTGCTTCTAACCATGATGTCGTTGAATGGATAGGTTAAAAAGAATTGGATTTCACATCGAGTAGATTAACACTTTTGTAAGAGTGTAAATATTAAAGGTTTATAAATAGTAAGGATCAACCATTGAACAATGGTTGATCCAAACCTAATTTTTATTAATGGACTCTACATTCTGTCTATATTAAAAATTTAATACGGTATCATAGTAGGTTTGGTCCGGATTATTAATTTCTCGATTGTTCGTCTAAATATTTAGTCCCAACGGTCCGATCTATTTACTACTGCATATATTTCAAGTGACAACTGTAGGTCCAATCCCAGTTACATTTGAAGGAGAATGTAAGAGTGTCCTATATTAACTAAACATGAAAATATTAAAAGGTTTATAAGTGGTAAGAGTTAACTATCCAAACAATTAATTTTAGTTATTTAAACAATGGTTAATCTAAACCTAATTTTTATTAGTAAACTCTGTCTGTATTAAAAATTTAATAAATTTTCACTCTGACTGCATAAAATCTGAACTATTGCGCTCTCCCGACTCCCATAAATCGTCGTGCTACTCTGAGATAAGATCTTCTATTCTTTTTAATTTTATTAAGTGAATGATAGGTTATGACATTAGATCCGAATTGAATAAAAGGAACAGAGAATGCCATGCCTCTTTTTCTTCAATGTTTTGGATAATTTCTTACCATACTTTATTAAGACACTACATACAATGTTGTGATATTTTCGTATTGTACGAGTGAACATTTTTTTTTTTTTTTGGGTGTAATGGAGGAACAAAACAAGGAGAACAAAACGGTGCGTTTGGATCAGAAGTCTTAAACGACGCTTCTTAATATTTGAAGTTCCCGTCGTTTAGTACATCTTCTTCGTTAGTCTCTCCCTCCATGTTCAATTCCTTGTCCACCAAGTTAATCTATAGTTATCGTTTCTGGAGCTCAAATAGATATTCCCAAGAAGCACTCTTGCTCCAACCATCTCACTATTGAATTAGCAGCTGTGTTGCTGAACGGTTGTTTCTCTTGACCATCTCCTCCCTAACACTGCTACTGAAACATGTGACTACTTCGAGTAATACCGTAGAAGTTCTCCTTTGTTCCATTTGAGCGTTCTTTAATTTTTTGACACTTCTTACTTTTGAGCCTTCTTAGTTTGTGACACTTCTTAAAAAGTGATTAAAGGGGTTTGCCGAATCACTTCATTTAGTTGCTTAACTTGTTCAACCAAAGAAGAAATGCAAGCACAAGTTTTTTTCCAAAAGCCAGACAAAAAAATGTCTAGAAGAGAACTAAAATTCGACCAAACTTGATCAAATTTAAGCTACCAATGGAAATGGGACCCAGAAAAACCCAAAAATCAACAACGGAAAGAGATTTAAATTCAAATCATCATCTGGGAAACTGCTAGGTGACACTCTTCTTCTAGCAACCAATATCTTACCTTTTGAAACGCAACATCAAAAGCTCCTCTTTTCACTTCCTGGAAAGAGATTACGAGAAAAAGCTACAATTTCACCCCAAAAATGCTAGAAACAGAGGAACTCCACAGATTGCTCATCTGGGTCGAAGCTTATCCTTCAAATCTCTCTTTGCAAACTTGGCTAAAGATAAATCTCATAACAATGATGAAAAGTCTGAAAAATTCGGAAACTTTCTCAGTGACAGCAACTAGATCTCAGCGCTTTCTGACTGATGGTGTTAAATAAATGCTTTACAAATGGGACTTTTAGCTTGTAATGAAGTAGCAAATTAAAGCAGAGTCTTTCTTTTGATCAGTTCTTAAACACAGAAATGAAGAACCAAGAGCCGCTATTCTCTATCATCAGTACACAAACCATCCACTATCAGTCTCTTAAACAAAATGAGAAAAAAAACCAAATACCCACTAGCATTTACTCCCAGAAGCATCACAAAAATGGGCAATCTAAAGAGACCCAGTTCATTAGTGGTTGGAATTTGAAGTAGGAACTAGGAAGATCCCGAAAGCGACTTCTTGTAGCTAACAGAGGCGCGAGAAATCAAAGACAATAATCAAAATACCAACTCCATGAACCACCAGCAGCCAGTAGGGATCTTCTTGAGGCTATAAAACCAACGGAGTGACTTTTTCAAGACACATTATTTGTGGATTATTGCGCATTTATACTAATATGTATTCGGAAAACCATTTTGAGTTACGCCGTCGTAAAAAGTAATATCGTTGTTTGTTCGTTAGTTGAGCCTTGGAAAAATGATTACAAGCATTTAAAGGTTTACCTAAAAAAGAAAAAGCATTCTAAGAACAAGAAAGCTAAACCATACAGTGAGCCACAAATCAAGGCTAAGTAATACTGTATGCCGTAGAAAAATTGTTGATTGTCACAAGCTATCTGCACCATGAAAAATACTCCTTTTGCTCAATGCTATAGAATGCATGCAACCTGTAAGCCTTTTACCAAAATACTGTATTAAGTGACGAATCCAGGATTTTAATCTTGGAGGGCAAGGAACTTAGTTTTGTAGGAGCTATAACCCTATTTAGTTTACTATATATACACATATTCTTAAAAAAAATTAATTTTGTAGGGACTATAGCCCTTGCTAGCCCCTCCTGAATCCATCCCTGACTGTATTTATAATTTATCCATTTCCGCAGCATAAATCTTCCCAAGGTTTGGAACCAAACTTTGATATCTATTCACATAGCTAACCATAAAGCATTTCTCTTCATATCCCACTACAGTAGCAAAATTTACATCTTGTTCTATCAAACCATTCATTTGCAGAACCTTAATGACAGAACGTCTAGGCATAACCCTCTTCTTCAAGCTATAGAAAAGAATGTTCGGAGCTTTGGCAATAGTTGAAGGATCCATGCCCATTTCGTTCACAAGAAATTGCATCACGCTTCTTACCTTCTTCTCAGACAATGTCATAAGTATCGGCTGATTCTTGAAAGCTGACCAGATCTCATCTTCAGACCAACCCAATTTCCCCAAAGTCTCAAATTTACGCACCCATTTTGAGGGTCGTAAACAACCAAATGCGACCAGTGCTTTGATAAATTTCACGGTGGAAGGGTTAAATCCAAGTTCCACAGTTCTCTTCACAAAGGCACCAAAATTTTCAGCCCTGTGGACGAGTACACTAGGATTGCAACTCGCCAATAGAGAGACAGAGGATTGTGGCACTCCAAGGCTTCTCAATAGTGAAATATTCCTTGTCAAATGCTCTCGATAATGACCAAGGGAAAACCAGAATGAGCGCTTCATCGCCCGAACTATACTCCTATCATCCAGACACACAACATCCCTGAGGATATGATAATAAGGGATTATCTTATTCTTTAAGCTTGCTCTCAATATACTTGGATTTGAAGAGAAAACATTCCTGAGTTCGGCTTTCGAAGCTCCAAGAGACAGAAAGAATTGAAATTTGGGAAGAAGATACTTCTCAACATCGCTAACAAGAAGTTTAGGACAATACCTGACAAGTTTACATATTTGGGTGTCATTAAATCCGTAGTCCCTCAGAAGAGAAAGGACCAAGTCTCGTCGTTTTGGAGTTCTAAGTAGGACTTTCTTGGAGATAGAGGTAGCAACCTGAGAGGCCAAACCCCATGGGTCAATCAAGTAAGAAACTGTAGATGGGCCGTTTGCTTCTTGTCTTCCCTGTTTTGGAGCATCTAGCAAAGGAAGAATTAAATCTTTCGTCGCAAAGTAGCGGAAAAATTGCAGAAGACCAGTATTTTCATTGGAGACAGAATGTAGCAGCACTACTCTTCTAGAGAACAATCAATCATAACTGAAGCAATTCACAATGTCCCACTACTGGTAAGCTATAGACCAACCAAGCTTTATACTGTTTCTGTACCTCGGAGGCTCAAAGATTCACGCTTTTCCCATGAAAAAACTCGATATTCATGATCACACACATATCATTGAGGGAGATGAACAACGACTGAAGTTTTTATTAGAGGCAATTTTTCCTGCCAGAATTCTCTGTCCCTTATCTTGTCTCTTTAAATCTCAGTCATTTATTTATGTAAGTTGCTGATTGATTGAATCTTAGTCATCTATTTATTTAAGTTTCTTATCCTATTTCGTTAAATTTCAGACTATTTATATAAGTTCCTTATTCTGTCTCATTAAATCTCAATTATTTATTTATATAAATTTTATATAAATAAATGGCTAATTAATTGAATCAGTAAATTTTATATAAATAAATGATTGAAATTTAATAAGATAGAATTCGTCCGCCAATTTTCCACCCATCTTTCCTAGATCAAAATGAATATTCCGTACGCCGTTTTTGCAACTTTTTGTTAGGGTTAAACTAGAAAAGTTGAGTTTGACTTATTTTGACATAAATAGTCTTAAGAGTACGCCGATACTTTTGGCCCCTAATCCTATGATAAAAGTAGCTGTGTCGTTTTGAGAAATTTCAAATTGATGACAATAATCGTTTCGTGCAGTATCATAGTTATTCCGTGCCTGTTTGGTTGAGCTTTTATCAGTAGAATTTTTATCAGTAGAGTTTTTGTCAGTAGAGCTTTTCTGAGAAGAGTTTCTTTAAAAACTAGTTAACTGTTTGACTGTTAATTAAAAAAACGACTTTTTAAAAAGAGTTTCATACAGTAGACTGTTTGGCAACATAAAAATAAAAAGCACTTTTTATTAAATAACAAAAAGATCTAAAATATTTATTAGACTCTATTATTATCATTATTATTAATTTTCTTCAATTCTTTTTTTTTTAATATTATATTTTTATAACTAAGTAAGTATGTGAATTTTTTAAAGATATTTTTATCCGATAAGTACTTATTTTTATTTTCAACCTAATTAAAATAGATAAAGATACTGAAAAATAAATTTATTTATTCCCTAAATTCAATAAATAAATAAACTCTTAAATTTATATATTTTGTATGTTTTTTTAAACTAAACAAGCGAATAGTATATTATAACTAAACCCCTCGATAGAGACGATAAAATTCCTCGATGCTTAAAGCTACGTAGGAAGTTCTCAACAAACAAGTACCATTATTTTTTTCACCAAAAGCACTCTCGAGTTGTTCACGTCAAGGATGGACTAGTAAGAAATCCCCGCTTACGTCCTCTTTTGCCTATTAAAACTTCTACTTAGCTAATGGGTTATGCGTCAACGCAGATCTGCGTTCGTCTGCGTTGACGCAAACGAACGTCCAAGGCAGACGAAGGTCTGCGTCGGTGCAGACCTTCTGCGTTGAAGACGAACGTCAGCCTTCAACGTAGAAACAAAAAATTTTAGGACCAAAAAAATACAAAGAAGAAGAATCAACCTGAGAAGATGAGAGGGATAGGAGCAGAAGAAACGAAACAGACTAGTGGTTTTGTACAGAAGAAACGAAACAAGAGGAGAACATATGCTAGTTGAAGTTTTGTACGTAAGTGACGGAAATAACATAAAAAAATAGCTTCCCGAAAAAGCTATAATTTTGGCTTTTCTGAAAAGCTCCAAATTTTAGCTTTTGAAAAAGCTACATTTGAGCTTTTAAAAAAACTATTTCTACTTGAAAAACGCTTTTAAATTTTACAACCAAACACTTACTTTTTCTTTAAAATAGCTTTTGCGGTAGACAAAAGTACTTTTGGACCCTCCAAAAGTTGAACCAAACAGGGGCGTAGACTTGATTTATAAGCCTAAACAGTATAAATCAACTGCGTCACTTTCTCTCTCCTCTTAACTTTTAAATTTCTACATTATATTGTTTGCATGAGCCCCCTTTACTTTTCTAATAGGCTCCTTTTGTTTTCAAGTTACAATAGGCTTCTTTCAGTTTTAACAGGCGTCTTCTGTTTTAAATTTGTTAATAGGATTTATCGCTTAGTAGGCTCCTATCATTTAGCACGGTCTTATCATTTAGCAGGCTCATATTGTTTGATAGACTCCTTTTTATACAAAAAAAACTTTAACAAGCCCCTATCTTTTATATTAATTGAAAGTAACTTGTAAAAATTTTCAAGTCACACACAATTCATCCCCCTCTTGTGTGTGTTTGCTTGATCAAAATAACATCCATTTATCTAAAAAAAATTAGAAAACTGGATTAAACTCATGTTTAAGTTAAAATTTTTAGAATCAATAAAGTTCGAGTTTAAGTTGAAATAAAAAAAAATTCAAACCAAACTCAAAGCACAAGTTGCTCGTACCTAACCCGACCTATTACTGGTCCTTATTAGTCGTTTATTTGATGAATGAAGTCTTCCCTTATTTACATATTTGTAAACACTTCCATATTCAAGTTTCAAAGTATTATCTAGACATATGTAATAAGTGAAAGAAGCTAAAGATACTCAAGTTTTAGTTTGTTTGACTATAAAAAATGAACTATCCAACTTTGAGAAAACAAGCTATAATATTCCTTACATATAATAAATAACAAAACATTCTATGTACAAATTAAGTTTTTGATTTGAGTCTCATTGTCCATTGTTTAGTTTAAGGCAGAGCCTTAGAGCAACTGATAAATGTTGCTTGTTTGTGATCATAAGGTCACAAATTTGAATAACTAAAATAGTATCTTTGTAAATATTACAAAGGGAAAGCTACGTGTATTGATGACTCTTTTGTAACTTTTACGAAACAGGTAGTCTTCTATACTTACATTTAAATCTTGATGACTCTTTTGTAACTTTCACGAAACAGGGAATCTTCTATACTTACATTTAAATCTTTATTCAGTTACAAAATAAAGAAATAATAGAGTTAAAAACATAAATCTTTCATACAGTTTAAAGAGATTTTAGAGTAACCCTTGATCTTTAAATTTATAAAAAAAAATCTAGTTTTTAGTTAAAAATTTTCATTCTCTTAAACTTTTAAAAATAATGAAAAACACATGCATTGTAAACATTAGATATAAATTGATCAAATATCACTAATACAGTAACTCAACTTAACTTTTAAATTCGACTCAAACTAATCAATTTTATTTAAATTACTAATTTAAAATAATTATAATAAACTAATAATTTGAGTTAAATTTAATTATTTCATTTCTAATTTCAAAGCTGAGTATCAATATATAAAAACAATATTTGATTAGCACAAGTGTGATGTTTACTCAATATATAAAAACAATATTTGATTAGCACAAGTGTGATGTTCATAACACATGCATTTTGTTGTTGTTTTTCAATAGAAATTTAAAGGAATGAGTCTTTTTGAAAAATTAAAAATTAAGAATTTTTTTAGAATTTTTAAAAATAAATAGTATTTAAATAAAAAGTCTTTTGCTTTTACTTAAATAAATTACTCAACAATGAAAAAAGAAAAAAGAAAAAAGAAAAAAAAAAGAGTTGGTTGTATTTTTGGGCTTGTCTTCTCTTGTGTATCATATTCGACCTCGAGGCCAAGATATCATATTCTACGTATCGGCCTAATCTCAATGATGTTTTGGAGCCGATGCCTACTCTTTAGTTAACTTCACTAAAGTTTTTATGAAATTAATAATATTAGGTATTATGTAAAATTTATTAATTATAAAATATATTAATTAATTGACAATTAATTATAAAATATATTAATTTGGGAAGAGTTGGAAAGGTACATCAATTCTACATAACTTTCTCTTTGCATTTTACAAATAGGTTGTTTCTATGACTCGAACATATGATCTTTTGGTTATAAGCTAGTTGAACTGTAAAAATCTTAAACCATTCTGCTTATTAACTCGAGTTATTTTAATTATTTTGTTATTAAAAATCAATCAATATATTAATTAACTAACCAGTTTTTATAAATTAATTAATTTCTAGCCTTTTTTATATTATTTTAATTTTCGGTCATATTTTTAAAACACAAAAATTTACAATTTATTTATGTGTGTTGCTATGCTATTTAACATAATCAACTACTTTTATTTTTTTAAAATCCATATAAAAATATACTAAGGTTATAATTTTAAACCATTGGAAATTACTATGATCTTCATGGAGACAGGTTCTCCATTTGTTTTGTTGTTGCTTATCTTTCATTCCATGTAAGCTGAAGGATAAGTGAGTGGTGCAGAAAATGGTATGGACTATTGGACTGTTTACTTTTTGATAGATGAGTTTCAATTCAAAAGGATGCTTCACGTCTTTTCAAATTGGCTTCTTATCATTTTCACATTATTCTAAACAAGACGAACTTGATCGAACTTTAAATTATTTTAATAAAAATTTAAAATATATTTAACCGAACTTAATTATTGCTTGCTCGGGTTTTAAATTATCTAAATTTAACTAAACTCAGACTCGTGTTTGAAGCCTCGGTTCTATTTAGACTTTGAGCTTGAACCGAAAAACATATTTTAGGGTTAAATTTGGGCCGAAGAGAACTTGGGCCCATTGTCAAGCCTATTCACAACTGCAATAATTAAGAAGAAAATTTAACATATCCATCCCCCCTATCCGAAGAGATGATCGAGACAGGACATGGGTTGAATTAAGGTTAGTATTTTTGAGTAATGCAACATGTTCAAGACTCTTCAAAGATAGCCTATCACAGCCATTAAGTATAATAGCGAAAGATCCAGGGTGTGGAGAGCACATCACGTAAAGAGCTATTGGAGATGTACTTAAGCTAATAATTATAGTGAAAGGGAATGATGTTACAAGTTAAAATTTACATTTTAATTATGGTTAACACAAATAAATTTTAAATTTTAAATTTTAAACACTCAAAATTGATTGAATATTTAATGAGTTATGATAGAAAATTTGTTAAAGGTAAGTTTTAGAGTAATTGGTATCTTAGTGAATAACTAGATTACAAGTTTGATTCACGAAAAATAACTTGTTTTTGTAATAAATACAAAGTCAACTTTGTTGATTCTTCGTTACGAAGATATCAAATGGGCTATATCAAATTGGCATTCTTTGATAAGAAGATATCAAATCAACCTACCCAATAACTCATGTATGATATTTGAAAGATCATATAAACCTCTTAAATAATTAGAAGAATTAGTATATTACTACATGCAGTTTGATCAAAAATTTGATTTTATAATTTTAGAATGAGAAAATGCCATTTCATTTAATCAAATTGGGATGTTCTAGATCTCAAATGTCTCTTGGTAGAAGTATCACAAAACTCAAAATAATGGGTGTATTTATCACTTTTCAATAAAAGTGAAATTGGTCTATAGTCAAGTCATTAACACATACATAAGAATTTCTACATATATCTCGTGAAAACAATCTTCTTTTATGGAAGAAATTATTTCCCTTCTTTTAATTTTAGAAAAACATTTTGTGAAGTAAGCAAAAATGTTATGGCTTTAGTAGGGGAGTCTTGTGCCTTATGTTCTTTAAATTTTTTTAAAATATCAATTTAATACAAATATTTTAAAATTATAGTATCATCATTTTAAAATAAAATGGGGGTTGATCGGGAGATCGGACTAAGCTGAATAGCCTTTTAAATAATATTTAACCTAAAATTTGAACTTAGATTTATTAACTTTCGAGTCAAACTTCAACCTTCTACTATATAGGAGTAGAGAGTGATTGTTTCTGTTTCCGTATCTCGAGCATAAGGTAACACGTGAAAACGGAAACAACTGAATTGATCCCAGGGACATGTAGTTTGGTAGATTGGAAGTGAAATACATGTACATAGAAACATTTATCTACATTTAAATTTATAGGGTAAAGCCCACTCACTGGTGAGAATAATTATTATATTTGTAAGAAAATTTTTAATTTAACTTTAATCATGAAATCTTTTAAAATAATTAGAAAACTTATTTAAAATTAGGAAAATCACGCATTATTCTTTTTTAATGAATCAAATATAATAACAATTCACTAGTTTTTAAAATATTTTTTAACTTAAATTTATTTCGATTATCTTATTTTAATTAAAAACTTTGAAAAAACCTTTGTATATTAAACTTTTAATAAAAATTGGCCAACTAAACAATGTGAAATGTTTATAATATTATTGTAACTTTATTTTAATTAGAATATCTCTTAAAATAGTTTAATGAAAACTTAATAATATACATATTCACTATAAATTATAATAAACTGGGTCGAATCTGGGTAGATTCGTGCCAAAGCTCGGGCATAAACTACCAGGCTAATTATTTTTAACCAAAGATGCAAAACGATGTAGTTTTTTCTAGCATCAGTGGCCTGAGCCTGAAACCAAGCCCTACCGAGGTGTATTTAGGGCCTAAAAACAAACTTGAGGTCTGATCAACCCGAGCCTGATCCATTAACTTTAGGTCAGATTTTTTTTTAAAAATTCAACTGAAAATTTCATTAATAACAATTGTCCGCAGCTAAAGCTGAAGTAATACAAGCAAAGAAAGATAAATCTCAATAAACAAGACCTAACATAAAATTAGTATTTCTCACAAGAGTGTGAGCTGCACAATTCGCAGATCTTTTACAATAACCAAAATGAACATCATTAATGGAATGATAAAGAACCTCTGACCGATTGTGGATATTTGAAAAAAGACTTAGAAGAATCAATTGTGAGTCTGATTCTATAATAACAGAATGTATCT
>JANTPM010000006.1:829263-846489 GCA_025434745.1 Erythroxylum divaricatum
CAATACAACAGCAATCAAAGCAATCCATTTTCCAACCTCTCCCCTGCAAAAAGTTAACAAGCAAAAGAAAAACTCAATACTGAGTGAGGGTGGGAAGAAGGTCAACCTGAGTGTTACAGAGAGAACGAATATTCACCTGAATACATTGAACACAAGCGAAGGAAGACTAAAGAAAATGTAAGGAATCAATAAGCCGGTAAGAATATTTGTTCTCCAATTTGTTCTGTCCAAGATCAATAAATAGCTGCAGAAGTGGACACGGAGTAGTTTAGGCTAAGCTCTAAAGGAATAAAATTGAAGACATATTCACCTAAGACCATGACAACTAAAATGAAATTGGAAAGGTGATAGATCACAGATCCAAGTGATGAATTTCAGATCATAACATGATTCTTCTGTCAAAACTATTCAGTGAAGACTGGACAGTTCTGTTAATATAGTAACCTGAAACAAGGAGTAGCTAGAGTAGAGAAAGTAAGGACCGTCATAAGATTGAATACATTAATACATGTTCTGAACTTCTTATCCTTTCGAAACAGATCAAAACTCAATTATCATACGAAAATGAATACGGTTTTTCAGATATCAGAACTGAGAGAACTCTCAAAGAAATACAGATCCTATTATACAAATGCAAAGGAATATAGTAGTAAAAGCATACATAGCAGCAACAGCAGCGACCCATTGAAGAAAAGTTGTCCCAAATCCCAACCCACCAAGCTTTATAGCATGTTTAGCCAGTTTCCTAGCAGCAAAGGTAAAGTCTTTCCAATCAGAAGAAATCAAGTTCAAAGCTTCCTGATCGCTTCTCATCTCCAAATAACTCTTCTTTCCCATGTCTTGATTTGACTAACGAACTCCCACTAACAATAATGTGCAAAGCTCCAAGCTTTGACTCCAGCTCTTAACTTTAGATAGAGCAATACCAAGTAGCAAACCACTGTAAGATAACGAGACACATAACATAAAGAGACAACCATAGAGTTGACTGTCTGGTTTGGCTAAGGATGAGTCATCGAGACTGTCAGATACTGATACTCCGTAGTGCCACGTCGATACCAATTAATTCTATTATTTAATTGCAAATTATACAAATTTGTCAGAAAGTAAGGGTTTTTCATTTCGCTATCTTTCATTTGGTCCCACGTTATCTTTTAAAGACTTTCCTCCGGCTCCGGCTGTTGTGCTGTCGGCATATCCTAGAGAGTTCTTCACTTCAAATCTACAAGCAAACGTATAATAATTAATAAACCACAAAATTGACAAAGGGGAATACTTTATTATATGCAAAATATCAATTGCGATTATGGTTTCATAAATTTTAGAAAATCATTTTAATTTTTTAAATTTTAAATTTTAAAATTATTTTGAAGAAATATTATCACTAATACTCTAACTTAATTTAACTTTTAAACTTAACATGAATTAATTTATTTTAATTTAATTAAACGTAAGATTATTATAATAAATTATTAATGAAAATAAGTTCTAATTATTTGTAGAGATTCTATATAGTAATTAGATTCTATGTATCTTAATGTAGTAGTTAATATAGCTGATTAGTTCTTTTAGAGAGTTTGTTTGTTTACGGAGGAGTTGTATTTTTTGTATTTAAGCTTCTTTTAGTTACGGAATAATAGAGTGAAGTTGGTAGAGTTCTCCAACTAAGAAATACTCTGTTATATTTTTTCCTATATTATTGTCATTCAATTTTAAGAATTGTATTAAATTATTATTAGGTTAATTAATTACTAATAACCATATTTTAACGCTAATTTATGATTTATAGCTAACGTTAATCAACCTAATAAAAAGAGAACAACGCCATATACTTTGTGTCTTCGTCTTCCTTCGTCGCAAAAAAATGGATTCTCTCGCTCTCATCTGTACCGGAGCTCTGTTGGCCTGTGGTCTCTATTGGTTCGTCTATATTATGGGTCCCGCCGAGCAAAAGGGCAAACGCGCCGTCGACCTCTCCGGTGGCTCAATCTCCTCCGATAAAGTCGGTGACAAGTACAAGCAGTACTGGTCCTTCTTCCGCCGCCCAAAGGAGATTGAAACCACCGAGAAAGTTCCAGACTTCGTCGACACGTTCTACAACTTGGTCACAGATATCTACGAGTGGGGTTGGGGACAGTCCTTCCACTTCTCGCCCTCCGTCCCTGGAAAGTCACACCGGGACGCCACGCGCCTCCACGAGGAGATGGCCGTGGATCTCATCGACGCCAAGCATGGAGATCGAATCCTGGACGTCGGGTGTGGGGTGGGCGGGCCGATGCGCGCCATTGCCAAACACTCACGCGCCAATGTTGTTGGAATCACGATTAACGAGTACCAGGTGAACCGCGCGCGGTTGCACAACAAAAAGGCCGGTTTGGACATGCTGTGCGAGGTTGTCTGTGGGAACTTCCTGGAGATGCCGTTTTCCGACAACAGCTTCGACGGCGCGTACTCAATCGAGGCCACATGCCACGCGCCGAAGCTCGAACAAGTATACGCAGAGATCTTTCGCGTCTTGAAGCCTGGAGCTATGTACGTATCCTACGAATGGGTAACAACTGACAAGTACAAACCTAACGACCCGCAACACTTGGACATCATTCAAGGCATCGAGAGAGGTGATGCTCTTCCAGGTCTGAGAAGCTACGCCGACATTGCGACGACGGCGAGGAAAGTCGGGTTCAAGGTGGTTCAAGAGAAGGACTTAGCAAAGCCGCCGGCGCAACCTTGGTGGACCCGGCTCAAAATGGGTCGGGTCGCATATTGGAGGAATCACATACTGGTGACACTATTGGCCCTCTTGAGGATTGCTCCAAAAGGGACAGTAGATGTTCATGAGATGCTCTTCGAAACTGCCGATCAGCTGACGAGAGGTGGTGAGACTGGGATTTTCACTCCTATGCATATGATTCTCTGCAAAAAGCCTGAGAATCCTTCTTCAAATTCTTAGCTCATTGTACTTGTTCTTGAGTTAACACCCTACCTCCATTGTTCTCTGATCCAAATCTTATGTTCTTAGATTTAGGTTGGTCTCTTTTTGTACTTTTTTAAATTTGGGGTTTAATTAAATTTCTTGGCTGGATCTTGTTTTCAACTTGGTGATGTTACTCTATAAGAATCAACAGAGCAAGAAGATGGTTGTCTTGTCTGGATTCTCTTATATTATATTTCCAGCTTTGTCTTCTTCTGATGAACTTGTGGGACTGTAAGAACCGACTATAAGATTACTCAGAGCCTTAGATTTCCAGAAATGGCAGCTAATACTATAAAGTGAGGTGGGCAAGTAATGGATTTTGACTTTAACTGTGTTGGCATGTGCATGGTGGGTTGGATTGGTTCAGCTTCTTGTCGTCCTTAAACACTGTTGAGAAGAGATTGGTTTGGTTCTTCTTCTCAGCTTACATAATCCAACTTGTGCAATCGTCGAGTCTGCCTGTCCACAAAACATACTTTGAATGGTCAGCTCTAAATATCTGATGTTTTTGGTCAATAAGCCCTTCTAAAACCCTTCTAATCGTTTTAGGTCTTTTAGTGTCTGGGGACTCTAAAGCGTGTTGATCCAAAACAACTTACATGAAACGTATAAGCTCAAACTACTTTCAATAAGCTCTTTAATGACCAATTAAATTTGATTTAAATTAATAACATATTTTAATTACTAAAAATTATTAATTAAAATATTATTTTATTATTTTAGTCCAAATGTAAGAATTAAATTGAATCATCGGTTTTAGATTAGTTTCTATATAATATTCAATGATTAAATTCAATTGTGAAAATCTTGAACTGTTCAATTTTACAGTTTAATTTCAACTTTTCAGTTCGATTTAGTTTAATAATTATTATTCTTAAAAATTAATCAATTTATTCATTATTCGGTCAATTTTTATAAATTAATAAATTTTTGCAAGTCAAGTATTTTCATTTAAATTTTTTTTATTATATTTTATTTAATCTTTATCTAATTTTATAAAATTTTAATATGAGTTGAACTTTTTAAATTTTAAATCTTTTGTTTTGACAGTAATATGTATATTCATATTTGTCTAAAGTTTCTTAAACTATAAAAAAACTCTTTATCTTTTATTCTAATTATTTCATATCACGTGATTGCATATTAAGATTTTGAATTTAGGAACTTTTGCTTTAAAAAAATATAGATTTAGTTACTACCACCAAAAATGGTGAACGGGGTCTATACTTTGATTTCCAAATTAGACAACAGAAGAGGATGGACATTTTTTTGTTGTTGTAAAAACGGGGTGTAAGCCTAGAAAAGAAAATTACAGGATAGTGACGTGGGATAAAGCAACCCCAACCGCATCAGCAAACAAAAGCGAAGACATCCCTTGAATAACATCACTAAACCAGTATACGCCAACAGACAGACAAGTAATATAGTTGGCAAGCCAATCCACACAACGATTGCCTTCCCCAAAGACATGACTTACACGTACTACCTAATGTCTGGAGAGCAACTCTTGAATGGCCAGAATCAGCATATTAACTACCGGATGTTGATTGCTAGTGAGACTGGCCACAACCAGGGCAGAGTCAATGGTCAGTTCGACTTGGGAATAACCAGAAAACCACACAAGATGCAGCCCATGATAGACAACCCATAATTCCGCCTGCTAGGAGGAATAGAAACTCAAATTTGCGCCAAATCCAACCAGCCAATGGCCATTCGCATCCCGAATTAAGCCACCAGCAGTTGCTAGTCCGGGGTTCCCCTTCGAGGTGCCATCAGTGCTAAGATTGACCGAGCCTTCCCTGGGTCGCTGCCAATAAACATCAAGAACCAGACGCCGCAGGGCACTTGCAGGCAAGACATCACCCTGTAAAGTTTGAGCCAAAAGGGCATCCTGTACAAAGCAGTGAATTTCGCCAATATGATGGATTGTGGCCGAGGAAGGGGTAAAACAACGCTCATTACGCTAGGTCCAAAGTTTCCAAAGAACTACGCCAAAAACCAAAGGCCAAGAATGAGCATGACAGGAACTTGGCGTCGATACCAAATTCCGCTCTAACCATGTTGTAAAATCATAACAGTAGAAGTCGTGACGGCTCTGACCCTCATCCAGTTGGTTCCAGATCATACGCACTCTCCAGCAGTCCCGAAACAGATGTGAGAAGGATTCCTCATGATTTGGGCAATCCTGGCAGACGAGAGAGTCCGTCAATGAGAGCCGGTACCACCGTCCGTTAGTCATAAGTCGGTTGAGCGCTACTAACCACAAGTGCATTTGAACACGTTTTGGGCCTGCCCAGGACCAAGTGACCTGCCATAATTTAGTCCTTGGCAGCCACACATGTTGACGAAGAAGGCGGTAGGTTGTTTTGGTAGATAAATGACCACTAGGTGCTGGTGCCCAAAACAATTGGTCCGGTGCCTGAGAAAACCGAGGTGGGAACACGACAGCGATCTTAAGGAGCAGTAGAGAAGGGAAAAAGGCTCGAAACTCACCCCAAGCCCAGTTCCCACGGGAGTCTACATAGTCACAAACTTGCCTTGCTAGATGCTCCGGTGGTACCATAAGGATAGAATGAGTTAGTAGATTCCCAGTCACCCCCGGTACCCAATTATCAAACCAAAATCGAACCCTTTGACCATTACCCATCGCCCATGCAGCGCCAGCCAGTACTATAGGGAACGCTGCACATATGCTGCGCCAAGGCGGGGACGTAGTAGGTTTAGCACTCAGCCCATGATGGAAGTGTGGAGCCACATTATATTTGGCACTAAGCACCTAGTTACAAAGCTTACGTGACTCCGTGAGAAAGGACCAACCAAGTTTCATATGGAACGCTACATTCATGGCCCCCAGATTTTTCAGCCCCAGACCGCCAGAGCCTTTAGGACTACACACCTGGCGTTAGGAGACAAGAGGGATACGATTCCTGTCCAGCGTAGCACCCCAAATAAAGCGTTTACAGCATCGGTCCAGTTCATTGATCAAACCTTTTGGAAGGTGACCAGTTTGCATCGGGTACAATGGAAGAGCCCCCAAGACCGATTGACATAAGGTCACTCGTCCAGCCATAGATAACCCGTCAGCTTGCCATCCTGCCAATCTAGATTGCACTTTCTGCAGAATGTGGGAATAAGTGGAGCTGGTGACACGTTTATAGAGTAACGGAACCCCCAAATACTGTCCAAGATCCAGAGTCTAACCAAATCCAGAGAAGCGAGCGATATTGCCACGAATAGTCGTGTGAACATTGGGTGAAAAGTAGACTTTTGTCTTATGGGAGTTAATGCGTTGCCCCGAAGCTTCGCAGAAAAGAGACAAACAATCAAGGATTGCATGTATCTGCCCCTCAGAAGCTTCTGAGAATAAAATCATATCATCGGCAAAACAAAGAAGGGAGATCAAAGGACCTGTTCGGCCAAATCGAAAATGCCACTAGTGGCCAGTGCTGACCCGAGCCTCAATTAGGTGAGACAGGCGCTCAAGACATAAAACAAATAAGTAGGGTGACAGAGGGTCGCCCTGGCGAAGCCCCCGACGGAAGAGGATGGACATTAATTAGTTACATTGACGTAATTGGATTTAAATAATTGCAGAGTGGTAGGTGAACCGACGTATCTCAAGGGTCCGATATTTTTGGGTCGACCCACGACATTCTGTATTTATTACCCCCTAAACCAATAATGTTGTCTTGGATATACGTGCATATTTAATATTTTAATTAAAATTTAATTAAAATAAATTTAATTGATTAATTTTAAATCTAACTTAATAAAAATTAATTAATGACAAGTGTTAGAAATGTTATTATAAACTAACTAAATAATTTTTTATATTAGAAAAATAAAAAAAATTTTAAGTATCAATAAAATTATTTTAATAAGAATTATAATGTGATTGACTTTTATATATAAAATAGAAGAAGATGGTTCAGATAGTTCAAATGGTTAAGAAGATTGTTCAGAGTTGTTAGAATGTTCCCCCGACATAGCAGGAATAAATACTGGTGCAAGAGTTGGTATGAACTCTATTTGAGGAGTGTAAACCTCTATTTAGTTAGACTTATATTAGTAGCATTTGTTAGTATAGCTTTGTTCTGTAGATTTTTTTTAAGAAATTTGTTTCTAAGAAATCAGTTGATTTTTTGGCTGTCATTTAAAAAAGAATTTTTTTGAAGTAGTTTCATACAATAGATTATTTGACAATATAAAAATAAAAAATAATTTTAATTTTAACTATATTTTATTTTATAAAAAATTATTTATACATATAAATATTATTTAAAGTATATTAAACAATATACAAAGCATAATAAATTAATTATTATATAAATTTAAACCATATGAAACATAAATGAAAATTTATCTAACCAAAACTTTTATATGGATTATAACATAAGTAAAACTAATATAAAAATAAATATTAAAATATATAAAAAGTTAAATAATATCATATAAGTCTCAAAATAAAGATGAAGATAAGTTTGTGTGTATTGTGGAAATTTTGTGTAAAACATAAGAGCAAAAGCGACATAAAAATACGCTCATTGATTAATCTGAAAATTTTCCCTAAAAAAAGCTTTTTTGAAAAGTTCTAAATTTGAGCTTATTAAAAACCTACATTTTGACTGCTAAAAAAGCCATATATATTAAAAAAAGTACTTTTTTGTTTTACAATCAAACATTTATTTTCTTAAAAAAGACTTTTGTGTTGGAGAAAAGTGTTTATTAACTTTCCAAAAGTCTATCCAAATAGACATTAAGACTCTTAAAAGACATGCTCGTTGAAAGAAAGGGTTTGTGTGTCGACCAATATACATGAAATTTACACTACAATCTTGCTTTGTTTGTCCATGTTCTCCAATGGGGGATAGGATCCTCTATCTAATTTTATGGTATCTTATTATGTTCTATGAATCTCAGCTATTTATTTACGTGGAACTCACGTTTATTTATGCAGGACCCACGCGAAACCTACATAAATGAATGACTGAGATTTATTGGACACAATAAGATACCATAAAATAAGACAGAGGATCTGAACTCCTCCAATAGTTTCTATTCATAAGCACGAGATTGGATGTTCCTCTGATATTTCCCATGGACCTCTGGGCAAGGGTAGTGTGAGTATCATTATCAACACTTCATTAAAATCTCACTAAAAATGTGAGATCTAAAAATGTTTGATAATACACAACCTTACTTATAATGAGTAAAGAAAAGTAGAATATGTATAATATTTCACATATTATTTCGTTAACGAATTATCAGAAATTTAATGAATTTTTAATTTTAAAATAATTCAATTTAAAATGATAATATTATCTTTTAAACTAAATAAAATTTAAAAAGTTTTTAAAATTTGTACCTTTGGGTTGTATTTTTCTTAACAAGTGATATTTCCTAAGAAAGAATCAACATGGGACATCCAAGTTTGTGGACAAAACGGGTCGGTCGCAGAGCACAAGTGATTGAGTGGACACCATTCATGCTCACTGAGATAAACCCTCTCTGCTTCTCAGCATTTTTTTGGACGATCCCATCTCTCTAACTTTCACAATAACTCCTTCCATGGCTGCCACAATCACCGCCTTCCTGTCTAAACCTCCCTCTTCACTGCCAAACGACCACCCCAAAGTCACTACCTTTTGCTTCTTCCATGGTTCTTCTTTGGTTCCAGTTCTTAGTAAGAACAAGTCCAAAGCAACAAAAATTGAGACGAACAGAGTAAAGTTCACCACAAAAGCTACAGCTACTCCAGGGACTAAGAAAACAGAGAGTGACGAAAGAGTACAGAAGATTCATAGTATAGAACAATTCGACGAAGCTCTTAGACTTGCAAAAAACAAGCTTGTGGTGGTAGAATTCGCAACGAGTCGGAGTTCCAATAGCAGCAAAATCTACCCTTTCATGGTAGACCTAAGCAGAACGTGCAACGACGTCGATTTTCTCCTTGTAATGGGTGACGAATCGGAGAAGACCAAAAAGCTCTGCGAGAGGGAGAGAATAGAGAAAGTCCCACATTTCAGTTTCTACAAGAACATGGAAAAGATCCACGAAGAGGAAGGGATTGGTCCGGACCGGCTCGTCGGAGACGTGTTGTACTACGGAGACAATCACTCAGCTGTTGTGCAGGTCCATTCTAGAGAAGATGTAGAGAAGCTGATTGGAGAACACAAGGCTGATCACAAGCTGATCGTTCTTGACGTGGGGTTGAAACACTGCGGTCCCTGCGTGAAGGTGTATCCAACGGTGCTTAAACTGTCTAGACAGATGGCTGATACGGTCGTGTTCGCGAGGATGAACGGTGATGAGAATGAGAGCTGCATGAAGTTCTTGAAGGACATGAACGTGGTTGAAGTGCCTACGTTCTTGTTCATCAGAGATGGTGAGATTTGCGGAAGGTACGTTGGGTCAGGCAAAGGAGAGCTAGTTGGAGAGATTCTTAGATACCAAGGTGTTCGTGTAACTTATTAGAAAACAAAATTGGACCAGCTTCTTAGGAAATTTGTATATTGATCTTTCGATGCAATTTCTTTTTAATTGAGTGCACTTAATGTAATAATACATTATCATCATCGATATCATAGCTCGAAGTTCCGCAATGAAACAGAATCGAAAGATTTGATACTTCTTAATCTTACATTTATATAGGGAGTGAAATCTTCTATACTCACTAATCAAGACCAACTTTCTGTTATTTAAGCATGACTACAAATTTTGCTAGGATCTACTAAAATTTGTGGTCATGCTTAAATAACACAGGATTGGTCTTGGATAGTGGTGATAAAGGATTTGATCCCTTACATAATAGAGAGGCTATTTCTAATAAATCCACATATAGATGTATCAGGATAATAGTGATGCAAATTAAAAAGTAAATAAGTTAAATCAACACGCTAAATTATTGTGTAAATAAAATTATAATAAATACATAAATAAATAAATAAAATATAACTAAAGATATACTTAAAAACAAAATATAATATGAAGGAAAAAAAGTACCAAAAAATAAATTAATAATAATAATAATAATAATAATATGAAAGAAAGAATCTAATAACAAAAAAACCATAAATAACATAAATTATATATTTTAATAAATTAATACTTAAAATTAAGCAATAATTTAAATTAATTAGTATTTAAAAAATTACATCTTTTTTATTAAATTTGAAAAAAAATCATAGTACAATTCGAAATATTTACACATAAATTAATTAAATAAATTGGTTTAGCTTGAATTTATTTATTTAAATTTGATCGAATTTAATCTCAAATATAATTTTAAATATGTTCAAGTTTAAACTTGGGCTTTACGAGGCCTGCTCAGGCCCGTTCCTATGCCACCCCTGTGAATAAATACATACACAAATCATCCTGTGTGCCAAGCAAAACTATAACAAATGTCTCAAAAAAGGCCTGAGTTTTAACAAAAATTGACCCAATAGGCCCAAAGGGAAAAGAACAAATAATTGAGATACTACACACGTCTCTTTTTATTCTTCAATTAGTTTTTGTTGTTATTTTTAATAGGATTGGCACGTGACATTTTTTAAAATAGTTAATGTGCTAATTTAATTTTAAAAATTATTAAATTAACTAAAAAAGTATGTAATTATTCAACATAATAGGGTTTTTAGAATATTAAATTATAAAATATTTATGAATAAATAATAACATTGTATTGTGTGCAACATTTTTGATACCTTTCGTACTGACTGTTATATACCGTACCAAATTAAAATTGGTACGAAATAAATGGTCTATTATACCAAGTTTAAATATCGGTCGTTATCGGCTGATTTCAGATAGTACAGATTGGTACAGGCCAATTTTCAAAATATCAGCAAAGTATCAGTTAGTACCGTAAATTTCAAAAAATAGAGATTTTTTGCAAAATTTTCAAAATATTTTAAAGTGTCCCTTCCTCCTCTCCTTTTTCTTATTTTTTCAATATTTTTTAATTAATTATTTTATTTACTTCAATTTTATTAATTATTGTGAATTTTTAATTTTTGTTTTAAAATAAGATAAGTATTTTAATACTAATAATAATTATAAATTAAATAAAACTTAAAATAAATTGTTTATATTAAATTTATTTTAATATTTTATATAATATTTATTAATAAAATATTCATAAAAATATTTTATTTTTAAAATAAGTAATTTAAAAATTATTATTTACAAACTAATATTAATTTTTAATCATTAATCAAAATTTATTTGAAATTTATATATTTTAAAAATGTATTTTAAATTTAATTATATTTATTAATAATTATTAATTTAAATTTACAAATTAAATTAAAATTTTGAGTATTATTTATTATTATGATTTTTAGAGACATGATTAAAAATATACAGTACAACTGTATAATATGACAATAAATTATTTTATAAATTTTAAAATAATTTAGATACTATTTTATAAATTTAAAAAATTATCTGAAATGGTACTCAGTATTAATTGATATCGGTATAATACCTTAATAGAAGCAATCTAATACCAAATTTATTATGTTATCAACTATAATACTATACTAGAACTCAATCCAGTACTAAATTATGTGCACAATCTCATAAATCAGAAGGATGGTTCATCTCAAGAAGATCACAATAACCATGGGATCGATAGGTTTATGGAAGTTGGAACCGACTGTTATATTAATTAGTCCATCGAAAACATAGTTACAAAACTTCTGTAACCCACATCTGTTCTAACCATATTTCACGCAAAAAATGATGTCGTTTTGAACAAGTGAAAAAGATGTCCAACCATATTTTACATCAAAAATAACGTCGTTTTGAATAAGGAAAAAATGATATCATTTTTTAAAGTGATGTCATAATAGAGTTAGAACAGAATGTTGGGTACATAAAATTTGAACTTGAAAATTTGGGGCAGAAAAAAAAGAGATCTTTTAAATAGAATTTTTTAAATTTGCATATTGAAATAATATGATTTTAAAATATTAAATAAAATATTAAAGAAGTTACTTAGACTTCAAAATCAAAATTTAAATTTAAATTTAGGGTGAACGGCATATATTTTCGTTATAATTTAAGAAATTCCTTATCATTAAAATTTTCAATTTTAAAATTTAAATTTCTCAAAAAAAAATCTTATATTAAAATTTGATTAAAAAATAAAAATAAAATATACAGGATAATGAGCATTGCACTTATATTAATCAACGGCTATTTACCTGATATTTTAACTCAATTTTTAAATTTAACATAATTTTAAATTATTAATTTAAGCAAATTTAATTGATTCAATTTGAATATTTGAACTTATTTACATTACTATATTAATAACATTTGATTAGTTATACTACATGCGTTATGTTATTGTTTTTTATTCGAAGTCTAGGAAAAATAAAAGTATAAGGAGTTTTTTAAATAATTTTGAAATTAAAAATTTTATAAAATTTCTTAAAGTAAAAAAAATTCTTTTTATCCAGTTTTATTTAAAATTTAGTTAATTTCAAGAGCGATGGATCGTCTCTTTTTGGGTTGTTGGGAAATCTCACATCTCATCATCTCTTCAATAACGTCCAAATCACTAAAAAATAAAAAAAATAAAAAAAAGATTACTTCAGTCGCTTAATTTAAATTTAATATGATTTTTTAAAATTACATGTTCAATTTACTTCTATAAAATTAAAAGCAAGAACATTTATGAATTACATGTCCATATGTTAAATTAAAAAATAAAGAAAAATATAATAATTTATAAATTTCATATGATATTCTAAAAAACAAATTAGAAATTAAACCGATAAGATAAAAACTTTAAGGTTTAAAATATTTAACCGATATTAGACCGTCATAAAATCAACTAAAAATTCAATAAAACTAAAGAATTTGAGATATAATTCAAAAAAATCATCCTTACAAATTTATTTATTTTTGGAAACGAAAGAAACAACAACCGCTGTACACATTGGATAAACTTTCAGATTGACGCAATAGCCTATAAATCACATCAATTGGGTACTCCACACTAAGTAAATCCTGTGCAACATGCTCGATTAAGAGAGCGTTAGTAAGAGGAATCGAATATGGGACCTTTTGATCTTGTGTCCTTTTACTCTACCAACTCAATCATCCCCTAAATGGTCGTCGTTACAATTTGATTTAATTTATTTTATAAAAATTTATTAATGTATAACAATTAACAAATTAATTAATAAATTTTTTAGTTTTTAATAATATGAGTGGTTAAAGTAAATTGAATCAAAAATTTAAAATCCGAATAGGAAAAAAGTTAGATAATTTATTTTAAGAAAATTATAATTGCAAGCAAAGTAAATGAAAAAATAATTAATTATGAAAGCGATACACATTCACATCTTGTACACATCGTTTCCGCGTAATTTTCCATCATAAGTTCATAACTAATATGGAAATATAAAAATTAAAAAAAAAAGAAAATTGAATCAGCCTTCACTGGAATTCAGCCGAAGAGGGATTGGTGGTTTCGTAGTTCTCCTCTTCCATAGATTGATTTCTTTTCTTGACTTCGAAGCTCCGCCACCTATGGCCATGGGTGCAGAGAAAGGAATAATTACTTCTTCTTCTTCTTCTTCCTCGCGATCACTATCTCTTATATCGTCATCGGAGAAAGGATATTCACGGTGGTCCAAGTCAACCGGAGCAATCTGGGCCGTCCAGTCAAAGTTTGCAAACGTATCACGACTACTAGCAAACCGCCTGATTTGTCCCAACCCAGGTGGTCCTCTCTCAGGAACTCTAACCTTCTCATCCTTCGAAGCATCAGACTTTCTCCTATCTTTTGTTGTGCTTCTACTGAAAAGCCTCCTGATCCTCGACGTTTGCTTCTTCAGTTCATCAGGTCGTGAAGCTCCACGGTTCTTTTCTTCTGCACGTTTGGCCTTGTTCATCTTCTTCTTGTGCTTGATCTGACCAATGCACGAGACTTTCGGCGAAGTGGGTTCTTGAGTCTCGAACTCTCCTCCGTTCTTGGGTTTTGTTCGAACTTCGTCGGGGATCATCTTGATTATCGGGCCGGAAAATCCCTTACAACCATGTTGATTACACCTGAACTTGTCTCTACCGGGACTGAACGGAAGGTTTTGGAAATTAACTGCAGTAGCAGCTCTTGGCAGCAACTTGAGGAACTTGTTCTTGGATTTACTTTGTTTCTCCATTCGAGATCGAGCTTGAGAATCAGAGACCAAGTTCATAGCTTTTGCAGAAATATATATAGATAAGATAGAGATTCAACTAGAGCATACCATGAAGTTACGTACATATGGTTCGTGTCCTGACCGTGTCAGGAACATGGAGGATAAGAAGGACATTTGGTCAAAATGAAACTGTGAGACTCAGCAAGCCATTTTTGTCCAATACCGAGAACTTAAAGAGCCAACCACTTTTGTATAGGCAACTAATTAACACACGGATTGTTTTATCTTCATGCGACTTTTCTAATTGTCTATTCTCGTTTGAGCCGTGGAGACATTGTCTTATGGCGTGTACTATACAAATACAACAATACTAGTCGTGTATTTTAGAACGAAAGTTAAACTAAAATAAGAGGTTTAAGGTTTAAAATATTCGATGAATATTATAACGTTGTAAAATTAGTTAAAAATTAAATAAAATTATAATTTTTAAAAAATAATTAAAAAAGATCAATGAATCTGTTTAACCGTTAAAACTCTGAAAAGTCAAACTTTTCGGTTCAATTTTCAAATTTTCGATTCGATTTATTTTAACAACTTTCGTTGTTAATAAGTTCTTATAAACTAAAATAAATCAATTAATTTTCTTCCAATAATTTTTAATTAAATTTTAATTTTTTAAATAAATAATGATAATATTTTCAACCATATTTCAAAATTTTTAATTTATTTAATCTTTAATACGATAATTTATTGAACCTTTTAAACCTTAAACTTCTCGTCTTTCTGATTTAACTTTCGATTTAGTTATTAAAACGTTCATAAAATTAGAGGTATTTCTGTATTCATGTTATTTAAGTTTGTAAATGCCTATGGATATTATCTTATATGTACACTGAATACATATACATATTCAATTAGTTCATAATTAGATTTTTGAAGAGGCGTCTACAATCTATTGCTTGCACTTATTGTCATAATTAATAACTCTAATTGGTTGAACAATTAAGATTTTATCTTATCTAGTCATAGCTTTAGCTATTGGCTTTTCTTGACTTGGTAGGCTTTGTTGTCCTAAGCACGTCGGCAAGTTTACAATTATGGTATGAGCTTAGAGGGAAAGAAATGTATTTTTTTCAAAATGTCTTGGTCAAAATTCAATATATACAAACCATTCTAGTAATGGTCATATTTTGAAATTTTGGCCCAAAAATTAATTTTTTAAGTTATATGGATTTTTTAATGATTACCCATTTGACATATTCCTAAGAAAAATGTCACTGATACTACCATTTTATATATTCATTTAACAATTTTACTTATTTACGAAGACATGATTACTTGTGTCAGTTTTACTATTCCAACTCTGTTTCGATCGACCTTATCTACACATCTATGTAAATTTCACAAAAATATGTAAATAAGATGAATTAAAATAGAATTAGAATAGTAAAACTAATTTCATTTGATATTTATGATGGACCAACTAATAATGGGACCCAATATTATAATTATTAATTATGCCTACCTTTTCTTGTCTCTTCTTCCTTACTCTTATGCGATGTGATGGTTATATTTTTTAAATATTGGCAAACAAATGATTTTTAAATTGTATGGGTCTTTTAATAATTACCCATTTGGCACATTCATATAAAAAATGTACCATTTGATAGAATTTTATATTTTCATTTAAAAAGTTATATATTTGTGACACACAATCTTCACAGTATAATAACTAGAGTAAATTAGGATTATTAGTTATACCTACCTTTTCTTTTCTCTTCTTACTTTTATACGATGATCTTACATACTAGTGATGGTCATATTTTTGAAATATTGGCACAAAAATGAATTTTAAATTATATGGATATTTTAACAATTGCCCATTTGACAAATTCGTATAAAAATAATATTTTAAAAATTATGCTAAAAGTTAAACCAATAAGATAAGAAACTTAAGACTTAAAAGATTCAACCAGTATTGGATCGTCTTAAAATCGACTAAAAATTAGAAAAAATTAAGGAATTTGAAATATGATTAAAAGAAATTATTTTTACCTATAAAAAATTTAAAATTTAATTAAAAAAAGATTATTAAATAAAAATTAATTGATTTATTTTAGTTTATAATAACTTATTAATTGACAAAAAAATCACCAATTAATTAATAAACTAATTGATTTTTTTTGTTACCCACGAGGTGTTTTATGAGGGTCCCAATTATAGGAAGATACCTTTAAGTCATCCACTCCTAGACTAATCCCTGCTCGAGCCAAATAGGTCTTTTGCGGGAGACAAAACTCTGGCCTCAAGTTTTAAACAGCTGTATATAAGAGGGCAGTTCGAACCCACGAGCTCACTTAAGTCAAGAGACAATAAGAGATATTAAAGTAAATCAAACTGAAAACTTAAAAATCAAACCATAAAATTAGAAAGCTCAAGATTTTTACAATCAAATCGGACGATTGAGTTTTATATCTATTGATAAAAAATATGAATAATGCTACCCTTTTATAGAAGTTTATATATTCATTTAGAAATTTGCATGTCTATGACACATCATCTAATAATGAGATCCAATATTATAGTGTTTTTTTTAATAATTATTAATCATACCCACCTTTTATTTTCTCTTCTTTCTTACGTTTATACCAAGATTTTGGCTTAACTCATACAAAATTTGACCTACAGATTTAGAAATGGTCGGCACTTCAGAGGTGTGATTGATAGATTTTCATTGGTTAGGTATGGAGGTATGGTGTCTTTGTCAACAATAATATATAAAAAGGCAAGTTTGTCGGATTACAAATTTTTAAAGTCAATAATATATAAACTACCATATGATTTGGCATTTTATAGCGTGCAAATTGGAATCATGACAATTGGGGTTCACATGAGCACTAAAACCTAGTGCTTATAAATTTCGACAGTATATGATTCTTGAAGAGCATTTGATCTAACTTTATACACCCGCCGTGGACGGCACATTAGTGACTTGGAGCGAAATTCGAGCTCTTTTCCTTGTTTGTATTTAGGGATGAAAACTACCCACCTCATTCCGGCGGAGCTCGGCCTTAAGTTGTCCATACTTAGCCTGAG
>JANTPM010000006.1:863305-885644 GCA_025434745.1 Erythroxylum divaricatum
GTTAAACTGAGATTTTAAAACAATGCATGTGTGTAATATTTGAATTTGTTTGTTCTGTCTTGGATGACATCCACATATCCTCCCAGGGGGTATTTGGGTGTTACAGATATCGCCAACCTGGTAGTTTGTACGATAAGGTATCAAATGGACTCTGGATAATGGGAGGCGTAGTTTATTCTGACTGGAAAATTGGGTGGATGAATGGGCACCATTAATCTTCGCGGCGATCTCTCAAATTCCTTATAGTATTCTTCACGCTAAGTTGCGGATTTTACTAATGAAGTCGGCAACCGGCACTGGAATGTGTTACAATAATATCTTCCCTCCACAGTACGTATGGATCTTGCGACTATCCGTCCTAATGTCGAAGGCATAGAGGAAGACAGATTGGTGTGGGGACCAACTAATCATAGGAGGTTCACAGTGACATCAGCTTATGAATTAATTGAAGGGCGCACCACGGACATTAATCACAGGATTTGGGAGGTAATATGGAAATAGACAGGGCCTCAATGGATTAGGTTGTTCCTTTAGCTTTTGGTTAAGAGAAAACTACTGACAAACCAACAGCGAGTGGCTCGTCATATCGCCACGGATAGTAGATGTCACTTTTGTGGGCAAGAAGAGTCATCACTGTATGCGATACGGGATTTTCCGAGAGTGAAATATTTCTAGTGTAAATTTCCCCTAAGGTGGTTGATACGGTCTTTTTCTAACAAGACGAGGGGACGTGGATGAAGTCTAACCTTATGAAGCATTCACAAGTGAAGCGGGTAAAGTGGGTTACAATCTACGGCATCGCCTACTGGTTCTTATGAAAATGGAGGAATATAAGACTTTTTGAGGTTGGCTTTGAATGGCCAGAAGACGGTACCAGAATCATTATGGATAACGTAGTTTGGATAGCCAGAGCAAGCGTTATGAAAAACTGCGTGTTTCCGACACAAGGCTTGCTTGTGGGTAATTTCGTGGGTTGGACTAAACCAATGGAGGGTTGAGTTAAATTAAATATGGATGTTGCAGTTAAACAAGGGTCCAACATGGCCACCGTTGGAGGATTACTTAAGGATTGTCATGGGCAGTGGTGTGATGGTTTTCAACAACACATTGGAAGGGACTCGCCTTTAACTGCCGAACTCTGGGGCATTTTCTCAAGACTTACACTGGCCTGGGAGTTTATATATCGACACGTTGTTGTCGAAGTGGAGTTTATTATATTTTATACGTTAATTATGTTATGTGATTTTACTTTTGAAAAAATGAACAAGTATTTTTTAGATTTCAAGTTATAAATGCTGGGTCAGGCTGGACTTTCTAAACTCAAAATCTTCTTTTCTTATTTAAATATGAATCTAACTCGAAACTCTGATTAAATCAAACTTAGATTTAGGACTAAATTGAGCACTTTTCCCAACCCTATTTTCTACCAATATACTTGGAGAAGCATAGCAGAAATACGAATCATGTCCCTTCCTTTGTCAAAGAATTGGAAAGACTTGTACAAGTGTTCTTCCCTCTCAAGCTTGTGACGATGCATAATGGCCAAGATAAATTCAACAAAATTAATAGGTTCTGAAAAATTGAAAGGGGTAGTAGTTTTGTAATTTTTCCAAATTTACCATGGACGTCTATGGCACAAATGAAAACAAAAGCAATCAAAAATGAAATAATAAAAAGCACCAAAAATTTGAAAACGTAGTTCCGCACCTTGCCTACATCTACGGAGCCCTCACCCAACTTAATAACTTTCACCGAAGTGCACTAGATTTACCCAAGGCTTTACTGAGCCGACACCACTCAATCCTTGATATTATATCTCAACTTCACTTCTCGTGAAAGAATTTTACACCTAATAGTACGATCACCTCGTACTAACCTCGACAGAGGATTTTCTCAATCAATATTTTAACGAAAGAACAATAACAAACAACTCAAGTGATTATAATAATAAAGAATAAAAACTAAATACACTTGAGATAGAAAAACAACTCCCCTAAATTATGTTGCTTCATCAATGAAAGAACGAAAAGTTGTTCATCGAAAAATTTGCTGTGAGGCTTCAATATCTTCATTAAAAATCCTTACACTTTTCGTTTTGGAGCAGCTTTCTCGCTCACTAATTCTAGAGGTCGCTTTGCTAAAAGCTTTGCTTCTGGCTGTAGTAAAATTTTCCGCACACCAAATGCATCACACAAGATTTCATCTTCCTTAAATAAGAAGAAATAAGCTTCTTATGTGCGACCTGTGGCCTGTACATCTTAACATAGCCTAAAACATGCTTCGTAATAAATCACAGCACCATAGTCCTTGCCCACTACACTGTTTATATCCCTCACACACAAGATTTACTATAGCTATGTTTTTCCCATAAGTCAATTAACACACAAGCTCCACTACACTGTTTATATCCCTCACACACAAGATTCCCTTTAGATATGTTTTTCTAATAAATCAATTAGCGTATAAGCCAAGGTATGTATAAAAACTAGAACCCCAAAAACCACATAAGCTGCATTTTTCAACTCCCACTGTGCTGTTGATTTCCAAAACTCCCACGCAAGCCCACTACATTGTTAATTCACTCCACGCTAATATAAGATTTGCTTCAGCTATAGATGAAGATGTGCACATGCACTCAAGCAAGAAGAATCCCTCTTTAACCATGCAACAACCACATCCAAGTTTAAACACTCAACAACCCCATCCCTTTATTTTCTTCTATCCACAAAATCCAGCCGTACACCATTCAAATACCAACATAATAATAAACTTCAATATTATGTAGGATTCTGTCACAACTACAATTAATATCTTATATATCCAATTCATATCCTATATATCCAATTAATAAATGAGATGCCAAAACGAAATAAAAAGATATATGTCATATATCTTAACAGGGCCATTCTTATCAACATTAGCCTGACAACACACAAACACAAACCAGATCTTTAATTCTTAGCAAAACCAGCAAACCTGAACAGACCGGCCTAATTTAGTCAAAACAATATTATTTTGATCAATAAATTGTTTAATTTATTGAATAAAGTGGCTTTATTTTGATTGGCTTGACCGGGATTAAGACTAACCTAACCCGAACTGATATAAGAAGAGCAGAAGAATAGAGTTCATTAGATCATACAACCTCCATTAGTTGTTCAATTTCTGCTTCAGTAAGCTTAGATCCTAATCTTGCTAGTCCAGCTTTCAGATCATCAAAACTGATTCTACCTGTCCCATCGGTGTCCATGTTCATGAACATCTAGTTTAGGGTTTTTATTTCTTCCTCTAACATGTTCTGTGCTATCTTCTTTGACCAAGAGCATATGCATATTTAGTATACACTAAAGGTGTAAAGCCCATTCATTATTATAACTTAACTGCAACCCAGCCCAACCCACAACCTTTAAACATGTATAAAAGAACCTTAATTTAGAAATTAGGTGATAACATACAAAAATCACATCTTTCTCTCAAAATTTTTAGCTGATAAGTATCTAGATCACCACTCTTTCTCTTGCATGTAAAACTTCCTTAATAAGTTTCCCTCAACTCCAAAGTACATTACACTTAGGTAAATTCTAGTAGCTAAATTGTCCTTTTTTTTACCATCCTATATCAGTTTGCAGTTAGATTACATGTTGTGATTGTTTGGGATAATTTTTGGAAGTTGCATGATGGCAAAAAAGTGGAGAAAATGAGGTTGGAAAGTGATGCAAGAAGAAAAGAGAGAAAAGGAGGAGATGGTGAAGATGATGACATTGTTTTAAAATTTTAAGTTACATGTAGGGGCAGAATAGAAAGTGCAGAAAGTTAAGGGTAAATATGAAATTTTATTGCAAGAAGGGCATTTTTGGTATTAATTGAAATGAAGGAGGGTAAAATGGGCTTTTAATTAGTTATTGGTATTTTAATAATTATGGGGGTTACGTTAGTAAGTATATTATTTATTTATAATTAAGTATAAATTGGAAAAGAGAATAATGTTAGATTATTAAGTGTAATTAGGTAAGAAATTTTGGTAAATTAGTCTAATAAAAATTTGTAAATTCTAGATCTGAAAGTCTGATTAAGGAGAAATTAGGATTATCAATTAGTTGAGTTCGAAATTGATAAGGATAACTTTAGACTTTACTCTTAAAATAAAGTACCGTATTATTATTAATAAATTATACTTTGAATTGGTCATTAATTTAATTAATGATTAATAATTACCTGCATGAATTATGTTTATTTTATTTCATTAATAATTAATCAAAGTACAACATGTTTCATTATTGTATTTTGTTATGCATATTATGTGTTGTATTGCATGTTAACTTGGCGAAAATATGTAAAATTGAGACCAGTTGGTAATATGTTGAGAATAATTGGTCAAAATCTAGAGTTAGTGGTTTGCCTAAGATACGTTACATTTGATGGTCTTAAATAGATAGGTTGAGTCGATATAAGTGAGTGGTGGCTAGGTATCTATTCGTGGAGCAGATATTAGGACATCCTGAGTCCCTGGATATCTTGTGGCAACGACTAGGTATCGAAGTGGTACCAGAATATCTTGAGTCCCAGAGATATCTTCTGTCGATGGCTAGGAATTGGAATAGTACCGGGTGAAGATTGAAAAATCGAGATACGTTGTGTCGATATTGATACATTTAATTACGTTTCTACTAATGAAAGATTATGATGAGATAAGTTGGCATACCATTGGAGGTACACTTACTATGTTAAGCTGGCCAAGGCAAAAAAAAAAGTTAAATATTAGAATAAAGCATAAATGATAGTTATAATTAATATTTGTGATAATCATAATTTGACAAAATTTTTGAGATGTTTGATAATTGTTTGAATTAGAATGAGTGTTGTTATGTATATACATATTATATGTATGATTTAGCTAGTTGACTAAGTTTTATAATTATTTATGGAGTTACTTGATTTTAAGGGCATGGTTGGTTATCCTTACTAAGTTTGCTATTTTATTTTTTTAGGAGATCAAGTAATTATTGATAACCTAAAGCACTTTCTAGATCAAAACCGTCGTGTAAAATGACTTTAAATTTGCCTGTTTGGGTCTCTATTATGAAATAAATTCACAAAGGAGTAAGAGAAAACATCTATTATATTTCATAACAAAAGAAAAAGAGAACATGTCATACTATGACCATATGTATGCATGGTAAAAGAATTAGGGTCAAATTAGGGATGTTATCGGAGTGACCCATAAATCTACCAAGCTGAGGCCTAAATCGATCTAAGCTCAATTATTCTAAACAAAACAACATTTTTTTAAAAAAATTAGTGAAACTAGCCTATATGGACCGATTCATTGACTTCCTTAGGCCAAACTCAAGCTGAAGTTTGGATTTGGATATTCAACTAGACAAGTTTTATATTATTTTTTTGGAACTTAACTAGTTGTAAACATACAAGACTCAATATAAAGTTTAGACTAGAGTATTCAAATATGCCACACATCAATAAATTCAAACATCTTCTATTTCAACATAAACATAAACATAAACATATAGTACTATGACCCAATCCAAAGAGCATGATTTAAGTCCCTGTGCAAGACCCCCATGAATGGCAAACACGAACTACATTCACAATCTGCCTGATAACTCTAGCACTTCAAGCTCTGAGAAACTCCCTTTCGCTACAATACAATCGAAAAGCTCTCCACCAGAGCACAACTCCATAACCAGATGCAAGTTTTGCCTATCTTTCATAAGCAGCCTTAAATTCAACTAATAAATTTGGGTTGTCCTGATAAGTGCTGTAGTACCAGAATCTCTGTTCTAACATCTTCAATGTCTTCCTGGGTCACGAGCTTACCCTTTGATATGGACTTGTAGGCGTATTTTCTTCCTGTTGTCTTGTCTGTGCAAAGGTAAGTGATTCCAAACTGCCCTCTTCCCAGTTCTCGATCAAGGTCGTAAATTGAGGTTATGTTAACAGAAGGTTTTCCAAGAACGGAACCGATCTCTGAACTACCAGAAGAAGGTCGAGGAGGTGGTGGTAGAGCCGGTGGTTGTGGTCTTTCAGGTGGTGATTCGGGACGGCTAGCAGAGTCTGATGAGGAGGGGCTACGACTCTCATTATCACAGGAACAAGATTTGCAGCAGTAGCGTATCAGGAGACAGCAGAATCCCATGAGACTTCCAAAAGTGCATATGAACAAATCCAAACATCAACCGAGCATTGGTTATGGAGATTTGATTTTTCTTACTTGTTCTGGTTGGTTTTCACTTTCCAATTTCCATTTGCTTTACTCAATACATGTGGATGAAGATTAGCAAAACTTTCTACTCTTATAAAAAAGGGTCATAATCTTATAAATTTTATTATATCTCTTACATGTTCCTATAATTCACTTAATCACTTTTAAGGCTCACAAACCAGCTCGACACGGCCCAAGAATCAGCATAGCCGAATCCCAAAACGACATTATTTTATCTCGAATGCAAAATATTATGTGAACTCTATTTTATTATAATCCATGGTGGTTTATGTTATACAGTCAATCAATTGATTTGTAACTTAATAACATAATTATTTATATGTATTCACTATTTTATACATATTTAAATGTATATAATAAAGTTAACGAGATAAATAAACATTACAAATGAAATTATAATCAGATTGTAATTATAAAATTCATATTACATTTAGGAACGACAAACAACCTAACACAAGCATGTAAATCCACCTTTTCAAGGGGATCAGTCTGGCCAAATCCTAAAACTTGCATCAAATACTCTTTTATTCTATTGCTTTCATATTTGTGCAGTTCTCTTCACCACCTTTAAGGTTGGCAAACCAGTTCGGCTCTGGCCCTCTGAACAATACATTATTGGCTTATTTACAAGTTATACAACTCAGCTATAGCCTTAGAAACTGTGAAGATTCAAGCGAATTGAAGGTCTTATTTATGCAGTAATGAGGGACAAATTAACCATAAACTCTGGAATATGCAGATTGCATTGTATGTGCAAGCACTGTCTTATCTTTGGTTCTCATTAGTATCTTGTGTTCCCCTTCTCATCATGGCTACAAACTCCTCGTAATTGATATTCCCGTCCTGGATACGATCGATCGAACACGGAGAATTCGTTATGCAAATCGAGCAAGACAATCACGAAAGAAAAGAACAAGTAGGATATTTTTAAGGAATTTGAAACAAAAACGTTACTTTATCAGTATCAACATCATCAATGACTTCATCAATTGTAGCCTCATCACCCATTCCATATTGAGACATGGCTTGTTTTAGCTCATCTCTTGTGATAAACCTGATACCGGTAAACCGAAACCGATCAGTTCCACTGATCACTTGCATAAATGTTCAGAAGCATCTCTGAGAAAAGATTGCCAATTCCTAGTAATATATACTATGCTAAAAAATTGAAGAACTTTAGCTGCAGAACAATAGCAGAATACTAACCCGCTTCCATCCTTGTCGAAGAACTGGAAAGCCTGGAACAGTTGTTCTTCCTTTTCAAGCCTATGCCGGTGCATGGTCGCCGTGATAAACTCAACATAATCAATAGTGCCGCTCCGATCGACGTCAGCCTGAAAACAAAAGATAAACCAGATTCTTAACACTTGTATTAGAAATGAATGAAGATTCAAAAAAGAACACAGTTAGATCTTACAGCCTCCATCAATTGTTTTATTTCTGCTTCAGAAAGCTTGGATCCTAGTCTGGATAATCCAGATTTGAGTTCATCGAAAGTGATTGTACCACTCCCATCAGTGTCCATGTTCTGGAACATTTGCTTCAGGCCCTTGATCTCTTCCCCAGAAAGGTTTTCCGCTATCACCTGCATAGTTAGATTAGAACAGCATCTTCACAAACCAATGGAATAGAGAAAAACCAAAAGATTTTGGGTTTCTAGACATCAATTGGAGTATGTAATGACTGACCTGCAGCATCTAATAACTTCTAAATAACTTTGAAAAAAGGAGTTATGGGAAACACAAACCATCAGTGCAAGCTTCTTCAACTTGTTCATAGCTCTGAACTGCTTCATCCTAATTAAAACAGCACTGTCTAGAGGCTTGTCAGATGCTTCACGTTCATCCTTCAACCATGGATGTTCTGAACAGAATTGATATGGTGAATAAATGTTGCTTAATTATAGTTATTAAATGGAATCCTATATGAAAAGATCAATAAATTAGTCAAGAGTCAAGACCATATGATTCATCGGAAAAAGGTATTATAACTACTTTCTGCATGGTAGGATTATGCCAATGCTCATGATTTCGATGGCCATACCCGTGATTCGGAACATATCTCTTGGAAAAGTATTTAGTGCTTATTTCAGCCAACTTTCCATCATTTTTCTTTGGCTGTTTTAACTCCATATGAACAAGTTTGAGAAAATTTTCAAGAACTGTTCTATACTTACCAAGTGCTTGAGCAGCAGTGATACGTTTACTGGGATCTCTATTTAACATTTTCCTGATAATGTCCTTTGCAGAAGATGAAATTTTAGGCCATGGTGAACTTTCTAAATCAAGTTTGCCTTCCAAAATGGCTTCAAATATGCCTCTTTCAGTCTCTATTACGAAATAAATCCACATAACAGTCAACAGAACATATATAAGCCAAGGAACATTGACAGCTATAGAAACTAGAAACAAGAACAGCAACTACGAATTCATCTGCTAATATTTTGAAAAAGTTCGTTATTACAAGTAGCTCCTACAAAAGATCAGACTAATAACGTATAAACTATAGTTGGCTCTCATCCGTCAAAGACTACGAGTGTAATAGCAGAATCCATACCAGCCCAAAATGGAGGCACTCCACTTAGAAGGATATATAGAATGACTCCTGCACTCCATACATCTATCTCCTTACCATATCTCTTTTTTAAGACCTCTGGAGCAACATAATATGCACTTCCAACAATATCTCTGTACAACTTTCCTGGAAAATTTAGTTAAAAATCCGTAAGTTTCCACAGCACCTGACATTCATTAACACTTGCAGAGTCATATTCAACAAGTGAAAAAAGAATGGAATGTGCATAATAACTAATGGTAAAACGAAACTAGCAACACGAGCATCATTCATTCAACCACTCCATGGAATTCAAAAGCTTATCTCTTTTCAACAAACAAGTAACATCTAACCCTCCTAAAATGCAGTCCTACCCAGTTTGACTAACGATGTCGTTTTGGTTTAACGAGACCTAATTTTCAACCCTCATTGCTGGGTAGATTAACAATTGTTTTACATACAAACAAATGCTTTGGCTGGGACCATTAAACTATACAGTTTTTGTTCTTTTAGACCATATAATTGGACCATTTCTTCCATCTGGAACAGAACAGCCAAAATTGTTCCAAAAGTTACTGTACCAAATTCCTGCTTATGCTAGTGGTCTGAGCTACGTTCAATGGATGTCTGACAGAAAGTAATCCATAGGCAATGCATTATCATTGACTCCATTGACCTGTAGCTTTCATGGTTGACTTGGTCATGGAGACCCATAATGGCCATCCGGAAAAAAGTTAAGTTGGGAACTCTAAAGTCTCTTTCCGTGTCTGGTAACTTTTAAGTTTCCCAACTAGATTTTTCTTCTTCCTGGAAACATTTACATTGTCATATGCTGTAGCTTTCTCCTCATAAATTATCAGATTTTATCAGAATCATCAAACCGGGATTAGTGGTTGACATATCGTTCCAATCCTAAGTTTAATCTATCAAGTGGGCAAGAAAAATGAAAGAAAGTAATAGAACAAATAAGTAGGAAATGTGCTATTGTAACTAACCTTCTTCTATGAACACAGAGAGTCCAAAATCAGTGGCTTTTAATGGAGCACCATCTTCTCTACTCGTGAGCAAGAAATTTTCAGGCTTCAAGTCCCTATGCAAAACCCCCATGAAATGACAAACATGAACCACATTCACAACCTGCCTCATAACTACGGCAGCTTCTCGCTCTGAGTAACTCCCTTTCGCTATGATACGATCAAAAAGCTCCCCACCAGAGCACAACTCCATAACCAGATGCAGGTTTTGCCTATCTTCATAAGCACCCTTGAACTCGACAATGTTGGGTTGTCCTGTTAAGTGCTGTAGAATCAAAATCTCTCTTCTAACATCTTCAATGTCCTTCTGGTTCACAAGCTTATGCCTTGATATAGACTTGCACGCGTACTTGTTCCCTGTTGACTTCTCCGTGCAAAGATAAGTGATCCCAAACTGCCCTCTTCCCAATTCTTTATCAAGATCGTAAATTGACTTTACATCAACAAAAGGCTTCCCAAGAATGGGACCGGTTTCTGAACTTGACCCAGTTGATGGATATTGAGTAAGAGTTCTATCCGGACCCAGGTTTGCCGGAGGAGGTGGAAATGGAGGGAACGGCTCGTTGTAGCCATATTGCGGCGGTCTTTTGCTTTCACGAGGAGAGGAGTCTGAAGAAGAAGAAGAGATAGAAATATCATGAGAACGAGGTCTGCAGAGACAGAGTCCCATATGTGGAGATACAGAGCTCTTTAGCTACTTCTATAAAAGGAAGTTACGGTTGTCGTGTTTTGAGAGGGTGGTCTGAATTATTACAAGAAGATGAGTTCAGTTCATATGAATATAAAAGCGATGATCTGTGAAACTAAAAAGATTGAGAATGGTGTTTTGGTTTTGGAAGATTGTTGCTTTCAAGGTTTCTTTTCTTTAGCGTCAGGATGGTATTGGAGAATCATTCTCTTTACCTTTTGCTCTGTTTTAAAGCTTTTGTGCTTTGCGTCGCTAATAACAGAAAGACAATGAAACAGGGGAAAAGGTTGTACGAGCCTTGGTTTTTAGTTGGAAGTGTTAGTTACGCGTTTGTCTCACGTAACTGCTTATGATATTAATTATTATATCCAATATTTTAGTAAAGATACAAGAAATCAATATTTATTAATATATAATTAATAATAAATAGGTACGGGTGACAACTGGGCCTAAGCCCGAGCTCAGGTAGTTACGCGTTTGTTTCACGTGACTGTTTATGATATTAATTATTAAATCTAAATTTTTTAGAAAAGGGATTAGAAATCAATATTTATTAATATACAATTAGTAACAAATCAGTAGTAGTGGCAATTATGCTGGGGTTGACTGAGTCTTGGGCCTAAGGATTTGGCTACACAGGCTCGATCAGTCCAAGGCCCAACTATTCTAAGCATAGCGATGTTGTTTTGCACCTTTAGTTAAGAAAATTGATCAGCTTTGAATTGGGCCCAGGCCCCAGCATGATAGTATTGAGTCTGGACAGGCCAGGCTCAGGCAAGGTCAAGCCTATTTTTATAGATCGAAAACAACCTTTTTATCAGTTAGGATAAGACTGCATACTTATGTATCCCTCGAGACTTTGCAATTAGGGTGATTTTTAGTGAATTGTTGATGTATATAACTAATAATATAAATAATTCAATCTAAAATTGAACAATAAGTTTCTTTTAATAATTTTTTGTACTTTTAAATATCAAATTTCATAAAGTAATTATGTTTCCATATGGATGTAAATAGCAAAAGTGATGGAATAGGAGTATTTTAATGAAAAATAAAGATAAAGTTTGTTTATTAAAAATATCAAAGTTTAATTAAAAAAATTGCTAAATAAAAATGAGCTAATTTATTTTACTTTTGATTTTAACAAACATGCTAATTAGATTAATAAATTGATCAATTTTTAATAACAGATGTTATTAAGGTATATCTAAGGAAAAAATGAACTAATGTACAATCTTTGCTTATAAAGAGGTCAAATCAATTTAACTTTTTAACCACTGATAACTCTTTATAGCTCCTTAGAGGTAGTCGAGTTGGTAGGAGTGGAGGGCATGAGACTAAAAAGTCTTGTGATTGAATCTCTCTATCTATGTTCTCTTGGTCGAGCCTGTTTTACAAGATTTGTCTAGTGTAGAGTACTCGATTGACGTGATATGAAGATTATTGCATTGATTTGAAAGTTTACCTAATACGCATTCAAAGAATAGCGACTACGAGTTCCTCCATTTAACAAAAAATCTTTTATAACATTAGTACTAAAATTTATGAATAAAAGTTTAATTAATTAAAATTTTAAATATACTTAAATTTAAGAGAGTCATTTTGGTGAGATCTGTATAATTTAAAATGACTTAAGATAAGCTCGATTGAATTTATAAATGATATTATTTTTTAAAAATAAAGATCTTTATTAAATAATGATTAATTTTAATAAAAACAATATTTTTATTATTTATATTTTGATAAATGTTTGATGTAATCATGTCTGCTTTACTGTTACGTTTGTGAGGGTTGCCTTTTACTTGCCTCATCTAAGTTGTCATTTGAAAAAGGTGCATTGTTGAGTTAAAGTTAGGTTGGTTTAAATAAAATAGCATTATTTAATTAAGTTATACTAACAATATTATGTTAATGCATCTTATTGAATAAAAAGTATTAAGTTAAACCAATAATATAAATAATATGAATCCAGCCTAACACGTTATATTTTTTGTTAAAAATAGAAATATCGAAACACGTTATAATTTATAAAGTATATTTAGATTAAATTTAGTATTTAGTTTTAATTTTAAGAATTATGTGTAAATTATGTACCATAATTTATTTAATATATAATTAAAAAATAAAAGTTATAAATTTTATTATTTAATTGGTAGAAATGAGACGAGAATTAGATTATAGAAGGTGTTGCTATTCATTTATGAGCCTGTTAAGAAAGAGCCTAGATCATGAGTTAATTGGTATTAGCCTCATGTGGTACTCTTCAAGTAAAGTAGAGATGACTATTAGGTTCGAATTTGATTTGCCTTTGTTTGAAGTGACTAAATCGAGCTCAAACTTGGGCCTAATTACTTCCGACCCAATCAAACTGAGACTTAGGCTTAACTGTTTCCAGCCTAGGCAGGCCTAAGCCCAACCAAACCATACTCAAGAAAAAGCTATCAAACTCTTCATATCATAAATGGAAACAAGAAGGTTCATAAAGGCTGCATTAAAATTTGCATTTACTAGTTGTAATGCTGTAGAATTGATAGCTAGACCCAAACGTGGACTAGTCAAACTTAAAGTTAAATAGATGAAATTCAAATTTATCATATTTTAGACCGGGTTCGAATCTAATTTTAAAAAAATTGAATTTCTGGTCAAATCTAACTTATTGTTAGGCTTGAACTTAGACTCGTCCAATTCAAAATTAAATGGATAAAATTCAAATTGATTACATTTTGAACTGAATGCAAATCTAATTTTAAAAAGATCAAGTTTTTAGTCAAGTCAAACTCATTGCTAAGTTTAATCAACAATCACCTCCAAAGTTGAATATTTAGGAAGAGTTGGAAGCATATTTGCATCAACTCTATTATTGATGTTTCGTAATTATAACTAAAACTACACTAGAAAACTTAATGATTATAACAAAACACAAAACAAGTCCTGACGTTTTCAAATATTCAAATTAAACTTTTATATTTTTAGAATGTTCAAAACAAATCCCAAATGAGTGAAAAATTTAACATTGTTAACTTCTTGTTAATTAAATATCATATTAATTTTGACATAATATTTTGTTTTTTCAACCAAAAAGCGAATATGATTATCACATGATAAGTAGAAACTATTATTAAAAATATATATAGTTCTCACTATTACATGACAATAAAGTCCACTTTATGGTTAATTTAAAAAATTACTTACGTGACGAAAAGTTAATTCTATTAAATTTTCAAAATGGATAATTTAATGTTGAGGTTTAACTTGAACACATCAAAATGTTTAGGCTCGAATTATAGTTACGTGTTTGTTTCACGTAACTGTTTATGATATTAATTACCAAATCTCAATATTTTAGAAAAGGGACAAGAAATCAGTATTTATTAATTTATAATTAATAATAAATCAGTAGAAGTGGCAATTAGGCTAGGGTTGATTGGGTTGAGCCTAAGGATCTGGTTGCACAGACTCGATTGGTCCAAGACTCAGCCATTCTAAGCAAAGCGACATTATTTTGCACCTTTAGTTAAGAAAATTGGCTAGCTTCCACTTGAACCCAGACCCCAACTTAGTATGGTCGAACCAAACTTGGGCAAGGTCGAGCCCATTTTTATATATAGAAAATAACCTTTTTACCAGTTAGGGTAACACTGCATAGTTTTGTACCCCTCTAGACTTTGCAATTATCGTGACTTTTACTGAATTGTTTTTATATATAATTAACAATATAAATAATTCAATCTAAAATAGAATAATAATGTCTGCTTTACTGTTAGGTTTGTGAGGGTTGCCTTTTACTTGCCTCAGCTAATGTTGAGTTAAGTTAAGTTGATTTAAATAAAATAACATTATTTAATTAAGTTATACTAACAATATTATGTTAATGTCAAATCTTATCAAATAAAAAATATTCAGTTAAACCAAAAATATAAATGATATGAATCCAACCTAACTCTCTATAAATTTTATTAAAAATAAAAACACCGAAACACGTTATAATTTATAAATTATATTAAAATTAAATTTAACATTTAATTTTAATTTGAAGAATTGTGTGTAAATTATGTACCATAGTTTATTTAATATATAATTAAAAAATAAAAGATGAATTCTATTTATTAATTGGTAGAAAGGAGATGAGAACTAGAGGCTAAAAGGTGTTGCTATTAGTTTATGGGCCTGTTAAAAAAGAGCCCAGATCATGAGTTAAGTGGTTTTGGCCTCGTGTGGTACTCTTCAAGTAAAGTAGAGATGACCATTAGGTACGAATCTGTTTTGCCTCTGCTTGAAGTGACCGAGTTGAGCTCGAACTTGGGCCCAACTACTTCCGAATCAATAGAATTGAGACTCGGGTCCAACTACTTCCAGCCTAGGCAGGCCTAAGCCCGACCTAATCATACTCAAGCAAAAAGCTATATAAATCATCATCATCATCATATCCCGAAGTCCTACAACGAAGCGGGATCTAGGAGGTCTGATAGTACGCAACCTTATTCCTACATAATAGAGAGATTATTTTAAATAAACCCACATACAGATGTGACATGATAATAATAATGTAGAAAATTATCAAAATCTTCCCTTCATAAATGGAAACAAGAAGGTTCATAAAAGCTGCATTGAAATGCTGTAGAATTGATAGTTGGACCCAAACGTTAACTGGCCCAACTCAAAGTTAAATAGATGAAATTCAAATTTATCATATTTTAGACCGGGTTCGAATTTGATTTTAAAAAGATCAAATTTCTAGTCAAGTCAAACTTATTATTAGGCCTGAAATTAGACTCGACCAACTTAAAATTAAACGGATAAAATTCAAATTGATTACATTTTGAACTAAATTCGAACCTAATTTTAAAAAGATCAAGTTTCTAGTCAAGTCAAACTCATTTGCTAATGTTAATCAAGAATCACCTCCAAAGTTGAATATTCAGGAAGAGTTGGAAGTAGATTACGCTGTAGAATGTCTGAATAATGACAAATCTGACTAATAAATGGTTGCATCAATTCTATTATTGATGTTTTGTAATTATAACTAAAAATACATTGTAAACCTTAGAGTTTATAACAAAATACAAAACAAATCCGAAAGTTTTGAAATATTCAAATTAAACCTTTACATTTTTAAAACGTTCAAAACAAACCCCAAATGAGAGAAAATTTAACTTTCTTAACTTCTTGTTAATTAAATATCACATTAATGTTGACATAATATTTTTGTTTTTTAAAGTGAATCTAACTATCATGTGACAAGTAAAACCCATTGTTAAAAATATATCTCTCTCACTATCACGTGACAGTAAAGTTCACTTTATGGTTAATTTAAAAAACTACTTACATAACGAAAAGTTAATTCTATTAAATTTTCTAGATGGATAATTTAATGTTGAGATTTAACTTAAACGCATCAAAACGTTTAGGTTCAAATTATATTTATATTTTGCTGCAAACGTCAAAATTCAAAATGCTCCTCAACAACACCACCTGTTCAGGTTTCTCATGCAATCCTGGAAAGTGCCAACTTGCAAAAACAACAAATCGGGAAGGTTTACACTTATTGGAACTTCATATCACATCTAATTTTTGCATAACCAGAACAGAACAGTCAATAAAATTTTAAGCCTAAGATACTGTTACACAGGCATGGAAATTGATTCTTTAACAAAGAATAAACGTCACAAAGCTCAAGAACTTTTAGTTCAGTACCTCTAACCTTTTCCATGGTTGGCAGAACCTGGCATGAACTTGTACTGAAACAACTGCAGAACTAAGCTGATTGTTGACAATACCAAAGACAGAGACTTCAACTATGTGAAGTGTGATCCAGTTGCCACATTTGATTAGCTAGGTGCATCACGGCTGTAGTATTGGTCGAGTGTCTTTGCAGGAATCCGATGGAGAAGCTCACGAGGGAAAATCCGAAGCAGTGTCCAAGCTAAATCAAGCGACTGGAAGATGTTGCGGGTGTCATAGGCCCCTTGAGATACAAATTTTCTCTCAAATTTGTCTAGGAACTCTAGATAAAGCTGGGAACACAATGACCAACAAGATAAACTAGTAAATGTGTCGTTTATCAGCTACGTAAAGTGTACTTAAAAAGCAGATTGAGCATGTAGGAACTTCTACTACTCCTGAGAGATCACAGCTAATCCATGTTCTTGCATATGGTACAGCTACCAACAGAGGTTTTCAGAGAGGAATTAGGATAATAGGGGATGGAGTACCAGATCCTCAGAAGAAAGTGCTTCCTCTCCAACCACAGCTTTCATTGCTTGGACATCTTTTCCAATGGCGTAGTTTGCATATAACTGAATCGACAAAAGAGAAAAGAACAGAAAAGGCAGGTGTTAAGCATGAGAACTAAAAACAGAAACCAGAAGCAATTCACCAAACTTGAAACAGAAAATAACCTGGTTGGACACATCAGCATGGTCTCGACGAGTCATTCCCTCACCAATGGCACTCTAGAACAGGAAGCATGGAATGGCAAACTTTGTGATCATTACTATTAGTTATTAAACACTGTACACATGAAGAAGCAATAAACATTACCTTCATCAATCGAGATAGGGATGGAAGCACATTTATGGGTGGGTATATCTGTCCAGAACAATATCCATTAATAGTTAATTATATAGCCGGTAAAGAAGTCAACTTTCTTACAACTACTTCAAAGTTCTGTACAAAAAAGGAGAGACAGGATCAAATGTGAAACTCAATTCCCATCGATGTTGTACCATTTCCCACATTCCCAATACTCCTTATATCATGACACCATAAAATGAATTCTTCTGATGAAGCAACTGGTACTATCTAACCATAAAGTCATTGAAAAAATAATTGTGTGAAGTAGGTTTCAAATCACCTGCCGATTGTAGAGTTGCCTGTCGATATATATTTGACCCTCAGTAATATAACCAGTAAGATCAGGAGTAGGGTGTGTAATATCTGCTCACAGACCAAACCAATAAAGGCACTTGTCACAAATAATTATGATAGGCAGTGGACTTGTTAAAATGGTCTGACACAGAGCCAAAAGCCATTACCATCATTAGGCATGGTTAGAATAGGAATTTGAGTGATAGAGCCCTTTCGCCCTTCAATACGTCCTGCACGCTCATAAATTGTGGCTAGATCAGTATACATGTACCCAGGATATCCACGCCTTCCAGGGACTTCCTCTCGAGCAGCAGAGACCTAAGTCAGAATTGGCAACAATAGATCACATATCTTGCGTCTTTGCATAAAGCATTATCAGAAGTTGAGGAGAAAATGAGGCAACATTTCCTTGTGTGAGGAAACTAGAGTAGGATATAGACATAAAATGCAATAAGACAAGTTCATTACCTCACGTAGAGCATCTGCATAAGAACTCATATCCGTCAATATAACCAAAACATGCTTGTTACATTCATAAGCCAAATATTCTGCAGTTGTCAAAGCAATTCGAGGTGTAATGATGCGCTCAATGGTGGGATCATTAGCCTATAAAAAGTAAGACATAAGTAGACCAAACATGAATACGCATAGACATCACCATTGACGAAAATGTGGAATTCATAGTGAAATGAAGTAATATGATGTTCATATGTTCAAAGTTACCAAGTTCAGGAAAAGTGTCACTCTTTCCATTGATCCATTTTCTTCGAAATCACGCTTGAAAAATTGGGCTGTCTCCATGTTGACGCCCATGGCTGCAAACACTATGGCAAAATTGTCCTCCTCAAGGTCCTACAGATAGGACATGTGACAGGGATGAACAATCATATTTGTTCAAAATATTTCAAAGAAAGAGAGTAAAAAAAAGAAAAAAGTGTAACCAAAGGATGAAGGGCAAAACCATGTGGAACCTATATAATTGTTTTCTTGATAAGACTATCAACCAAAATAAAGAGTGTGAACTACCTAAAATTAATACTTTCTAGAAGTCTACAACTTGCCAGGTGATTTGAAGTTGAAAATGCAGACTAAAAGTTTAGACATGGATGATCAGCTCAGATTCCACAATCTACAAGTTCAATTACCAATTGATAAAATGACTGCATATTAACAAAAAAAACAAACGCTTGTTGATCATGTAGCCATAAGATACCTCAAACTAAAAACAGAAACTTTGTTGCAAATACGCAGAACTAAACAGAACTTTCGATCTACTAAAAGTATTTCTGGTTGCGTCTATCATATTGAATTCATGATTTTGTTAGCCTGGCTACTTGAGAAAGAGAGGATATAACATACGTCAAGGAGATTTTCAGACTTTTCAAGTCTCTTCACAAGACCAGCCTGCCTACAAATTTGAGCAGCTATCTCGTTGTGAGGAAGACCAGCAGCAGAAAACAGTGGAATTTTCTGACCACGAGCAATGGAGTTCATGACATCAATTGTAGAAATCCCTGTTTGAATCATTTCTTCAGGATAGGTTCTTTCACTGGGGTTTATGGAGCTTCCTAGAAGAGACAACAAGCAAACAAATGATATTAGGCCAGCAACATAAAAACCTCAAACCGAAGTCAATTCTAAGAATTCCAAAGCATACACTGAATAGCTCACCAGAAATATCCAGATATGCCTCTGGTAATATTGGAGGACCATTATCAATGGGTTTTCCAGAACCATTAAATATGCGTCCAAGCATATCCATCGACACAGGTGTTTTCAAAACCTGCATAGCAAACTTTTAGATATACAAGAGCAGAACAGTGGGAAAATTTGTAGAAATATAAGAAAACAATTCCTTATGTTCATTATTAATCCATCCAAAAAATCGAGGTCCAATATAGAGCAGCTACCAACTTCAAGGAGTTAAAGTAGAAAAAGGTGAGAACCTCTCCCGTGAATTGCACAGTTGTGAACTTGTTGTCAATACCAGATGTTCCTTCAAAAACCTGAAATCAGAGTAAACAAGCGACAGTTTCAACTTAAGAGGAATTGAACCGAAACCAAAATTGAGTACAAAGTTGAGTGCTAAGAGAAATTGAGCTCTAACCTTTGTGATTTGAAACATGAAAAAAGGAACAAACAGACATGGAAAACATAACAGAATTCGAAACTACAATATCAGACAAAGAAAACATATACTAAACCTGAACTACAGCTTTATCCCCGTCGACTTCTAACACTTGGCCTCGTCGAATCGTCCCATCTCCCAACCTAATATTCACAATCTCTTGATACTTTGGACCCTGAAAACCATTTCAACATGTTCCAGGTACACAATCTAAGTAAATGGGTCTCGCTCAAACAAAACGAAGAAATATAAAACACTAACCTTGACTTTATCCAGAATAACCAGTGGCCCTGCAACACCAGAGACGGTTCTATACTCTGCGAATCAAGATACCCTTTTGTCAGAAATCACAAAAACACAAACTCAATCCAAGATTTCCAACTACTGTACTCTAGCTTCTAATAACAAGACATACTTCAAACAAAAAAAAAAAAAGGACACAAAGAGTGTATCTTCCAAGCTTTTTCCATTAAAGTTGGGATAGAAAAGCAGTGAATCTAACAAAACTGCACCGAAACAGTGTCGTACACAAGAAGATCCGATTCAGCAAGTCAATAACTTACCCATCCCAATCTCAAGAGTTCCTTCCTCCATCTCAAAGCTCTTCTGCGCCATTCCCATAGCGAAAAAGTTTCAATCTGCAGATTGGAAAATTCAATCACAATTGCTTAATAAACAACATAAAACGATCACGCAATAGTAACAGAGTCTTCACCAATCACCCCCTTGATCCTCAGAGATTTGCAGAGAGCTGTTTTAGCTTCAGTCTATTTTTCAATATACTGATTTTATGTAAATAAATAATTAAAGAATGGGTAAAAGATAGGACTTTAATTTAATAAAATTTATTATTATTTTAAATTAAAAACATTCTCTTCTATATTTAAATTAATATATTTAAAAATATTTATTTTTAATTTTTTAAAATTTTGATACAAACCAATTTAATAACTAATTATAAAACACTAAATTAAATTTTATAAAATTGAATTTATTATTTTAATTTTAATTTAAAAATACACATTATATAAATAATATGATTAATTAAATATTATAGGAAACTACCTAGAAACTTGCTAGCTTTTGAGATGGTGACGCTTGCGAATGCAAGTGGGAGAGCACGTGTTTCATGTCGACTGTTCTGCATATTTTTGATGGTACATCACGTGGCTGTTATTTCTTCTTTATTGGCCTTTATAATGAGCGAAAAGACGCACATAGTTACTGTGTAATTATACACGTCGGTCCAAAATTATTGAACGATCAGCCAATTAGAGAGTTACATATGGCGTTTATGCATCCGCAAGGCTCGGTGAGAATTTAATGTGAAGTATACACTAGATTTGATGTGATTATTCTTGAGACTAGAAAACTAAAACTATACATATATGTAGATTGTTGAGTACATCATAATAATATTTATAATGGTCACGTTTAATCAGCAGATTTAGGTAACTTTGTTAACGATTAGTTATCGGTATATTATTTTGTGGTGCCCCAATACTATTTGGAATGATGCGGGAGTGTCACGTCGGACTTACAAATAGAAACAAATAACAAACGAATGCGGAAGTATTTCAAAACATACTAAACATTCATCACATGTATTTTCAGAAACTGAAGCAAACATGCATTATAAATCATTTCAAACTTGTTCAAAACATACATACATTGTATCACATGAATATAAGACATTTGTTTCAAAAATCGAAACCAGCTTGAAACATAGTTATTACAAAAACTTACAATAATTCAAAGTCGTGCACTCTATATATAAGCCAAGATAAACTCAAAATACATTTTTTTAATCAAAACAATACTCAGATTCTATCGGTCATTGTGGTTGACTCATCCCAGTCTTTACAATCATCGCTCTGCACCTATACGAGTCAAATCTACCGTGCTAAGCGTATAGCTTAGTGAGTAATAACTAATCTATATATAAAGTGATAACTCATCATACTGAATCATGTAATAGCATAACTATGCATTAACAGATTGTTTACAGAGGTGAAGATCAAAAGAAAGTATAAATCCTTCAGAATCAGAACATAATTTTATTTATTACAGAATCAAACTATATAAGAATACAAAATCATATGACTGCTAAACCATTTACATAAGCAAGTAACGAGACTTACACATGAGAGACCGAAGTCTCGACACCAAAGTGTCACAGAAGAGACCGAAGTGTCACAAGAGCAGTTGCAGACCCTTCTAGACATACCTATTTACCACAACTAGGACTCAACAATTTTAAAATAAAACAAAGTCATTTTAGACATTTCACGTGCAAAGCAAGTAGTCAATCATATTCACAAGCAAGTAGCACTTTTAGTGATATAAACATGCATCAAACACCTCGGACAATCATTGTTCGAAATTCAGAACACAATCAGCATAAATCAAATTCAACAAGCAGAACAAAGTAAGGTGTGACTATCTAAGATTACTCACAAAAACTCCTTTATTGCTTATTGCTTCGAAATCACAGCAATATCTGGAAGTGGTCGCTCCGTGCGTTCTTCTATAGCATTTAACACATATACAAATCACTATTATGTATGATTAAGAATTCATTTATGTATACTGAATATGTATTATGCATGTTCATGACAAATTTTCGAGTATATTTTGTTGGACCAATGGTGGTTGACAAATTAAATCTCACTTATATTTTGATAATAATAAAATGTATAGAATTGGTTAAGAAATTGTTTCAGGTATTTTGGGATTGATATTCAATAAAAAGATGGTACAAATCATTGGAGAATCAAATGGGAGTTTCCTTATAAGTGAAAATGGCTTAAATAATGTGGTTCATAGAA
>JANTPM010000006.1:897229-908876 GCA_025434745.1 Erythroxylum divaricatum
CTGGTCGAACCGGTATGACATAATAATTATGCAATAATTATATTTAATTATATATAATATTAAAAATATTTAAAAAAAATAAAAAATAAAAAAATTAGCGAACCGATCGAACCGGACCGGTCCGACCGGTTTTGACCGGTTCACACCGAGTCAATTAGAGACCGGTTTTAAGGTATCAACCGGAACGGACCACCGACCGATCACCGGTCGGACCAGTCGGACCGACCTGTCCGGTCCAGGTTTTAAAACCCTGGTTTCAACCCTTGGAATGTTAGATTACGACAGTTTAACTGCGAGATATCTTCATAAATTAAATAATACTCCCTCTAATTTATAATAAGAATCGTTTTAGATATATTTTAAGTATTCAAAATAAGTGTCATTCTTAACTTTGTATGTATGTTTATAACTTTTCTTCTAAAATTAACTTTTCATTTTTCTCCATAATTTTATTAATTTTTTTAATAAACGTGTATTTTTTTAAAACGACTCTTATTATATATTGGATGGAGTAATAATTAAAAACAAAAACAAGAGGACCAATTAATTGAGCTCTTGTGATTATTACATTTTGGGAGATTTAATGAGACAGCTGACGGGTGTCCAAGAACTAAGACAAGTGTCACATGAACTGATGAAAGCAGTAAGTAAGGTTTGATGTAGCTAAAAAGTCAAAGTACACGTACCTTCTTGTAAGAGAAAAGCGGAAGCAGGTCGTATGTTTCATCATTCGGATTCTATGTTCATGATTACTATCCATCTAATAAATAAAGTAGACGGACATACTCATAAAACATGGTAGACATAAAATAGAACAAGTCATCTGAACTTATCTTTTCTAAACGTACCAGCCCACTTTGCAGGAGGTTGATACAAAAAGGGCTATTTTTTTAAAATATATATATACGATAGGCCGGGTTTAACTTGACCCGCCAAGGGTTTGTCAGGTCACAGGCCGACTTATCCCTGGCCACATGAGCTAGAATTGAACCATGAGCAGCTCGGATTGCTTTGACCCCATTTGCATCTCTAATCAAAACAAATTAATTATTTTTATTTAATAATTTTTTAATTAATTTTTAATTTTTTTAAAATAAGAATAATCTTCCTTAATTTTTTTCAATTTCAATTTTTAATCAATTTTATAATAATTTAAGATCAGTTAAACCTTTTAAATCGTATTTTATTGATTTAACTTCTAGTATAGTTTTGAAAACATTTAAAAAAACCTAATTTTATCCTAAGATTATAAAATGATTAAAAGAAAATAATAATAAATATGTCAATAAATATCTGTAGAAATTAAAAATTAAAATTAAAGTCAAAATAAAATTAGGAAACAAAGATTAAGGAAATAAATAAATAAAATAGTAGTTTGAAAAATAAAAATTAACTAAAAAAGTATTGCAAAAGTTTAAATTAATTAAAACTACAAAATTGAAAAAAAGACTTTTTATGTAAATGTCTTCATTCATAATTTTTTTACTATGAATTAAGATTTTGGTAAATTTTATTAAGATTATGTTATTGTTAATTATCTCTTCATTTATACTTTAAATACAATTTTCTTGTGATTTATCACTAAGGCTAAGGCGATAGGATCTATTTTTTAAATATGTCTAAATTTGTGAACTCTTCCTATTCTACCATCAATGATAGTCATCATCATAACTTTGGCCATGTTTGACAAGTAACGGATTACATTAGCTGTTAGTTGATTTTATCAATGGTTAGCTAATATAGTTGATAGTTGATTATGTCATCTGATTTGACTAACGTATAACATCAAATGTTTATTAAAAATATTTGATAAAATTAGTTATTTAGTATTAACTGTTAATGTGTAAAATGATTTATAAATGTGTGATTTAAAAAATAAATAAGGATATAAATATTATATTTCTCAGTATTTTGTTGAGCATTCTTATAAGAATTTAGAATTTAGATATTTAATTTTACAATGACTAAGTTTACAACTTAAAAAACATAATAATAATAATCTAACGTTAAATTTTTTATTAATATGAATGATGCAACGAACTACACCATATTAGTATTTTTCATATAATATGTATGAATTTTATTATTTAATAAATTAGATATCTATAATTATAATATGACACAAATAAGATATATAGTAGTTATATACTAAAAATATTAATTTGATGTGACACTTTATGTTTAGAAATTTAATATTATGCTATTTTTAAATGTCAACTAATATTATACAATTAAATAAAGTTTAAAATATTTAATTAATTCTTTTATTATATTCTTCAAAACTTTAGTGCACTAAAAAAAGCTAATTTTAAAAGCAACTTGAGAGTAAAGTAAAGTTCATTAGGCAAACAACAAATCTTAAAAACTCATCTTATGAAACTTTTAGAATCAGAGTTAATTAACCTAACTAATAAACTATTTATAAGACATATTAATTACTGTTTAAGATAGTCAAAAAGTTAATAATCACTTGATAAGCCGTTTGTCGAATACTCATTAGAGAGTATTATGTGTAAACTTTTTACTTGAACACGTGGCAACACCCAGATATTGTAGGGTCCAGTGGAAAACCCGTTGATTGCATGTTCATGGGATCGGTTGAAAAAACGTTCCACTGTTTCTAAAATTCAAATCGATCATAAAATAGGTGGTTTTATTGGTCATTAATAACCGGTCAAATCGGTGTGACATAATAATTATGTAATAATTATATTTAATTATATATAATATTAAAATATTTAAAAATAAAAATAAATAAAAATAATTATCAGACCGGTCCAACCAATTCAGGCTGGGTTAATTTATAGCCGATTTGAAAAAATAAATCAGATCGAACTATCGACTAAACCGGTCAAACCGACCAATCTGGTCCAAATTTAAAAACAGAACTTTCGAGGTACGATGTTTGAGAATAGGATAGCATAGGTAAAACAGGAGATTTCAAGCCACGACGTTATATGGAATTTTAAGGATGTTGTAAGTCACAGTTCAAAGTGGGAATAGTTGTAAGGTCTAAGCATGCTTACCGATTTAATTTATTGTAATGAATGGTTGAGATAGCTCGGGCACATGATAGAAGGAAGAGAAGATCTGTTCTTAGTTAAGACAGCTCGATAAGCGTTGTTTGGATCAAAATTGCATGTTGATATTATTTTTAAAATATTAATTAAAATAATATTATTTTATATAACTACATCAGAACAATGTTATTTTAATGAGAATATTTGAGATGTTTTTACTCAATCATAAAATGGGGGGTACACCTACTTTGTACCTATTTAGTACGCTTTGATCTCAACTATCCGATGCAATAAATTGGATGGCTGAGATCAAAAGAGAACAAAGAGTACTAGATAGAGCGTATAAAAGATCTGTTCCATGAAATTGTCCTTTAGATATGAATTTGACTCTAAATATCGATCAATCTTAACTTAATTTGTTGACTTTGAATGAAGTCGAATTCGCTTAAAATGTTATTATTAATGATTTAATTTTATTTTTAAATAAAATTAAAAATTTGCTTTAAATTAATTATAATTTATGGCTAATAATGATTTAAATATTAAATTTAAAATTCCAAATAAATTAATTTTATAAATTAAATTAAAAATTTATTTTAATAAATGTTAATAATAAATTTAAGATATTTATTGAAATAAATAATTAAACAAATGTAAGATTGAAGGATTTTTATTTATAAATAAAAATTTTTATTTTGATAAATATATTTTATTAGTGGATATAATTAGGTTGGTAGCATTGGAAAGTGTTTAAAATTAAAAGGGAAAAACATCAAATGCCAACAAATAATTTAAAGTATGTGTATATGATGACATAAACAACATCAATGGCTATGAAAATCACTAAAATAATTATTTCCTAACTTTTTCCTCAAAAAAAGTAGAAGATAAGAAACTATACACTTGATAAGGAAGGGTAATCCCGGCCCAAAGGCTATCCAAATTCAGTCTCGGACTTTAGGTTGGATTAAAAAACACGAGCTTAATGTGTTAGGTCAAAAATTTCGGATTCGAGGTGACTCCAAACTCGAAATCTAGTTAAGTCAAACTTTATCGGACTCTTTTTGCCACCTCTACTCTTCCTTTCCTAAAAGTCAATACAGTATACCTGAATCTTGTTAATTTACTACTTCCTGCAGCTCTTGATCCCACTGTGACGACCAAATTTGTCCAATTCCATAAACAGATCAGTTATATCTTATGTCCTATCACCAATAATCACCACAAGAACAAACTCCATTGACAAAATGATGGAATCTATTTGTGTCCCTCACGAAGATTTCTCTTTGTTCATATCTGGATATGAATTTTATGACAGAATGACAATCTCCACAGATTCTGAGGTTTTTAATCACTCTAAGAGAAGATCCTGGACTGGTGTTTAGGATTCCAAGAACTACTGCTAACTTCTCACTGTGACCACACAGGATCTGTTCCTTGTCCTGTTCATCCACATCTTGCAGCACATAATCTGTGTGTGGAATGTAACCTGATCTTTTCATTTCCATGATTAACTCGGCCAACTTAACACTAATTTGACTCATTTGTGGGTGTGATTTATCTCCAGCCATAAGCATATGTACTGTATTTTTAATCTCAATCCAGCTGCAGCCTGGGTTCTTCCTTAAACCTCTGCTCTTCATCATCTCTCTCACTGAATCTACTTGAACCCACATCGACTTTGAAGCGTAAATATTTGACAAGAGAATGAAATTCCCAGGATTTTTTGGTTCCAGGTCAAAAAGTTTATTTGCAGCAATCTCACCTAGTGTGACATTGTTGTGAATTCTACATGAGCTAAGTAAAGCACCCCAAACACAAGCATCAGGCTGAAAAGGCATTTTCTTGATCATATCAAATGCTTCATCTAGCTTTTCAGCACGACCCGAAAGGGTAACCATACAAGCATAATGCTCCATTTTAGCTTCAATTCCATGATCTCTAGACATGCTATGAAAATGATACCACCCGTCCCTAGTTCGGCCACTTTGAACGCAAGCAGATAACAGGCAAGTGAAGCTAATAGAATCAGGGTTTTGCCCTCTCCCTTTCATCAACTCAAAAAGGGATATAACTTCATCTGTTTTACCATGCATTGCATATCCATTTAGTAATGCATTCCAGCAAACCAAGTTTTTGGTGGGTATCATTTCAAAACAAAGCCGGGAGAGATGTATCCTTCCACACTTAGCATACATGTCAATTAATGCACTTCCTACATGAACATCATAAGATATCCCTCTTTTAAGAGAAAAACAATGTGTAGCTTTCCCATGCATCAATGCTGCGATATTTCCACAAGCTGGAAGCAAAGACGGGATAGTTCTAGAGTTTGGTTTAACCCCCTCAACCTGCATCTCCCTGAAAAGCTCTAAAGCCTCAATATCCTTCCCATTCTATGAGCAACTGGCAATAATTGATGTCCAAGAAACAACATTCAAATCCATCCGTTGCCTCTTGAATTTGTCAAACAACTCTAACGCATTGTCTACGCAACCATTTCGCGAAAGTCCTGTAACTAAAGCATTACAAGAACCTATATCTTTCTCATCCACTTCATCAAACACTTTTGACATCTCCATTGTACTTCTACACTTTCCATACATATCAATAGAATGCAAACATACCATAATGCAAGCTACAAAGAACCCAAAACCCTAAAGCTCCTCCAACACTAAAAACCCCAGATTTTTAATTTTCTCGTTCCGTCATTTTATCAAAAAGTTAAGATGCAATTATCACACCTTGACTTCATACTAACTACCAAACAACAATGACTTACAAGCTGACAAGGACAGCTTAAGTGAAATCATAAAAATGCACAAGTAACTCAAACCCTATGTTCTTGGTAATCTCGTTCTGTCATTTTATCAAACACTTTGAGTTCATAATAAAACAATTGCCAAATCAATACGAAACCGGGCTCAGTCCAAATACAATTAAGTGACTTCGTAATAAAACAATTCCCAAATGAATACGAAACTGCACTCAGTCCAAATAAAATTGACGTCACAGTAAAACAATTGCCGAATGAATACGAAACTGGACTCAGTCCAGATACAATTAAGAGAAGCAAGATCACTAGGACAGTGTAGTTAGAGTGTTCATATTGCCTAGATATGAAAATGGTAAAAGGTTTATAAGTGGTAAGGGTCAATTATCCAAACAACTAGTTCTAGTTATTTAGATAATAGTTGACCCAAATTTAATTATTATAAATGGACTATACACTTTGTCCATATTAAAATTTTAATAATATCTACTACAAGATGTATCATAACCCTACACTAGATAGGGACTAGGGCTATACCGTATATATTTCGGGTACGTCGCTTGTCTCTTCTTAAAGGTATTCCTTTACCTTAATCTTCAGCCCACGAGGGAAGATACCAATGCCACGACGGTAGGAACAGCTGCCCTTTTCATGACTATGTATTTTATGTTTTGTTTTGCGATAATTTAGGGGCTAGTGTATATAAAAACATATCATATATGCTTTTATATTTTAGTAATACTTATTTTCTAAGCTTATGAGATTCTTCATGTAGTTAAAAACTCTTTTCACGTTAGTAAGACCAACTATGAAGTAACCAAATTTGTTGGATAACAGTTTCTTAGAAGCCACCGTTGAGTAAATATTCATACTAACCATCTTCTAGCCAAGTTTAACTTAAATCTCATCCCTAATTACTATGAAGTGTACGTGTAAAATGCATAAACTTTTCTTGTACTTTAAGAAAATTTTATTCAAAAAGACCTATTCTTTTATATTTCGGTTAAAAATAATGATCAAGCACATATAATATGTAAGAATAACAATAGGTTGTCCCATTAGTCTAAATTAAAGTGTTTTCAATTAGACTGACAAATCAATTCGGTATTCAATTCATTTTGTTTAGAAAAAATATTGGGCATCGAAAGCTCAATTAAAAAAAAGATTTTATTTTAAACATTTAATTTCAAGAAAATTATTTTAAAAAATTAACGTATGGGCTAACTTATTATCATTCATAAAAATATGAATGTCAAACGTAGACTAATCATTTAATTTAACTTTTAAACATAATTCAAATTAATAAAATTTAATATGAATTAATAATTTAAAGTGATTTTAATTAATTATTAATTCGAGTATGATTGAATTAATTCGGTTTAAATTTAAAAATTAGATTAAATTCATTATATAAATAGCATTTGATTGGAATAATTACGATGATCATAATGTATGTATTTTGTGTTATTTTTTAATTACCATCTAAAAGAATAGCTGGGGGCTTTTTTGGGAAGATAATAATGACTAATGGGACTTTTCGAGAAGATAATAACCGAATTCTTTTCTTTTAATTTTGTCAACGAGATATTTTTGGAGAGTTTCAACTATAGAAACGACACCATTAAATTATCTAAATTCCGATTAATCTCCGCTTACACTGACTCAATAAAAGGTAAATAACATTTGATTGGAATAATATTATTTCAAATTATTAATTCTAATTATTATTATTACATAATGCACGGTTAAAAAAAATAGACATTGAGAGAAGGCTTCTCATGAATATGCGTGCAGATATCAGCAACATGTTTGATTGTGGATGCTATGAAGGACCACAACACGCGACAGACAGATTCCAGAGGCCAGTAACCGAAGCTTTACTCTATCATCGCCAATCACCATTCTCAATAACACATATCCAAAGGGAACACTTTCACTGCAAAACTAACAATATTATGTTTTCTAAGCCAACACAGCTGCCATTTCTTACAGAACATAACAAGACAACAAAGATTACAGATTACCAATATATATGTGGTTTTAACATACCACGCTTCCCTTGGTTTCCGAACTATCTATTCCTACAATATTTGACCCTTGTCTCTTCTTGCAGGAAAACAACAACCCTTTTCACCAAGGACTAGGTAATTCCACAAGAAACCAAAATAACAAAGAGTGGAAGAGATTCTAACATAATGGTTCCTCATTCAAAAGAAAAAAAAAAAAAAGAGTAGACTATACAACTACTGGTAAGCATTGATCTGCCGGCAATCTCCTGTTTTCTGGTGAGTGGAAATGACCTCCGGTGAAGATGGTGAGGAGGACAGTAAGGAAATGACAATATCAGCAAAAGCAGAGACGATGAATTTGTGAGTGTGTTCAGGGTTCAACGTAAGATAACAAGACAGCAACTCGTGCAAGTAGTCCCAATCAGCCCTCACGTCACGCAGCTCTCTAGCATCGATCATCTCCTGCATTGAGTGTTTAAAATCCGAATAAGGGTCCGGCGAATATTTCTTCACCGCAATACCTCCGCTGAGCGGCGACTGAGGCTCGGGAGCTGAGGTGAGCGTGTCCGGCGACTCGATGATGGAGTTGGATTGGCCAGGGGAGGAGAACAAGAAGCGTTGGGAGGCGAAGATTATGGCGAGATCAGGAGGAGAGTCGACGTCGAAGTCGGAGTCGGTGTCGGTGTCAAAGGAGAAGGAGGAGTTGGTTGAGTGAGTGCTGAGGGATTTGGAGGTGGAGGTAGAGGAGAGGTCATAGACAGTGTTGAAGTTCTTGGTCATGGTTGAGATTTCATCTTCTTCTTTGGTGGGCAATGGATGTGAGGATGGATTGTTGTGGGCAGGCATTTGAGGAAGCTCTTCCAAAAGATGGTAGACATCTAAGCTCTTGGTAGTTATGTCATCGGTGCTGGGCAGGCATTTGAGAAGCCAAGGAGAGTAATAACATTTTCTTTTTAGTTTTGATTTGTTTAGTGAGGAGCGGCGAAAGAAGAAATGGAATGATCCGGAATCCGTGAGCTTAAATTTTGTGTGGTTCAGAAATATAATTTTAATTTTAATTATTATTTTAATATTTATATTAAACTTATATTTATTTATTATTAATTCATTATATAATAATAGACATTGATGTATTTTTGTTTCAATAATATATTTTATTTTTACTCATTCTTATAAGTTTTACTTCTTATTTATTATATACCGGTTTTATAGCGGTTCAATACCGGTTGAACCTTTAAACCTTAAACCTTTCCTTCGATCGATTTAATGTCCGGTCCGGTTTTTAAAACATTGGTAAAAAGTTACCACTTTTATAATGAATTGTAGGTCCATAAGATTATTATACTTATTTTCATCTTATAAAATATTGAATGCTACTCTTTTATTTAGCTTTGGAAACTACGTGACAAACTTTGAATTCTAGTTTCTAGAAGTTTCATTTTTATAGGGGAAGATCTATTGTCTAGTTCACACCCCATCCTTATTAGACTATCAATTTATCAAACTTACATAGCTTGTGATTCTTTGGTATGTTATGATGGTGTTTAACCTTATTTTGTGATTGAAGTAGTAGATGAACCAAAAGGTAGAGTTCTTCATCTCAGGTATGTCTAATCAACTTGAAATTCATTAGATTGATTATGGATCAAGGTGAAGGGTCTTATATGAGGTAGAAGCCCTTGAAGTAATCAAGTTGTACCAATGTATGTTAAAGAAATATGTTCTCAATTTGTGAGCACATTGTTGAAAAGAGATGTATTAAAATGTTGGGAGTGATTATATATATTACGTTTGAAGAATGTCCTATTGTGTGCTTACCTTTTTTTTTTATAACACATCGCTCTATAGTAACCTTAAAATTTCATCCTAATCTTTGAAATTTGCAAAAGAAACTCCTTTTGACTTTTAATTTTTATAAATTGGATATCTTAAATTATTAGTTTAGATTTGATTTAAGAGTTGAGTTTGGTCGTCATGTTGATAGCAGTTTGGTCGTCATGTTAATAGCATTTGATTGGTTGATATTTGTTGATAATGTCAAGTGTGTTTCAACATTATCTTTTTACGAAATTATAAAAAAAGTGTTTTTTTCTAGTAAATTGAAAACTATATGGATTTTCATAAACTTTTAAAGATTATGACTTTTTTTCGAAAGTTACTTAAATAATAAGGGAGCTCTATATCTTTTACCTTATTGTTTTTGCTTTACCACAAATTTAAGAGTTCAATCAATCTAGACTAACCAAATGCATTCAATGTAGGCCTATCATCTACATAGAGTAAGGTTCTAGTTTCTTTCTTTTAATGTTTAAACATAGTGATTCCTTGAGTGAGGAGGGTTTTAGTGCCAAGTATATAAGTATATCTAATGGTGAGTCAGAGTTGAACATATGCAAACCTATACTTTTATAGATGACAAAATCAGAGTACTAATGGTTAGCGATCTCGAGTTTGTTTTTAGCCTCATAAAAGACTTTGATATTGATAAGTGTGAGTTTAGGTTTAGGGTAGACCTATCTGACATAATTAGATTTTAACATCTCTTTGTCTATAAGGATTAAAAAATACATAACTATGGGATCATGCTTTTGTTGGTTTTGTAAGGATAATCATCACCATGAATACTTTAGGTATGGTTTGACAATAACTTTTGTGTCAAGTTATTAAAGGAGACAAGTACAAGCTTAGGTCAACTGCATCCTTATTCTTGGTATTTGATACTGGGTTTGCTTAAAGTCTACTAATTAGGAAAAGTAGAACATACTATTGAATTATTCAAATTCAAGCACTAATTATGATTTGTTGTGAGATTTCTCGAGTGGTATAATATAAATACTAGACCTCGTATGAGGACTAAAGTAGGAAAATGTCTTGATAGAACTCACAATTAAAAGAAAAAGTTTATACTCCTTACTTAGAAGATGCTAGTGAGTGAAGTCTTAGGCCTGCAATGAGACATCATAACCTCATATTTTAATAAGCAAAATGTTAACCAAATCATTGCTAGAATCTCACACAAATGGAGAAGAGAAGAAGAGGAAGATGGGTGACAACTAGAACAAAAGATAAGGGTTTATGAAAAAGAAAAGAATAAAAATCCCCTTTTTTGTTCGGAGACCATCCAAGTAGAAGAGCAATTAGGGTTTATCTAAGTTATTAAAATGACCAAAAGTCCTTTAGATCACTAAAAGTGTAACACCCCATTCCTGCAAGACATGTGCCTGACATTCGGAGTGATATCTGGGTTCATAATCCGCGAGAGTGGCGTGCTAGATCACTTAGTCAGTCAAAAACTCATTATAATTTTTTTACATCCAAATACCAAATATACGGAAATCAGAAATCAAATCGGGCCCAATTTATTTCATAAAGATTTTCAATCATAACAAAACAATGAATACACAGCTCATCGAAAATTCACTTTCTACTAAGGTCCATTACAATTCCAACATAAATACATTTGTATACACATTGTGCAAAAGTTTCTAAATATGTTATTTGATACAAAAATTGCGGAAATTATATAATTCAATACAAAAGGAAAAAGTACAATGCAGATGCGAACAGATCCCGACCTCCATCTTTTATTTGCATGCTGTAGGGATACTCCCGTTTACCTAACGAGGTATTCTTCTGAGTCCTGAAAAATATTTGCAAATTTTGGGTGAGTTTTACGAACTCAATGAGTGACCATCATCAATGGCTCACCAAGTCACATAACACATAATTCACATTTTACATTCAATTCCACACTTAATCATTCATTTTATGCATATGCAGTGCACATGAGACTCATTTTTTATTTGTTACTTTATTGTGACCGAGTGACTAAACTATCCCATATA
>JANTPM010000006.1:923712-943203 GCA_025434745.1 Erythroxylum divaricatum
AATATACTAAATAGTTATAAATAAATTAATTAAAGATATTTTAAGAATATATAATTAAAAAGGGAAAAATAATCCAGACTCATTAATAATAGCATAAATAATAAATATGTGTTGATAATTAATAATTAATTAATTAATTAATAAGATTACTATAAATCAATTATTCAATTATATTATTATTATTATTATTATTATTATTATATTTTAATTAATTTATTTTAATTATGGAATTAAAAAAGATCTTTTCACAGGCGTGGCTAATAAAAACTTTTCTTTTTACTTTAAGTAACTAATTAATTAACAATTTTTATTTATCAATAATATATTATAATTAGTCGATTAATATTATATATATATATATATAGAAATATAAGCACTAATTCTTTTTAATTAATTAATTAATAGATTAATTATATTTTAATAAATCAACACTTAATAAATTAATTATTCATTAAAAAGTTTATAAAATTATATAGGTGTTAACTATCGGTATAAAGAAAAGAACATGCATGTCACAACCGTATATGGCAGTCACACCTATGAATATTAAGTCACAGGCATGAGTACTTACCTACATATGTACATCCATTAATTAATAATATATTAATCATTATTAATTACAACTGAATAAGAACAACAGTTAATAATTAATAGTTAATTTATAATGGTAACATATTTTAACTAATTGATAATAATTTAATTACATGAAATTATATTTTATTTTACTAAGTAGTTATAATTAAATTAATTGAAGATATTTTAAGAATATGTAATTAAAAAAGGGAAAAATATTTCAGACGCATTAATAATAACAAAAGTAATAATTACATGTTAATAATCAATATTAATTAATAAGAGTTAAATAAATAAATTATTTAATTATATATTGATTATTAGAATTATATTTAAATTAATTTTTTAATTATGTAATTAAAATAGATCTTTTCACAGGCGTGACACTTTAGTCACACCTATGACTCCTATAATAATAAATTTTCTTTTTTATTTTAAGTAACTAATTAATTAATTATTTTGTTATTAATCAATTTCAACACTATATTATAATTAGTCAATTAATTATATATTTTATATTTAATAAAATGAAAAATATAAGCACTAATTCTATTTAATTAATGAATAAATAGATTAATTATATTTTCATAAATAAATGCTTAATTATTTATTTATTTAATAAAAATATTGTAAAATTATGCAGGTGTTAATTGCTCTTAAAAAGAAAAACCATACACGTCACAACTGTGCATGATAGTCACGCCTTTGAATATTAAGTCATAGGCATGACTACTTGCCTACATTTGTACATCCATTGATTAATAATATATTAATCATTATTAATTATAACTGAATTTGATGAAAAGTTAATGATTAACAATTAATTTATAAATAAAGTATAATTTAATAAATCATTTAATTTATTATATTCGAATTACTGTTATTAATCAAGCATCACATTTTCATAAATCAATTAATTAATTATATTTTAACTAATCGATAATATTTTTATTAAAAAAGGGAAATATTTCAAACACATGAATAAGTAATAATTACGTGTTACTAATCAATAATTAATTAATAAGATTTCAATAAATCAATTATTTAATTATATATTGATTATTATGAATTACATTTTATTTAATTAGGGAATTAAAAAATGTCTTTTCACTGGCGTGACTAATGATAAATTTTCCTTTTATTTTAAGTAACTAATTAATTAACTCTTTTGTTATTAATCAATAATATATTATAATTAGTCAATTAATTGTGCATACTATATTTAATAAAAGATGGAAAATATAAACACTGATTTTATTTAATTATTTAATTATTAGATTAATTATATTTTAATAAATCAATAAGTAATTATTTTTTATATATTAAAAAATTAAAAAATTATACAGGTTTTAATTGCCCATAAAAAGGAAAAATATGCTCATTGCAACCGTGCATGACAATCACACCTGTGAATATTAAGTCACAGATGTGACTACTTACCTGCATACATACATCCATTAATTAATTAATCCTTAATCAATATTATCTACATCTAAATAAGATTAAATTTTAATGATTAATAATTATTTTATAAATAAACTATAATTTAATAAATCATTTAATTTATTATATTCTAATTACCGTTATTAATCAAGCACCACATTTTCATAAATCAATTAATTAGTTATATTTTGACTAATTGATAATATTTTAATTACAAGAGATTATATTTTAATTTATGAAATAGTTGTAATTAAATTAATTAAAGATATTTTCAGAATATATAATTAAAAAGGAAAATATTTTAGACGCATTAATAATAACATAAGTAATAATTACGTGTTAATAATCAATAGTTAATTAATTAAAAATATTTGAATAAATAAATTATTTAATTATATATTGATTATTATGAATTATATTTTATTTATTTTTATTTAATTAAGGAATTCAAAATAGATCTTTTCACAGGCGTGACACTTAAGTCAAACCTATAATAACAAGCTTTCTTTTTATTTAAGTAACTAATTAATTAATTATTTTTATTAATCAACAATATATTATAATTTGTCAACTAATTATATATATTATATTTAATAAAAATGAAAAATATAAGCACTAATTCTATTTAACCAATTAAGGAGCAGATTAATTATATTTTAATAAATCAATACTTAATTATTTATTTATTTAATAAAATGTTGTAAAATTATACGAATGTTAATTGCTAGTGAAAAGAAAAAACATGCATGTCATAATCTTGCATGACAACCACGCCTTTTGAATATTAAGTCATAGGCGGGACTACTTGCCTACATATATACATCCATTGATTAATAATATATTAACCGTTACTAATTATAACTAAATTAGATGAATAGTTAATGATTAATAATTAATTTATAAATAAAGTACAATTTAATTTATTATATTCCAATTATCATTATTAATGAAGTATCACATTTTTGTAAATCAATTAATTAATTATATTTTAACTAATTTATAATATTTTAATGACATAATTGTATTTTAATATACTAAATAGTTATAATTAAATTAATTAAAGATATTTTAACAATATGTAATTAAATAGGGAAAACATTTCTGACGCATTAATATTAATATAAGTAATAATTACATGTTAATAATCAATAATTAATTAATTAATTAATTAATAAGATTTCAATAAATAAATTATTTAAATATATATTAATTATTATGAATTATATATTAATTATTTTTAATTAAGAAATTAAAAATAGATCTTTTCATAGGTGTGGCGTTTAAGTCATGCATGTGACCACTATAATAATAAATTTTTATTTTATTTTAAGTAACTAATTAATTAATTATTTTGTTACTAATCAATAATATATTATAATTAGCCAGTTAATTATATATGTATAATATTTAATAAAAATGAAAAATATAAGCACTAATTCAATTTAATTAATTAATTAATAGATTAATTATATTTTAATAAATCAATACTTAAATAGTTATTTATTTATGAAAAAAGGTTATAAAATTATATTGATTATTATGAATTGTATTTTAACTAATTTTATTTAATTAAAGAATTAAAAATAGATCTTTTCATAAGCGTGATACTTAAGTCATGTCTATGACTCATATAATATTAAAATTTTGTTTTATTTTAATTAATTAATTATTTTGTTATTAATCAATAATATATTATAATTAGTCAATTATATATATATATATATATATTATGTTTAATAAAAATAAAAATAAGCACTAATTCTATTTAATTAATAAATGAATAGATTAATTATATTTTAACAAATTAATATTTATTTATTTATTTATTAAAAAAGGTTATAAATTTATATAGGTGTTAATTGCCCGTTAAAAAAAACATGGATGTCGCAGCCGTGCATGGTAGTCACGCCTGTTAATATTAAGTCACAGGCGTGACTACTTACTATATACATCAATTAATTAATGATATATTAATCATTATTAATTATAACTGAAATAGATTAATAGTTAATGATTAATAATTAATTTATAAATAAAGTATAATTTAATAAATCATTTAATTTTTATATTCTAATTACCATTATTAATCAAGTATCACATTTTCATAAATCAAGTAATTAATTATATTTTAACTGACTGATAATATTTTAATTACATGAAATTATATTTTAATTTACTACATAGTTATAAGTAAATTAATTAAAGATATTTTAAGAATATGTAATTAAAAAAGTGAAAAAAATTTCAGATGCATTAATAAAAACATAAGTACTAATTATGTGTTAATAATCAATAATTAATTAATTAACTAATAAGATTTCAGTAAATCAATTATTTAATTATATATTGATTATTATGAATTATATTTTAACTAATTTTATTTAATTAAGGAATTAAAAATAGATCTTTTCACGTGCGTGACACTTAAGTCATGCCTATGACTCCTATAATTATAATATATTTTATTTTAATAAAATAATTATTTTTTTATTGATCAATAATATACTATAATTCGTCAATTACATATATTTACATATTATGTTTAATAAAAATGAAAAATATAAACACTAATTCTATTTAATTAATTAATGAGTAGATTAATTATATTTTAATAAATCAATACTTAATTAATTATTTATTTACTAAAATGGTTATAACATTATATAGGTGTTAATATTAAGTCACAAGCGTGACCACTTACCTATATATACACCAATTAATTAATATTATATTAATCACTATTAATTATAACTGAATAAGATTAGCAGTTAATGATTAATAATTAATTTATAAATAAATTATAATTTAATAAATCATTTAATTTATTATATTCTAATTACCATTATTAATCAAGTAGCACATTTTCCTAAATCAATTAATCAATCATATTTTAACTAACTGATATTATTTTAATTAAATAAAATTATATTTTAATTTACTAAATAGTTGTATTTAAATTAATTAAAGATATTTTAAGAATATGTAATTAATAAAAGGGGAAAATATTTCAGACACATTAATAATATCATAAATAATAATTACGTGTTAATAATCAATAATTAATTAATTAATAAGATTTTAAAAAATCAATTATTTAATTATATATTGATCATTATGAATTATGTTTTAATTATTTTATTTAATTAAGGAATTTAATAATAGATCTTTTCACAAGCCTGACATTTAAGTCACGTCTATGACTCCTGTAATAGTAAAAGTTTATTTTACTTTAATTAAATAATCAGTTAAATATTTTGTTATTAATCAATAATACACTTAAGTCATGCCTGTGACTCCTATAATAAAAAATTTTATTTTATTCTAAGTAATTAATCGATTAATTATTTTGTTATTAATCGATAATAAATTATAACTAGTGAATTAATTTTATATATATTATATTTAATAAAAATGAAAAAAGCACTAATTCTATTTAATTTATTAAAGAATAAATTAATTATATTTTAATAAATTAATAATTGATTAATTAATTATTTAATAAAATGTTATAAAATTATATAGGGATTAATTGCCTAAAAATAAAATAGCATGCACGACATGGTAGTCACACCTGTGACTCGATGGTTGAGAGCGGGGCTTGACTTTAGTTAGGTCCCAAGTTCGATTCCATGCTAGCCCCTCTTGTAAGAGCATGGGGCAGCCGGGGTTTTACTTATAGATGGAGAACTAGTTAAGTCCTCGATGATGAGATGTGTCCGCTTGGCCCGCCTGTGTGGTGGTGCACCAGTTGGACCCTCAGAGAAGTGTGCCCACTTGGCCCGCATACGGAGTTTCCTCGAATAAAAAAAAAAAGAAGTATATATTGACTGTATATGAGACATGCAAGATAATTTCTTGTGAAGTTTTTCATTTTAATAGTATTCTTACCTAGTATTTTAATTGGAATATATTTGTTTGATGTAATTTTGAACTTATCCGACAATTTAATGAGATTTTCACCATCAACTTTCTTACTGAAGTGAGGCTGATTAGTTTGGGTCATCTGACTAACATATGCTATGATTCCCTGATGCCAATTATGTGATTGTGATTATGAACTATAACAAAACTTTTTTTGGTCTCCTAATGACATGATTCAACAATTGAGAATGGATTATCGATTAGGGTTAGCATTAGGTTAGGTCGAGTTTGGGCCGCTTGTGACATAGGCTTGGCCTAATTTTTTTTTAAAATTTTAGCTCAGAATAGGCCTAACTCAATCGATCGAGTTTTGTAATAACGTAACATTGTTTTAACGTTTTGGTCTAATTAGTTTGAATGGTTTAAAATTCAGTCAATTTGAACTTTTGTTCGTTAACTCATACTGAGCTAGGGTCGGTCTGGCATCCCTACTAAGCATAATTGTGATGATCAAAATTTTGGTATGACTCAATTTTTTAAAAAGTATCAACTCATCAAAGCATTTGATTATATTATTTGATATGCGATATGTGATTAACAAATATTGTAAATTCTTGAAATTTTATTTATGGAAATCACAATAAGAGATCAAAGTTAAAAATAACAAAGCATCAGCTTTTCAGAGCTCTTTAATGTCAAATATTAAGGCACATGTTGCACCAGACCAAACTAATAAGCGATCGTATGATATTAATAGGTCAAAACAAAGCCATGTGAAGTGACATGATATGATCTAACCCAAAATATTCCCTTACGATAGAAAATTGAAAGTTGCTTGTATCTTTCTTCAAATTGGCAACAACTAGCACATTAAAAATACGAACAAAAACTCCATGGATAGTGGAGTGAGTTCTTGAACTTTTCACGGCTCTTCTGTTGGGTATAGCATGTGAGCATTGCAATGATAGAGGTAGAACATGGGAATAATTGATTGAGTCTAAGAATTCTGACAGGCACTTTCTGAGATAAGTTTAATGTAAATTTAGGGCATCATATCTAAGGTTGTTGCATTAAGGAAGTCTGATCACTGGTTCCTTATTTATAGAGGCAGTTCTTGTCCTTGCAAATGCCACATTGTTGCTCTCTTCCTTCTTGCTCCATTTTTTATTACAGTTGCTTGTAAAGAAAATGGCAAAGCTGGTGTGTACATTGGTGATCTTGGTTCAGTTCTGGTCTTATGTTATGGCCTATGCTTCTTCAGGATGGACAAAAGCTCATGCTACGTTTTATGGTGGTAGTGATGCTTCAGGAACTATGGGTTAGAATCTCAACCTGTTTTCCTGTAGTTTGTTCATGTTGTTTGATTCTGATATGTTTTGGGGTTAACAGTTTTTACTTCTTTTTTCTTTACCAGGAGGAGCTTGTGGTTACGGAGATTTATATTCAACTGGTTATGGGACTAGAACAGCTGCTCTCAGCACAGCTTTGTTCAACAATGGAGGTTCCTGTGGAGAATGTTACAAGATCGTATGTGACTATCAAACTGACCCCACATGGTGTATCAAAGGAAGGTCTGTAACCATTACTGCAACCAACTTCTGCCCTCCAAACTATGCTCTTCCAAACAACAATGGAGGTTGGTGCAACCCTCCTCTCAATCACTTCGACATGGCTCAACCTGCTTGGGAAAAGATCGGCATTTATAAGGGTGGGATCGTCCCTGTTCTCTTCCAGAGGTACGTGAAACTGAAACATATCTGATCCTGATAAAACTCAGACTTTCAAGTTTACCTTAGGAAACCTGTCAAACCCTGATATGGATCTTACATCAAAAGTAGAAGTGGCAAATAGCCGGGCTGGGCTGACCCTCTTATCAGTTAAGCCTGAGCTCAAACTCGGTTAAATCTAATCTGTCCTGTTAACTTCGGAATAATCTAACTCGATTTTTATTAATGTTATCGTGATGGACCTTAAATTTATGAATAATCTGCACTGTCAAAAATCTAAACGAACATAAAAATTTTGTTCTTAAAAGATATGTTGGGCTAAACCAGAGGCTTAATGTGCAGGGTTCCATGTAAGAAGCATGGTGGAGTTAGATTCACCATTAATGGGAGAGACTATTTCGAGCTCGTACTGATAAGTAACGTTGCAGCAGCTGGATCAATCCAGTCTGTATCAGTGAAAGGTTCGAAAACAGAATGGTTGGCCATGTCAAGGAACTGGGGAGCTAATTGGCAATCAAATGCATATCTAAATGGTCAATCCTTGTCCTTCAGGATCACTACTACTGATGGAGAAACCAAATTGTTCACAGACATTGTTCCATCAGGTTGGAGTTTTGGTCAGACTTTCTCTAGCAATGTACAGTTCTGATGCAACTAAACTGGTGCGTCAGTTCCTACAGAGTTCAGGATTTGTTCAGGCTGAGGCGTGCTTGTATTTATTTTTTTTCCTGAAGCAGCCCCGCCTCCATGTCAAACTGCCTATTGCATTGTGGAGGATGCTTAAAATCCCATGAACTCTTGGCCAAGATTTTAATTTTTTTTTTACTCAAGATACAATAGACTTGTCAATGTGATTTTCTTATACGGAGTTGTTTCAATTTTATTATATTATATATAATTTTATGTTTATATGAAGTCAATAATGTCGTAATTCAAAATTTTATTCTTTTTTTATTCCGATTAGTTCAAGTTTTTGGGATCGATCTAAAATTTAATTAAACTTTGAATCGGACTAAATTTTAGAATTTAAAATCATCATAATGTGATGTAAATGTGCTTGTTTCTCTACTTATATAGATTACAATTCAACTGTTTCAACCATCAAAAACTTCAAATTTTATTATAATCTTTTTTATGGTATTGTGGACGGTTGACCCTATTCACCATATGCATATATAAAATAATAAAATAATTAGCAATTATATATATTTAAAAAAAACTACTTCACTATTGAGATATTATATTACATAATTTATAATTATTTATTAAATTAAGTATGCTTAATAATGAAACCATATCTTTATCGTTGGGTCCTTGCAACAACTTTTAAGGTCATTGTCCGATTCTATGTTTCAGTTAGTTTGTACTCTTTTCTTTAGAAACTTGTACTTTCAGGTACATCCCTTTAACTAAAGTGCATATTGGTGGCTATTTGACCACGGAGTGACCTTTCTAGAATTCTAGTAAATACACCCGTTGGGTGCCACCAGATTCTCCTTGAAGATCAATCAGGAATTTGTCTTCTTCTTTTTGTTCCGTAGTTTATACTAGTTTCTCTTTAATCAAAAAAAAAAGTGCATATTGATAACTATAATCTTTTTTAGGCTTGTTCAATTTTGTCCCGTCTCGTCCGGCCCAATTTTGACTCAAATTGATCGAGTCATAGGTAGAGTCACGAACTAAAATAGTTTGGATGGCCCAGTAACATAAACAATGTCGTTTTACCAAAAGCAACGTGGTATTATAAATATTTTTATAAAAAGTAAAGGTGGGCTAGGCTGGGCTACAACCGGTGGGTTGGTTGGTCAGCTCTAGTGCTCAGTCCAACCTTTTGACATTTTATATATTTTTTAATATAAAAATTAAAAAATTTATTATTATGACTGATATTGTTTAAATTATATTATATAATATATCATAAATTATTTTTTATAAGTTGAGATACTTTAGACAATATTAATAATAATTATTATAAAGACTACTAAAATAATAACGATATAATCGATGTATAAAAAGTATAAGATAATAAATATTATTTTTTTCTAACAAATATAAATAAACTCTTAAAAATTACAAAAATCTAAATAAACTCCTACTAATTTGATGTTTATAGGTTAAACATTAATGATTCTTTAAAATTTAGGCTGGGCCCATGCATATACGCTTCAATGCTACTCCAAAAGTACGCTTGATCATTGAGGCAACACTGCAATGATCCTCATCTCTGACAGCGACGACCATTGGGGCAACACCATCTTTCGCCACATTGGCCTGCTCCTAGATCAGCATTGGCATGTTGATATTCACCATGTCTACCGAGAACAAAATGGCCTCGCAGATGCCCTCGCCAAACTTGGCTTCACTTGTCCTTTCGGCCTCCACATTTTACCTTCCCCTCTCCGACAGGTGGAGCGGTGGTTGTCTCCGGAGCCCTCTCCTCTCTAAGCATTATTTTGTTTCTCCCGTACGAAAAAAAAAAAAAAGTACGTTTGATCATGGAGTGACATAAGTTGCTGTACCTAAACAAACAAAACTTGCAGGTTGGTTATGGAGGTCAACTTGATAATACAAGCAAACACCCTCTTTAGTTCTTAAACAGAATAAACAATAACAGAGTAAGTGTGTCATTTGCTTGTCTTCTTCTGTACATCCACGAACACTACTCCAATTATTATGGTTCTTGATCACCAATTCTCTTAACAACCTTATCCTTCTCTTTAACAACTCTTAACGAACATATCACTCCAGTTCAATTCCTTCTATAAATTCAGAAGCTTCTTCATTCAAATTTGTATTCAGATAAACAAAAGTTGTTAGTGTCAAAGCTTGTAAGTTTCAATCATGGCAGCTTTAGTTACTCTCGTCTTTGCTGCTATTTTTATCATTTCTTCTTCTGTAAAAGCTCTCACCCCAAACTACTATGAACATTCATGTCCAAATCTAGAGTCCACTGTCACGAATGCTGTTAAAAAAGCTATGTTGAATGATAATACAGTTCCTGCTGCTCTGCTTCGGATGCACTTTCACGATTGCTTCATTAGAGTAACCATTTTTCTTTTGTTTTCTTTAGCTTTATCCTTAAAAATAAACCCATCAATTATACTTTGGTTTTTAGCAGATTCCAATGACATGTTATTCGAATGTGTATTTTTATGATTAGGGATGTGATGCTTCTGTGCTCCTGGAATCGAAGGGACAGAACAAAGCAGAAAAGGACGGACCTCCTAATATTTCACTGCATGCTTTTTATGTGATTGACAATGCAAAGAAAGCTGTAGAATCTATGTGCCCTGGAGTGGTATCTTGTGCTGATATTCTGGCTCTAGCTGCTAGAGATGCTGTACATTTGGTCAGTATCTATGTAAACACTTATCCATCTGTTTCTTAAAACCTTGTGATCTGATTGAATATATGTATACGTGTGTTTGATAGTCTGGAGGTCCTACTTGGGATGTGCCAAAAGGAAGATTAGATGGAAGAATCTCCATGGCAAGTGATACTAGACAATTACCAGGTCCTGTCTTCAACATCTCTCAGTTACAGCAAAATTTCGCTCAAAGAGGCCTTTCCATGGAAGATCTTGTCGCTCTCTCAGGTACTAACACACATCCATAGGCTTGGCAATCCAGCAGCCATTGCAAAGGCAAATCATCGGAAATTACCCATCTGCTAAATACATATTCAATCTGGGATTAGTTTAGCAGTGAATAATACTCATTTTCTTGCACTTGGGAATCTTGTTTCAGGAGGACACACTCTAGGGTTCTCTCATTGTTCGTCGTTCCAGAACAGAATCCACAACTTCGATGCCTCTCACGACGTCGACCCAACGATGAGTCCAATCTTCGCAGCCAGTTTAAGACAAGTTTGTCCGGTGCACAACAAAGTCAGGAACGCCGGTTCTCCTTTAGACTCTACATCGACAGTGTTCGACAACTCTTATTACAAGCTACTTCTACAAGGCAGGAGCGTCTTCTCGTCCGACCAAGCTCTGCTCACTACACCAAAAACTAAGGCATTGGTGTCCAAATTTGCGACCTCCCAAGAAGAGTTCGAGAAGGCTTTTGTCAAGTCCATGATCAAAATGAGCAGCATCCCTGGTGGACAGGAGATTAGGTTAGATTGTAAGGTCATCAGGTGATGATGTTCTTTCCTTTTTGTGTGTGATCTGTGATTTGAATTGTTTTGGAACGACCAAAAGCAATAAAACGGTTCACTTGAGTCTTGTGATATGAGATTGAGGGAATGCTTCGTTGATGCCATTAATGGCCGATTAATGAAAAGTGAGTATCTTGTTATAAAGTCAATATTTTGATACACTAATTAATTAGTAGTGGATCTTTTCTTTAAAATATTGTTAATATTAATTAATTAAAATATAATTTATTCATTAATTAAAATATTGTATTAAAATATTGTAATTTATTAATTACATATAATTAATTAAATTATAATAAATTAATTATAATAAAATTTTATTTTTAAATTATTTTTTTACAAACCAGCCACTATCAATAATAATATTAATAATTCATTCTTCTTAATCAACCATTATAATCATAATGATAATATTCATTCTCATATTTTACTATATTTATTATCATTCTTATTACCATTATCCTTTGCGAATCAACCTTCCCTTAGTGTGTTTTCCACGATCTTTGGGATCGTCGTCACTTCGACGGATACAGGATTTGATTGGAACATTTATTATCCTCTTTTGTGTTATTTGAAATTGGCTGGAGAAAAAGTTAAGAAATATATTTTCTTTTTCTTTTTTCTCTTCACTCAGTAAATAAATAAGAAATATATTTTCTTTTTCTTTTTTCTCTTCACTCAGTAAATAAATAATTTATTAAGTTTACTTAATTAATGAATGATTATTTTCCTATAATAATTTATTTAATATCATTCATAAGATAGTTTGATTAAGAAACAATCTCTTTACTACTTAAAAGTAAAATTGTTTGTTATTAAATCTCTTTATATTTCATGTTTCAGCTAAATTTTTATTAACTTGTTGTTTTCCTAGTAAAATAGTTTTAGAAATTATGCTATTGTCTTTTAGCACTATAAAGAATCAAAATATAAGGATATATTTGACTATAGTGTTTTTATATTGGTCTCGTGTCAATTAATTCAAATTTGTAAATTTATCAAACTATTTATCTAAAATATGTGATCTAAGAATTGTAATATGTATTTGAAAATCTATCCAAATATATATTTAAAACATAATAGTGATTTATTTATGATAAAAAATAAATTTGATTGATCTTGATCTTAAATCTAATTGAGTCTAAATATATGAATATAAGCTTGAGTTAAAGTTCAATTAAATCTATTTTACTTTGTTAATTTAGGTCCAATTGGACACATTTAGTTTAATACAATTAATCAAATATAAAAAAAACGTTAAATTTAGATTCGAGCTTAAATATAAACCCACTTTAATAAGCTTAAATATAAACCCACTTTAATAAACTTATTTATTTAACTTCAGGTCAACCTCAAACTAATATGTTATCCTTGAAATTAATCAAGAGTAGAGTTAGTAATAGGTTGGGTAGGGCCCAAGCCTTTTGCGTTTTGGCCTAGATCAATCCCAAAGCTCGAACTCGATCAAATTTTGGATTATTTAAAGTCCAATCGAACTCAATTAAATTTATTTTTCGAAAAATTTTAAGAGATCGGGGTCAACCTAAAGTCAGAAAATTCTTTTAAGAGAAATTTGAGCCTGGTCTAAAACTTAGTCAACTCAGTTCGTACCATTAACTTAAGGGTCGGGTTGGATTGGGTTGAGTTATTTTCGTCATTAGAGATTCAAAAGAATAATTTTTAATTTAGAAAGAAATTATGAAATATTATAGACTAAGAATTGCGCAGGCCCAATTAATTTCAGGTCCACAATAACCAAATTGCACGAGCCCAATTGTTGAACTCGAAAACAAGTCTTACTTCAAAGTATGGAGACTCGCCTGCTTTAGCCGTCAAGACTGTTCTGAGCTTTGACTGAAACCGAATCCTTCAACTGTTATCCGTCATTCGTACCTGAAACCTCAATGAACCAATCGAACAATCCACCAGACAGCGACACCATCCGACGACAAGAACGACAGGAGGAAACGAAACAACCAGAAGCTGAAACTTTTGTAGTTGAAGATGAAGAGTTGCGTAATCTCTTAGTCCCTGACCTCCGGGATTTTCCCGCGACCCCTCTCTCTGCAGTTGAAACCAATTTCGTCTCGTACTATGCTCCAGGTTTGGAGACAACCTTAAACCCTGTCCTTTTTTTTTTTTTGGGTGCTGTTCTTCTTAAACAAGAATTTTACGTAATTTTAAGTAATTCCCGACAGATTTTATAAAACCGGGACACGACCAGTATGTTTATCGGCACGCAAATGGGTATATGAAGATTTAACCTTTTGTTAAATAATTTGGTTATTTGCGACTGATTCAGTGCTTATTGTGGTTATATGATTGTAATTTTCCTTACAAAGGTTGTGCGTGATCGGTTTGGCTCCGACCCATGTGGCTTTCAAGGATGAAGGTGGAATCACGGCCGTTGATTTCAACGTCGGGAAGTCTGATCGGAGTGGCATTAAGGTCACCGGCAAGCGCAAAAAGGTATATTAAACCTATAATGTTTTGCCATTAAGTAAAACTACATACTCGTGTAGAATTTGAGGAGTTGCGCTCCAATTTGAAGAGAACCTTTGATTTTTAGGGGTTGATGAACTAATTGTATCATCAACTGTTTGAGTTTATTTACTTTTCTTGTGTTTGGTTTCTGCAGAATGCACAACACTTTGAATCTAACACAGCTTTGTGTAAGGTTTGCACCAATGGCAATTCGTATATTGTGAGGTCGACCTCTTTCACTTTTGCTCTTTCCCTATTCTGATTCGTTCTTACAGGATTAAAATCTATATATACATTTGTTCTTGAACTCTGACAGATGTTGTGTTAAGGGTTCCCTCCTAGAAGTAAATGATAGGCTAATCAAACATCCGGGATTGCTGAATTCATCGGTGAGAATCAGTTTCGTGTTGGTAATCTCGTATCTGTTGTTGAAGGATTGATGGAAAATATTTGATTTCATGGTTTTGTCCTTAAGAGTTCTTGTTGTACGGCTAGCAGCAATTCATTATTTCCATTTGAGGTCACAATCAGTGGCTTAGAGAATCCTTATGGTCCTTTCTCAACTAAATTGCAGGCCGATCGAGAAGGATATATTGCAATTATCATGCCAAAGCCAGGAGATTGGCTTAAGACAAAGGCTTCACTATCAACACTCGAGGAATACAAGAAACTGAGAGATGGGAGCTGAATCGTAGGGGAATGCTTTGATCAAAATGCTTCCCATGGATTGGAATGAGAAAATCCTGCTGTGCTGTAACGAAATGCATTCATTGGAAATCACTCCGGTCACAGGATCATCATCCCCAGGTCAACTTCAAACCTACCCTGTGGAGTATGAATTATGCTACTAAATTACTCATTATCTTGGCTTTACTTCACTGCTATTTGTCCCCTTCAGACACGGGGTTAAGATTCTCGCTTTTGGTTTAAGACTTTAAGCTATCTAAATAGGTCTTGTAATTCACAAGAATTGAATATTTGTTTCAATTTTTTCCATATTTGAATTATGTTATTAGTGAATGATAAAAGTTAAACCTGAACGGTTCAACCAATATTAGACTATCATAACATCGACTAAAGATTAAATAAAATTAAAGAATTTGAAACAAGATTAAAATATATCGTCCTTGCCTGTTGAAAAATTTGAAGTTTAATTTAAAAAAAAGATTGTTAAATGAAAATTAATTAATTTATGATAACTTATTAATTTATAAAATTTATCGGATTAATTAATAAATAAATAAAATTTTAACAATAAGAGATATTAAACTAGATTGAACTTAGAAAATTGACTTGTTCTAATTTTTCATAATTAAATTTACCTAACGAGTTATAGAGTTTTTTTTTAATCAATGATCATTATCACGAGACTCCAAAATTGTAGTTCTCTTTTTTCACTTGATATCCGGTATAGAGGGAATTTTATTTTTATTTCAATCTTTATAATTTGAAAGTTATAATTTCTTTTTATAGTGTTATTTAATTGTTATAGCATTTTCTCTATCATTTTCTATTAATTGTCCATTTATCTTTTATTCAAAATGACATAAAATTTACATATACTATTGTTTGAAGTTATAAATACGTAGCAGACCAATAATATATGATAGAATGAGTTGTATGATAATTATATAAAAAAATGCTATAAAGGTGACTTTTTAAAATATAAAAATAAAAATTAATAATTAAAATTAAGTCGTAAAAATCTTAAACTAGTTTATTTTTTATTTAATTTTTTTAGTTTTAATTTGCTTTAATAGCTCTTATTTTTAAAAATAGATGAGTTTATTAATTAATTATTTTTATTTAAATTAAACTTTAATTTTTTTATAATTAAAAAATTTATTTCAATAATTTTAATCAATATTTAACTTATTTTATAACGATATAATATTAGCAAATTCAGCAGCTCCCGGCGGTTCTTTAGCTTCTCTTTCCTTTGGAGGAAGAGGTACTGATAGCTGTTAAATGGTGACCGAGTGCCTTACCAAACTTCACAGCTATGTGACCAAGACCTCCAAGACCAAATATTCCTATGTTCTTCTTTGGTGAATCCAGAAGTGAATTGTCCTTCAATGGTGTGAATACAGTAATCCCCGCACATAACAATGATGCTGCAGCATCCAGTGGCAGGTTATCTGGTATTCTTACCACGTACCTTCACATCAAATTCAGTTTTTTCATCAATTTCAAGAACATTTAAACCATTGCGATACATCGCGGTAATGATCCAGTACGATATATAAAACCCACCTGTGATCAGCATCCAGCATGTCTGAGAAACCACCATATGTGATAGTACCATCCCAGAAAATTGCCGTTATGGGTAAACTGCGATTGATCACAGTAATTTTCCTGAGATCTTTTGCAGAACTCGCACTCCAAACATGAGCTGCCATGCACCCAACACCAACTCTATCTCCAACTTTTCACGTTGCTTCCCACTTCAGTGATCACTCCAGTGATTTCGTGCCTGAAAAAACAGTATGCATCGAAACACCAAATTGTAAAATTCCGTAAACGTGAGAAACTAAAACACAGGTTCAGTTCAGGACATCGGCTTCCTCACCCTGGCACAACAGGGAACGTGGTGATTCCCCAGTTGTTCTTCGCATAGTAAAGATCGGTGTGACATATCCCACAATACATTATCTTTATAGTCACGTCGTTGCTCCCATTTTCTCTGTTCATCACAAGATCTGCTAGTTCAAAAACTAAGCCAGGAACGAATCAAAAGCAGTAGAGAAAGGATCAGACCTTCTCTTGAAAGTGTAAGGACTGATCTTGCCAGAGGTGTCATGAGCTGCCCAGCCTGAAACAGTTTGTGTTAGGTTAGGAGCTTCTCGAGCCATGAGAACTTGGAGAGAGTTTAGGCTATGAGATTGAAAGTGAGGTTTTGCATGCAAGTTTGGGCTTGCTTGCTCAGGCATTTAATTTAACAAGGTTATATGCATGTCCTGAAGAAGGAAAAAAAAAAAAAGGAAAGATGTAAAAGGAATTGAAAAAAGTGATCAAAAATGATACGAGTCGATTGAATTTTATCAAAAATTTGGCCTCTAATAAAAAAAATTTGACATTTTAAAATACGAGTAAAAGACTTCTCTTAAAGAGGATGTTTGCGATCTTGTAGGTTATAATAAACTATGTTTATTGCATTTATTTCGCTGTATTTGCTTCTTAAAGTGTTTAACATATTTAGTTTTCTACTTAGCAATATATTATCACACTTGGTCAGATTTATTCTTATACAGATCTTTTTTGGTCCGTATATTTATTTTACTTTTTGAGAGTTACTCTTATATGTGTCTTTTTAGTATGAATTTTCATCTTATCATTTATTATTAAACTTTGACATGTTCTATTTGTACATTATTTTATGTTGTCATACATATTTTTTTTAGTATTGTGATTATTCAATATATTTATTGTTTATTTATATTTAGTTAGTTTTATTCAATTTTTTTATATGTATGTACATCTATTTAAATATTAGTGAATTTATTATAAACAACCTCATCTCTAATAGATAGAAGTAAGATTGCTTATTATTGAAACTTCTCAAATTTCATGTTTTAGCAACATTTTAACCAAGTATTGAGGATATTGAAATATAAAGTGGGAGTTTGTCCCATATTGGAGAAGGAGAGGAAAGAAGACTAGTATATAAGTTTAGAGAATGAGAGGAAAGAAGACTAGTATATAAGTTTAGTGAGCTACTTCACCTATTATCAATTGGTTTTAGGATAAAACCTCACTTAGACTTGTATGTGGTCTAACTTTCCTTCTTGTGTGGACCTATAGGTTCATTATAAATTCTAACATCGTATCAGAGCAGGTTACTCTTATGTTAGTCGTTAACTCTTCAAAATGATAGATTATGTCACGTGTTAACCCACACGTGAGGGGAGTGTGTTGAAATATAAAGTGAGAGTTTGTATCATATTGGAGAAATAGAGGAAAGAAGACTAGTATATAACTCTAGTGGGCTACTCCACCTATTACCAATTAGTTTTAAAATGAAACCTCACTTAGACTTGTATGTGATCTAATTATGTAGATAGGTCCATTATAAATTCTATCAGAGGACCAAAACTTCGTTGGACGTGAGTTTGCCCAACATCGTGGGTTTGAATTCTGCAAAGATAACAGGATGCGGCTCATACGAAAGTGCTTACTAATTTCACCTTCTACCTTAGGTCCTTATGGACCTCAGAAACAGTGGTTGTATAGACTAATGTGGAGGGAAATATCTACGTAACATCACTGTACTGTCACCTCTAATTTGAACTCTTTTCTTTAATGGAAGAAGTCACAAAGTCTTTCGTCTTCCCAAGTTTGTAAAAAGGGCGGTTGGAAACTTAATGCAATTTAATTGCAATAAATTCATTAATGAAAATATTAATTCTAATATTTTTAAAATTAGAATGAAAGGTAAATTAGTAAGATAAGAATCGAACACTTCAATATAAATAATTTTATATTAATCGAAGTTTTAGATCATACGAAAATATATTTCTCTACTTAATATAAATAATTGAATTTCGGTTCAATAATTAAATGAAAGTGCTTAATACACAATTCACACACATTTTTTTTCTATTACTTTTTCTTTTTGTCAATGGATCATAATCTGCTCTCTCAAACATGACGAACGAATCCTGCAGATTCGGTAGCTCAGGAGAAGAACATCACACCTTGAGGTTCCTACAGTTTTGATGAATTTCCAGCAATGTCAATGACGAATCGATATCTAACATCATTTCTTGCAAGACGATCCATGCTTTGGTTGATCTCCTCAGGTTTAACAACTTCAATGTCGCAAGTGATCTCATGCTTCCCACACAGGTCCAGCATCTCTTGCGTCTCTTTGATCCCTCCTATTATACTTCCCTTGATCGTTCTCTTGCCTGCAAAACAGATCAATCAACCCAATTTTCAGTACTCTCGATTCGAATTTGTTCCAAATCAAATCAGAAAAACCAGTTTTCTGAGCCTGGTCTGATCCATTGTCATACCGAATATCAAAGGGAAAGCTGACAAATCAAATGGTCTGTCAGGAGCGCCGACCACTGACAAAGTCCCGTTAACTTTTAGCAATTCCAGGATTGGTCCCAGTGGGTGCTTAGCTGATACTGTATCCAATATAAAATCCAGGGTTCGCTTTCCAGCCTGGAAGAATCAAACATGGTTATATAATAAACAAAAGGTACTTGTTTGTTTTCTGTTTGGTGCATTGGAAAGTGTT
>JANTPM010000006.1:1008434-1019003 GCA_025434745.1 Erythroxylum divaricatum
GGCTAAACCATGAATCTGGTAAGCAATAATATTTCAGAGGGAATGAGAAAATAAGACAATCTAGAGAAGAAACTTCAATAAGTAGGACAATAATAATCAACAAAAGGTGCGTTATTTGGAAACCTTCGTTGGGACCATTAACAAATATTTCACCAAAACCTAAGAAAATACTTCTAGAATTCAATAAGAGGAGGTATTTACAGAACTATTCTCTCTTAATTATCGTCCCCTGTTTCCACTCGTATTCTAAAATTTGAAAACCCACTTCTCTAATTCTCCAAGTCTGACTATCAACAAGTCTGCAATACAGTTTTCCAGAATTTACAAGATTCAACTATGTGTGAATTTCAACATTTTCCATCGTTAGGAAAAGAAATTGGAAATATTTCCCAACATAATAAATCCACTCTTTTTGTTCCAATCGTGTCAATTAACCTACTAATTTAAGAAAAAAATCAAAAGGCGAGTCAAATATCCAATCTGTGGAAAACCCTAAATCTCTCCATTTATAAAATCTCAGCGAACAAACAAAAAGATCAAGAAGAAAACATGGATGAGTTACCAACGTGATTCATGACATCAGGGTTAGCTTCAAGAGGAAGCCACCTCTTAGCAGATGAGCTTTCATCTATAGTTTTCATTTTCTTCCTTTTCTACTATGACTTACTCCTCGATGGGACTGAAATTAACTACAAAGCTTCTCTCCATTTGGTCTATTCTTCTTCGTTGATATGTGGGAGTGAACGACAACACCAATGAGCTCGACCCATCTAAAAAAATAAGAACAATAGTCAATACTGAGCATATACAAGTTGAAATCCACACTTTTAAGATTTAGAATTTTTAGGAACCATAAGAAGGAAAATAAATATATCTAAATGATTTAAAAAATCATTTAAAATTTTTCAGAAGCGAAAAAATCTAAACTTGAAAAGATCGCTTTTGCCTTGCCTTTGGGTAAACTTGCGAGACGAATAATCCCTTGGAAGAAGCTGTAAAACAAATTGAAACAACAGATAATGTGAACGTCTAAGATCCGAACACATCTGTAAACTGCTTGATCTAGTTTTATCGTAAGAACCAAAAAATGGGAGAGATGCAAGAAAAGAGCCAAGGAAAGAAAGAAGACTCTAGAAAAAACGAGAAATGAGACGGTTAAAAAATAAAATCGACATTAAAATAAAAACTATCAACTGATTACGTGAAAACACTCCTATAGAGGAGCTTCTTTAAAATCAGTAGGTTGGGTTGAATTAACCAACTCAACCAGCTCATAACCAAACAACCCAAATAACTTTTTTATAAAGTCAACCAGTTAATTTAAGTCAATTAGCTATTTTTGACTGTTCAACTATTTTTTGGTTGATTGAACCTTACACTCTCAATCAAATCAGGTTGTTCAGTTTCAATTTAGTTTGAAAATCTAACAAGTAATATTAAGCTTCTTATCAGACCAAAAAGCCCAGTTGAGTTTCAAATAAGGATTGGAGCTTTTAGAGTTTGAGTATATCTATTATTGTATTATATTTTTTATATTTATATATTTATATATTTTTTATTTTCATTATTTTACATATAGATATATTGAAAACAATCTTTCTAGCTATTTGAGCTTGATTGTATATAGTCCAAGCCTATCTAGTTTTACGATTTTTATTTTTGGGTTTTTTAAAATTTCAAACTGAAATGTTATTTCTTGAAATCGGGTCGAGCCTCTTGAGCTCGAGTTTCTCAGTATAAAAAATATTTAATTCAAATTTTACTTGTATGAACTTGAAAGTTTATTCGACCAGTTTAACAATAAAACTTTAAATTGATTGATTTTTTTGTTTAATTTTTAATTTTTCAATTCAATTTACTTTTATAACTCTTTAATGTTAAAAATCGACTAATTTATTAATTAATTGGTTAGTTTCAGTAAATTAATCAATTTTTATAAATCAATTAATTTTCATCTAATAATTTATTTTTTCAATTAAACTTCAAATTTTTTAATAAGTAAGAACAATCCCCTTTAATCATATTTCAAAATTTTTAATTTTATGATAGTTTAGTGTCAGTTAAATCCTTTAAACCTTAAACTTCTTATCTTTAACTTTTAGTCGAGTTTCAAAACATCGAATATATTTTTTTTTTAAATAGAAGAACTCGCAGCTGTTATCTTTTGAATGCGTACTGAGTAAACTTTCAGATTAATAAAATAGTCTACAAATTACATCAACCGAGTACTCCGCAATAGATAAATCTTGTATTATAAGCTCGATTAAAAAAACGGAAGTAAAAAGCATCAAACATGGAACCTTTTAACTCCATACTCTTTCACTCGACTCTATTAACTCGACCAAATCTTAGGGGCAAATGGCTATCCTCAAGTAACCCACCCAAATCATCAGAAATCTCGGACAATCCTTTTTCGTGATAAGGTGATAAATAGAATTGAAACCAAATCTTCAGATCTTCACTACATTTTTTCTGCGTCCATCCACATTTAATGTCACCTGTTGCCAATTTTGGTCCATCACATGCTTCGATCTCGGACTCTGAGTCCCCCATCTTGTTGTCTACTATTTCGTTATTTTACATATTTATCTTTTCAACGATACTATAAATTAAATTAATATGACAAAAATTTTGAGCTATGATTAGAAGAGACGTTACGTACCAATCAAATAATTTAAAGTTTAATTAAAAAATTTATAAAAAATTAAGTAAATTAATTTTTTGAAAAATTAATTAATAAATAAAATCAACCTATTAATTAATAAAATAATTAAATTTTAATAATAAATGTTATTAAAATTAATTAGACCATAAAATTAAAAATCAAACAAAAAAATCAATCAATTCAAAATTTTCGTAATTAAACCAAAATGGTTAAATTTTTTAATCATTAATTTTTTTTCATAAAACTTAATTATAATAAGATATTAGTCAAATCAAGAATTTTTTCATTAGAAAGCCTCGCTTCCAATCCTATCTCAGTCCGATTGTATGGTTAAGTCGGGTCGAATCAAACTTGAGGTTGAACCTTTTTTTTTTTTCAAATCTGACTAATTATAAGAATTTGAGCAACTTGTCTAAAGCCATATGTTTAATCTTGTTTAGACTCAACCTTAAGCCTGATTATTTTGGCTCAAGTCAAAGTATTTTTCACGAACCAGTCCTAACCAATGTTTTGAAACTCGAACTGGTCATCGAACCGGTGGCCTTACTGGTCACCGATTTGACCGGTTCGACCGATTCGACCACTGGTCGAATCGGTGTGACGTAATATTATGCAATAATTATATTTAATTATATATAATATTAAAAAATTAAAAAAAATTCAAAAAAAATTTGTCGAATCGGTCGGACCGGACCGGTCCGATCGGTCAAAAATCGATCAATTGACCTGTTTTGACCGGTTCAGACTAGATCAATTCAATACCGATTTTGAGGGATAAACTAGACCGAACCACCAACCAGTCACCAATCCAGTCTGAGTCTAAAAACAGAGGTCCTAACTTGATGAGGACTGGGCAAGACACAAGCAATAAGGATGATAAAGGAGTTTGAACTCTAAACCTATTTCCAAGTTTAAAATTAGGGTCGGACTTAGAATTTATGATCTAAACTCAACTTGAAACTTAAACTTCTATGAGCAATCGGGTTGCGGCTTTGCTTTGGATCTGATTAGAATCCAACTTGAGCCTAATGTTTCACATTGGATCAAGTTTCATGTTAGAGTCGAGCCAGACAAAATAAGAAAAGAAAAAAAAAACCCAAGCCCCGTCGGACCTGTTGCAATCTTTAAAGGCAATAAATGATGTGTTCAGTCCAAGCTCTTGTCATCTTCCAGGTGATTATTGAAATTTAAAAATGTTAAGTAAGGTGTCTTTTAAATAATTTATAATTGCTTGCATATCTGACTTGAATGTTGTATGATTCTGTAACATTTAGTTTGAAGTTTCACAATAAAATGAAGTATGAAGAAATCTGAAATTTTGTAATAAAGTGAACTATGAAAAAATCTGATAGTACGTAATCTTACTCTTATATAATCGAGAGGTTATTTCTGTCTGATATCAAGTGATATATAAATCTTAATAATTGAATTAAAAATTTTTGAAATAAAATATAAAGGATATTTATTCCTTTAAAAAAATAAAAATTAAGTGGTAAGTTTGGAGTTATGTCACCTACCAATGTAGCATCTGGGAACCACACAAAATGTAAAGTCTCCATTTAAATTTCACCGACCCATAATATTAAATTTCCAACAACCTGACAGCCTTAAATAAACCTACCAAATGTAGGTGAGCAGCAACTTATAATTATGTTTCCGCGAGATGACCTTAATTCTCGGGCAAAATCTCTAGAAAGACTATGTAAATGAGTTCTCTAAATTTATGTTTCATTATACTTCACTTGACTTTGTATTAACCTAAAATGAATGATTTAAAAATCAAACCTAAAGTTAAATCGATAAGACAAATTAAATAAAAATTAAAGAATTTTAAATATGAATGAAGAGATTATTCTTATCTTTTAAAAATTTAAAGTTTAATAAAAAATAGAATATTAGATAAAAATTAATTGATTTATTTTAATTTATAAGAATTTATTAATTTTTAAAAATTGACTAATTAATTAATAAATTAATCAAATTTTAAAAACAAAAGTTATTTAAATAAATTGATCCGAAAAGTTGAACGATTTAAAATTTTTACAGTTGATCTAGCTGAATAGGTTCGGTTTTTTAAGTTTTAAGATGCTGATTACAACCTTAATTTTTATTGTAATATTTGCAATTCGCGTGATGATAATAATCGTAATGTAATTCGTAATTTGGAATTTAAAATATCAAGATAATAATAAAAATAATAATAATTTCACTTTTCTTTCAATTTCTTGAACAGAAATGTTAAAAAAAATGAGAACCTTAAAACTATACTAAAAAGGGTACTCAAAAAGTATCTCGAGCATGAACGTTGAAGAACAAAGCTGAAACTCATACAAAAGTTGGGTTACAGGTAGTTGGTAACTAGACATCTTTTTTAAGAATTGACAGTGACTCTCCCCCACTTGGATGGATGACAGAAAAAGAAAGAAAACAAAAACGACATACGATGCACAACTCGTAATGACAGGTGCGTTTCGAGTTTAAATTCAGGCTCAGGGTCGAATTCGGACCGGAACTCGACTCAGACAAGTAAACCTATGTACTTGGACACAACTGGCTCGATGAGTGTTCTGTATGCCCGTTCCGTGGGATGGTAACTATCCCAAAACACATAACTAGAAGGAGCTCCACAAGGAGGAGTGAATTGATTACACAGGATAGCGACCTCCAAGTTTCCTGTACCGCAACATCCTCTGAGGGACACTTCAAAACCTGAAAGTGAAACACAAGCAAAAACGTTGTTCTTTGGCTTTCCAGTACATGTCTTCTTGTTCATGGGTCATACCATAAGCACATGTCTTCTTGTTCATGGGTCATACCATAAGTTTTTTTTCCCAAAAAAATAAAACCATAATTACAAATTATAAAAATATAGGACTGTCTTTTTATTTAAAAGTGTCTAATTATTTATTTTATAAATTTAGTATTTAAATTTTCTAAAGTTTTCAATTTAGTAACTAATCTTTTGAAAATTATATAAATTAGATCAAAAAGATTATTTCTGTTAATGTTATGTGTTTATTAAATACCACATGGATATCCATTTATTAGTCACACAAGTATAAATAACGATTTAATCTTATTTATACAAAATTTAAAAGATTAGTCGATAAATTAAAAACTTTAAAAATTTGTCACTAAATTAAAAAAAATTCAAAAGATTGAACATTTATAAATATATTATCTCTAATGTTAAAGAAATCCCACACTTTGATGTAAAAAAAGTGCAAAAGATACAAACACATCCTACAATTTTACTAACTCTAAAAGAATCTTTTTAAAAAATTATGGTATTATGAATTCTTAAAAATAAATTTTTACTAAATTTATTATTCCGAGTAAGAGCCATCGTAATATTTTGAACACAGTTACTCACTCGTATGATAATTTATGTTAAAGTAATTTAATGAAAATCGAAGGGCTTTTTTCAATTTCTAATAATTAAATTATAACAAAAATCTAAGTTTTATGTTAAAAGATAACTGAATTTAAAGAGAGAGATAGAAAAAACAAAAAAAAAGGGAAGAATTACCATATTTGTTTGGATTTTGTAAGACATCCATCAATGGGTTGTAAACATCTACATATACAAATCTACCATCAGGAAGGCTGCTACTAAGTGACTGCAACCTTGAGTTCAACTTGGAGTTGAATAGCTTGGCGGCTTGGTTATGTCCTTCAGCACAGTTTCTTGCTATTCCTCCTGACAAAGTTCTCTGAGATGGTACACACCCAATTGGAGGTGCACTTAAAACTACCATCCTTCGTGCTCCCATATCGTACAATTCCTGCCAAAAACAAGTTCCATTCCTCTCTAAACAAAAGCACAAAACACGTTTACATATACGAAGTTTGAGGTGGCCCGAAGCATGGTAGGATCGAGTTAACTCGGACTTCTGGTTGAACTCAGACGTAGAGTCGACCTAAGACCCGAATGGCTAACATTTCTCATCGTAAGATGATGTTATTTTAGACGATCCAAGTATAGGTTCAAGTTGGTGACTCGAGCTTAATTGATCTTTGAGCCGTACTCTTGAGGCTCTCGTGTCAGACCTTTCCTGATCTGACTCGACTCATTGTCATACTTATAAACAAATGATCAGAACGTGATACGACCTATTGTTAACCCTATTTTGATTAATCATATTCGAAACACGTAATTTATATGTTAATTATATGTTCTAAGAGATTTATGTACTAAGCACTCAAAAGATAATGATTAAACCCAAAAGAAAAGAACGAAAAGTAAAGAAAATAGGGTATTAACCTGAACAGAGAGTGAGTAATTGGATTACCTGTAAGAATCTGTAAGCAGAGTCAGCCATGAAAGTGGTGTAAGCAGGAACATCGTACTGTTTCCTTGCCCGAAGGGTAAAGTATGTGTTTGCTATATCATCACTTCCTGCTACTACTAAGTATATGCTGTTCGCTACAATGAAGTTGGATTTCTCCTCCCCAGCAATCATTTTCAGCTTTCCTACGTACTCCCTGTAGTATTGCAGTTGGTCCGATAACGACAAGACTGACTGTAATAATCAATTGAATTATTTTAGGGTTAGATTCAGAAGATCTTTTTGTGATTTGATCCTTTTTTTAATATTTTGAAAATTAGTTTTTATCCTCATATTATTATTTAGCTATTATATAAAAAACGTTGTCGCATTAAATCTGTGAAATTTTAATATTAACAATATTTGAGATTCTAAATAAATATAAAATTAATGAAATATAACAAAAAATTGTAATATAAATAAATAATTATATAGATAAGTAAATAATAATTTTCAAAACATAAAAATTGAAAAAAAAATCAACATATTTTCTTTAATTTTCTTCTAATTTTGTATCTGAACGATGTATTAAAATTTAATACAATTAATAAAATATAACAAAAAATACATTATAATTAAATAATAATATAGATAAGTAAATAATAATTTTAAAAACATAAAAATTGAAATTAACATGCATGTAACTGTTTTAGAGACCAGTTCTTACGTAACACATACCACTAACTTGGGTGTCAAAGGGTCGTAACCTGAACCTCCTGAAGCAAAAGCCACGCCGGTCATGAGATCTTCGGGTTTCAATGTTAAGTCCAAATATGCAGGAACAGTGCCCTTAATTCCCAGTACTTCAGCTGTAATTAAACCAAGAAATTGGGAGATATGAACTTGGAAAACAAAAATTAAAGTCAAATTCCAATTTCCAGGGAAAGTTTCCGACAAAACAAGAACTGTTCCGCAGCAACTAAGAATTAACCCTATACCAGTGAGCTTCTGATTTAGAACATGGACCAGTCTTGCATATAAATACACTTGTACCAGTTTCTTCAGTTAAAAGTCTTAAATTGGGTGGTGGACCACACCATACATTACAGCTCTCTTTCCCATCTTCTTAATCATACCTTATCCATTGAATCTTAATTCCTTATTAATCATCTCCTGAAAACTTATGTACGACGAAGATGATTGCTTTTTTGTTCTTCTTTCCCCTTTTAGTGCTGCAATGTTTCAACAATTAGTAGATATCGGTCATAATCCTATAAATAATTAAAAAATTATGTTTCGTATTAGCTAAAACTGAAGTAATCAGTAGAAGGGTTTAGAAGAACCTAAAACTATTCCAATGCAATATTTGCTTGTTCCTACAATTGAGGAATAGAAAGCTCTTGTGGGTTTGGTACCTTACCTAAAATATCCACGGGCACTTTTCCATCGCAGAACCTGCCAGTGGAGAGCTTTCCCTGGAAATCTATTCCGTAAGGAGGAAAATCACACTTGATCAGGGTATGGAGATAGTTATTGTTTCCTGTATCAACAATGGAGTCGCCAAATGCGAATACTGCAGGGATTGTCATGTTAGGTGGCAGCTTTACCAAGGCGTTTACAGTGCATAAAAGAGCAAGATGTATTGCTAGAGAACATGATGAGAAGACATCACGAGGAAAAGAGTAAGTTGGTGATGAGAACACCATTCTTGGTTTTGGAACTTTTGGTCACCTTATTTAGGGGAACAAAATGGAGTGAAAAGGAGAAAGAGATACAGAGAAAGAGTGAGGTAAGGAGTTAATGTTTCAACGAAGGTTGCTTGAAATGCTCTCATATTTATAACCGAGACTTAATTTACCCACAAAAAGTTCATGGTGGAAGAGTTCCCTTACTTGTACGCACACAACGTGGAAGAAGATATCATACTTTAAGGTTGTCGAAGGGCTGATTCAAGCTAAGATTATGGAACACTCAAAGGGTTTAATCTAGAATTTAGAGTTTGAGATTGTTTTTACTATATGCAACAGAAGAAACATTAGAAGAAAGTTAGCAGGTGGAAATTGCATAATCTGTGTGTGCATGATTATGTGTCTAGCTAATGAATTATGCAATTAAAATCTGTGAATCATATAAGGTAGTTGATTAGTATTGGTTACAAGCATCAATCACTAGATAAGAAGAACAATGAAGAAGGGGACATGGGTCTTTTTCAAATACTTATTATAGAAATCATATATATATTTCAAACATCTTTGCCATGAACAAAAATCTAGTAAGAAATTTATTAAATATTACTCTAAAAAATATTTTAAACCTAAGAAATAAAATTTGAATGAAGAAATTAACGATAGCCGTAAAACTTATTATCTATATTTTGTTTAGAGAGATTTTTTAATATCTTTCATCATATTTAAAGAAAATTTTAATATTTATAAGATTACATGTTCAAATTATGAAAGCAGTTTCTTTATAAAAATATAAAAAAAACTACGTATATTATGATCTTCTTCAAACTTTCAAAAAATAGAAAATCTTGTATGCTGATACCTGTTAACTTTAGATTTTAATGTTACATTTTATTTAAAAACTCTAATTTTAGGTTTATTTTTCATGATATTTCAAAATAAATATTGACTAAAATTTAAGCTTGAAACATATAATGTATCATGTCTTTTAAAAGCTTTTGGTTTTTATATTTAAAAAATAATCTTTTGTGTATTTTTGTTTTTTGATTTCTTTTTATTGAACGTTCAAGAAACTCAGAACAAACGCTGTCATAAATGGATTGGTCATTGTGTAGGTACTCGTATGTACAACTTGGAAAGGCCCAATTACGCATCTTTCGTCTTTTTCACACGTACTCAGTTTTAGATAACTATTTTAAATTTTTAATACGTCCAGATGTTATGTCCAAAAATATGGAACAAAAGACGACGTTACGAATATCTTATCAATATCAATTAAATTTTAGTACGGTATTGTACCAATATATATATAATTTTAAATTTTTAAAATAATTTTTAAAATTTTTGAAAAATTGTAAAATAATTCTTCAATAACTAACAGTATCTCAAAAAATTATAATAATAAAATTTTAAAATAACGAGAATTATTTATTTTTAATATTATTTTTATATATTTCACGTATAAATAATAACTACAATTAATATAAAATATATTTTTTATTATCATAGAAATATAAAATTAAGAAAAATATAGTATTTAAAATATTACAATTTTATCATATAATAAATAATAATTATATCAAAATATAAAAAACAGTTATTATAATAATAAATTATAATATCTATCTTAACATTTAATTTTCAATAATAAAAAATATTTTTTTATCTTAATATGCAATTGTTATTAATAATAAAATATTGTTATATTTATATTAACAATTTTAAAAAGAAATACAAAATTTTGAAGCCATTTAATTTTCATTTTAACATATTTTTAATTATTATTTGTTGAAAAAACATAACTATTATTAACTATATGAATTTAAATATTATATTATTAATAATAAAAAGTGATATGGTGAAGAAAAGAGAGTGTGAGAGAATGAGAAAAAAAAAAGAAGAAGAAGAAGAAGGCAATGCCTACTGGTATTGGTTAAACAGGTCGGTATTT
>JANTPM010000006.1:1035104-1045428 GCA_025434745.1 Erythroxylum divaricatum
CTACGGTCGGTAGGGTCATCAAGACAAGATCCTTGGGACCCCTCACCCGGCATCGACATAGATCGACTACGGTCGGTCGGGTCGCCAAGACAAGATCCTTGGGACCCCTCCCTCGGCATCGACATAGATCGACTACGGTCGGTCGGGTCGCCAAGACAAGATCTTTGGGACCCCTCGCTCGGTATCGACATAGATCGACTACGGTCGGTCGGGTCGCCAAGACAAGATCTTTGGGATCCCTCGCTCGGCATCGACATAGATCGACTACGGTCGATCGGGTCGCCAAGACAAGATCCTTGGGACCTCTCACTCGGCATCGACACAGATCGACTATGGTCGGTCAGGTTGCCGAGGCAAGAGCCTTGGGGCCCCACGCTCGGCACAGATCGACCACACTCACTTAGGATCCTAAGATAAAACCTAGGATCATACGGCCTCATAATCACTCGACCTAAATCACCTGCTTGATGCACAACGAACACACTCATTCACGAGTCGCTAATTAAAGAGATAGTCTAACCCTAAATGCAAAAGAGGTGGTGAAAAAACGCACTTCCATTCATTAGAATCAAAAGTTCCGATCATAAGCCCGACCGGATGAGCTTTACAGAGGGAACAATCACCCTGACGCTTCGGGAGGAGGAAAGGAAGAACCAACAACCGGGTCGGCAGAGGAAGGGTCGACAGCGGGATCGGCCAAAGGAGAAGAAGGGCCGGCTATTGGAACAGGAGAAGTTGACAGCGGAGAGACATCCTCCTCTTCTTCTTCTAAGCTGAGGTCCAACTCCTCGTCTGAAACAACGGTCCGCTCCCCGACGGCCCTCTCCCTCATTTCCTCCAGCGAAAGGCCGAGAACAGGAAGCAGCGACTCGGCATATTCTTCAAATGAAGGTCGCTCCGACCTATCGGGAACGTGAACCTCATGGCACTTCTTCAGGACCGAGAAGGTTACGTCACAGGCGAGCTCTAGGCATTCCGCGTTCAGGTTCCTTCTCTTCCACCGTTTGATCGCCTAGATTTTCTGCCTCTTAACGGAGCATCGCAACTCCCTCAACACGTCCTCGGTCCTGTGCCTACCCTCCACCGCCTTGTGGCAATCCTCGAGGTACTTCTTGCCAAGCTCTCGTTCCTTCTCCACCATTCCCTTCAGCTCGTCATTTGCTACGACCAGCTTTTTTCTCTCTTCCTCCCTCGTGGTCAACTGAATCCTCAGGGCGCCTGTCGCCTCCTCCTGGGATTTCTTCTCCTCCTCCAAGGAAGAGTTTTAAGCATGGAGGAGGTCTCTCTCCTCCTTCACGCCTGAAAGCTCGTCCTTCACAGCCTTCATCTGTTCATGGAGGTCCTGGACTTCCCGGTCCAGAGCCTCCAGACGCTGCACCACCGCGAAGGACATCACCGCACTCTGTATGCTGCTACGAAGGAGTTGAGACTATCTCCTGATTACTCTTCTTGTCCATGATCTGCTCGTCCACAGGGGGAGTAATCCTCTCGGCAATGTGGCGGGACACTTCGAGGTCCCCGATCGAGGAGGTTTTGGCCAGCTTGATCAAAGACTCCCACTGCCCGGTGTTGGTTGCTCGACCTTTCCCCTTGCCCTTCTTCTCCTTCTCCTTCCCGCCTTGACCAGACGGGCCGGATGGAAGATCACCAAGCCGGACCAATCTTTTCCTCTTAAGAGGAGGCTCCACTTCCTCCTCCTCCTCTTCTTCCACACCTGCTCGGCCAGTACTCGCTGGTACGATCGGCAACAACACCGACCCCGCAGGACTGTCCTCAGCAGGTAAAGGGGCCAGAAACACTGCAGAATGGCCGAGCTCCACCAGCGGAGCGGAGCTTTCACCGGTCTTCGCCTCCTTCCCCTTCTTTTTCCCCGCGGCCTGCTTTTTGGATTTAGGGGGAGCGGCAGACCCGACATAATCCTCTATTCTCACCATGGCTGCATAGCAACAAATACAAGTCAGAAGGAGAAAGCAATAATCAAAAAATGCAGTAAGTAATTCAACTACGAGGGGTCAACCAGACGAGGCGGTTCCCTCTCCTAGCCCATTCATCCGTGGTTGGGGTCGATTAGAAAGGATTCGACTGACGCCCCCCCGAAATATCCCTGGACAAGCCGAGCAAAGTCATATCGGCCAAGCTCTTTAATACGCCCGATCACCTCCCACTCCTCTCTACTGAGGGATATGCTCGACTGGTCGTTCCACTGCTCGGCCAAAGGATACCTCCATGACCGGTACTCGAAGGAGGATCCTGGGGGCTTCACAAAGAAGTACTTGGTTCTCCAGGAAGAGACCTTCGAAGCTGTTCCGGCTGGGCGATACCGAGCGTCTCTATACTGCAGAGAGGGGACCCCGACACTAGAGCTCGGACTCTGACTCAACCTTAAAAAGTGGCGTAAAATGCCAATGGAGAGTGAACGATCAAATTGGTGGCACAGCAACGCCAGACCATTGATAAACCTCCAACTATTCGGAGGAATTTGGCTCGGTATCAGTTGATAGGCCGTGCACACCTCGTCAACGATCGGGACGTATGGAAGCCTCATACCACCGACTGAGAAAAAACTTTCTGAAACGGCGAAATATCCACTCAAGTTACTGTGGATTCGCTCGTTCCTCAGGGCCAGCCGAGGTCCCCAGGACGTGGGGATATTGTACCTAAGTATTGACCGATTCAACTCCCCCACGGTCATCGACGACTCATTTCTCGGCGGCGCTTCCACAACCAATCCATCTTTCCTCTCTCTCGTCGATATTTCCTTAACACCTTCCACCATACTCCTAGAACTGACCGTTGACATACTTATCGAGAAGAGAAATTTCGAGAAGAAAATTTTAGAGTAGGAGGCGAAGAAAAAGGACGTACCTATTTGGTGATTTGAAATGGGGTACTCGGACGACGGAGTGAAAGAAATTTCCAGGAATCGTGAACGAGAAATGGCAAGTGAAAGCAAAGTAAGCTAGACGGCAAAAGCGAAGGTAAAAAAAAAACTCTGCAACTTATCGACTCTGAGTATTTATGGAAGGCTGATAGAATGAATGCCCAATCAAAACTTGACACACGGAGAAGATCCGAGCCAAGCAAGGACGCGTGGCAAAATCTGAGCCGAGGTAAGATAGGGTTTGTTCAAAATCCGGAGCGGCGCGACAGCTGAAAGGACGCACATGACAGTTGCACAACGGTTACAAGGACGATCCGCTTCAGATCCTAAAGGGCTGTCAGAGGTCACGCGTTGTTCAATATCAATCAAACAACGTACTCCCATGCGCTCAGCGAAGATACTCGCCTGAACTCCCTCAATACGAGCTGTCATGCAATGAGAGAAGCTGATCGATCAAGACCCCCGACCGATCAATCTCAAAGCGATCGATCGCGCGCAATAACTTCATGTCCGACCGATCGATCTCAAAGCGATCGATCGCGCACCATATCTTCAAGTCCGACCGATTGACCAAAGAATGAGCCGTAACATATTCCTTCGATCCTTCTCTTCGCTCAGACTCGAGGAGTAGGGGGCTTATGGTTGGGTCGATCGTGCTGGGCCCGAACCCAATTGTAACGACCCGTGGGCCAATCGGTTGATTCCTCAATCATCCTTATACCTATTGGTTATGTCAAGCCCAGGTTCAGTTCACGATCTCCTTGGCCCATCTGTAAGTCCAAGACTCCCATACAAACACGTAAAGATTTAAATCTAGTTATTACTTCGTATATAAAGTACAACTTGGCCATAACAGAGGTACGTAACCATAACCTAGCCTTCTCTGCGTATTGCAATCTGACTTTCACCAAAGAGACTGACTTGAGCGTCGGAGGGGCTGATTGGGACACAACTCCTGACGTGCCTTCTTTATTTTGCAGGGTCCTTCACGTCAAAGTCACTACAAAAAGCAGCCAACTCCATGGATCCAAACAGCAACGTTCAGTTCCGCCAGAATCCGGCAGAACCATAACCTATAATTATAATATATAACCAACTACCTGAATAGATTTTATACTTATTGATTCATCTCTAAAGTCATGAACTAAAGGAACAAATCACATATTCTTTTGGTTTTGTTCTTACCATATTTTATAAGCATCTATTTATTTAATAAATAGGATCTATAAAAAAATAGATGAATGAATACTCATAAAATAAGATAAAACTAAAATAACTACAATAAGTAACCTGAATCTATAAATCAAGCAACCCCCTTAATAAGATGTGAAATGAACAATTGTAAGTCAACCACATGCAATTGGAAATAGAGATATCGAATCCACCGGACCCCAAATAATATTATTTTTAGTAAAAATTTTCAAGTTTTAATTGTTCTGATTTAATGTTCAATTTTTAAAAAAATTAAGTCAGATTCGAAGTTAGGTCAAATCAAAACAAATTCGTTAACTTTGAATCATATTAGGTCGAAGTCTGACTTGAGCTGTCTGATTGGAAAGTTTAGAATACACGTGAACTTGAACTAGAAATATAGGGATTAGTTGGGGTTAACGCGGTGAGTTGATAAGTAAGGTGACCAAAACCGTCAACCGAAAACAAAAACCGCTAAAATTTAGAACTACTAGCGGAGGGTCAATATAAATTTAATGCTCGGACTCGTCAAATCCATAATAGCTTGGCTTATTCATTTGTGAGCTTTTAGTTTTTAGTTTTTTTAAATAAAAATTTGTTTAGTTATTAATGTCTATGATAATTACATATTAGATAAAAATTCAAAATTATTTTTAATTGATTAAATTTATTTTAATTTTTAATATAATTATCAATATATCATATTATTCTATTCAAATAAATAATTTTAAAACCAAATGTAATTATAAATTAATATTTATTTTTAATATATTTTAATCATTAAATCAATTTTTTATTTAAAATTTATATATTTTGAAGATATTTTAAATGTAATTATATTCATTAACAATTACAAAATTATATAAATTAGTAAATTAAATTATTCGTAATTTTAGATAATTAAATTATTCATAATTAATATATTAAATAATTAAATAATATATATCTAGTTGATAGTAATTCAGATTATGAAAAAAGATAACAATTTTTTATGGTTTTCATAAATTTTGAAAATCAAAAGAAATTAATAATAAAGACATAAGCTTAAAACTTAAATAAATATAATTTTTTTACCAAATTTAAAAAAGAATAAAAAACAAAAAATAAATTAAAACAAACATATCCTTGTCTTCTTGGCTATGATGAATTCAACTCCTTATTTTAAGGAAGTGAGCTTCTTCTTAAAATAGACTTTACATATTTAAATATCATAAGTAAGAAAAATCAAAACATAAATTAGAGTGTCATAAATATTACACATTTCAGCATGTCAACTCGACCCATTTAGCATCCAGCCACTGATTATTATATCAGTATGCCCTACTCTCTTTTTATATGCATGAAAAGCTAAAGGAATACAAGTTGTGGAATTGATTCTTATGCCATATTCTAACTTTAACATGAAACTAGACTTTTCCTTGCTGGGTATTAGAGAAATTGATAGTCGAAGCTAATTACAACACAGTGCGTGGGATACAGATTTCTGACTGATCTTTAATAAAGAAGTGATGACATTCGGAGGATGTAGTGTCAAAAAAAAGTGACCCAATATTAAAGTGTTGTTATTAAATGTAACAATGTTAAGAATCTGCCGATTAAAGCATTGTCCGTTCTCTTCACTAAATCACCTTTCATTTCATCTAATAGTAAGAACAAACATTCATGTACCTTTAAAACCTATGATGGATTTTTTTGAAACACATATTAAATAAGTCGTGAATAATAACTAATAAATTATGTGATTCGAGTAAATTAAATAGTCAAGTGGCAACTTAAATTTTGGTTATAAATTCTATTTAGGTAATATGAAATAGTACGACAATAATGATAATAACGACGATGACTCGGTAAAATTCTGGTGGACGGGAGATTTGAAGAGGTTTAGTGTATACAGTCTTATTCTTAACTAATAGAGAAATTATTTCTGAATAATTAATAAAAATATGAATAAATAAAATAAAAATAAATTACAAAATTATAATAATGATCATCATGATCATCATAACGTCGATTAAAACAAAAACAATAAAAATGGTAAAAATAATAATACTGTAAGTTGGAAAATAATACTAAGGAAACTAATAATATTGATAATAATACGTAGGAAAATTGTAATAATAATTATTATGCAAAGTAATAATAATAGTAATGGTAATATCATTATCATTAGTAATAATAATATAATTAATTAATTAATTAATAGGAGAAAGATAAATTCTTGTTTAAAAATTTTGGCTAACTAATATGAATTAGTATCCATCCAAAACTAGCTTGAGAGCTTTAAATTGGATGATTCCCAATAAACATTATTTATATTTAATTTGATTGATTCAACTGTAAAAAAATTTAGTTAATTATTTTTTGATTTAATTTATTTCAATAACCTTTATTATAAAAAATTGTTGGATTTATTAATTAACTTATTAGCATTTATAGACTAATTATTTTTTATAAATTAGAATATGCTAATTGATTTTATTGATTATTTATTATATATTAATTCTATAACGATTTATATCTTTAAATCTTCAATTTTCTTATCTTGAAATTTTAATTTTTTGGTCCTACATTTAAAACATTACTAATAAACAAGTTTTGAGGTGATTATGTACTTTTGACTCTTTATATGAACAGAATTTCTATTGAGCGTTGGAAGTGTTGACTCTCAAAATCCGATTGCTAAGTCGTCATCTACAGATTAGCATTGGTGGGTTGTCTTGGCCACCACTAAGAATAGTGGAAGGACTCTCTGGAACGAGGTTTGACAGAACAACTAAAGCTTGATGGTCCCAAACAACCAACGCCTACTAAGAACCGAGGTAAGGTACGCAAGCATATGCTTACCTTACTCTGTTTAGCCACCCACAAACACTATAAATAGGTCCACAAGCCAAAAACTGGGTTCCACTTTCATGGAGTCTCCACTCTCACCCCAATAACCTGTAGCTCCGTCAGAACCTAAAGTAGGACCACAACTAATCACAAAGAATCAGTAGGGTGTACTGAATTGTCTAAGCGTGGTGTCAAAACTTTTTGGTCCGTCCGTCCGTCTGTGTTTGGATTCCCGGAAAAAGCAAGTCAATACGAGAACAGAGCAAGAAAAAAAAATAATTGAAGGAACCCACTTCCATTTGCAGATTCCCAAGCACCAGAGTCTTAAAAAAGAAAAAGAAAAAGAAAAAGAGAGGAAGATCTTTCCTCCTACCCTTTATAACGTGCCAAACTGTTAGAACTTCGAGAGGATCAGAAGCACTCATTAATGCTCCGAGAAAATTCTGCAAGTGCTGGTTACTGTTCAATGCAATTAATAGATTAATTCATTGGAGTGAGCGGAGTGGTGGCAAAAGAACGCAAGCGGCGGTGATAGTTTCAATTGTTTTATGTTTTCTTGGTTCATGTCAAACTTCGCTTTCGATATCTTTTTTGTGTCAGTTAAAGTATAGCACAGTTACGGCTAAAGGTACTCTACTGCTACGTTTCTTGTGTGAGGCAAAAAGAACCAAATCAAACCATCCATCCACGTAAAAAGAATTAGGTCACGAACTGTTCTTTGCTAATCTATATCAGGTAAAATATAATTACCCTCGAAAAGATAAAACAAGCTCAAGATTCTTACCAAAGCATCGTTTCGGATTGTTACGTTATGGGTTGTAGCAGTAAGTACCAAGGAAAAAGGCACCTGGTCACAGAGAGACCCCAGAACGAGCCAAAAGAAGAAACAGAAGACACTATAATGGCACTTTAACAAAAGAAAATTCTGTTCCTTTTTTTGCTCTGCTTGCTAGAACCAAAACACCTCCATGCTTGCCTCTTTTACAGATTTACAGATTGGACAGGAACCCAGAAAAGCTTCACATGATTTGCACGAGCATAGATGTCTACAAGGTAGAAAGATCACGCATGGTCTCCTAGAATTGCAACTTTTGCAGGAGAAAATCTTTTTGTGGGTAGTAGTACCGTCCTCTTCTTGTTCTTTTGCACACGAACCACAAGATTCTGCATCTTGAGATTGGCCTCGATCACTGACCATGAACACCCTTTCCCTGACTTGTTCGAGGGTGTTGTTCAGTTCCACGACCATAGACTCGTTTGTTCTGGCCACTCTCTGCCATGTTTCGTTCTCCATTTGTGCTTTCCTCAACCGAGCCTCTAGATCCAATGTCTTCCTTCTAGCTTCGGCCAAGTGCTCTTCTTTTTGTCTTAATAGAGTCGAGGCCTTTGATTCTGCGCTCTTCAGTAGAGCTTCAACTTGGGATTTCCTTTGCTCTTGCAACGCATAACGAAGTCTCTCGTTCTGCAGCAAAATGAATATATCTCTATGAATGAAACAACTATGAGAAACACACGCACAAAAAGTTCTGATTTTTTTGGTTTTTGTTTTTCACCTGTAACTGAAGAATCGAATCGAGCTCATCTCTCTGCATCCTGAAATGAGCATCCAGAGATTGAGAAAGGACCATGGCAATGAAACTATCACAAGTTGTTGTTGAAGAAGATGAACCCACGCCTATATTACTCTCCAACCCAAAGTTTTCTTGTGAAAGAAGGACATTTTGCTCATGTTGTTGAGGGTATTGGAAACTGGGACAAACATCAACTCCTCCATTCCCATAAACAGGATTATAACCAATACAATCCTGTAGGCCGGACATGTTGGTGGGGAGACCGAGATTTTCTGGATACGACTGTGCTTGAACAGCCATTATTACTAGTACCAGAAGCTCAGAAAAGCAAAATAACAAACACCAAAACGTACCACCTTTCTTCTCTTCACATAATTCATATCCTGACCAAAGTAAAATCAGAAACCATGAAATGGGGTTGTGGGGTTAACGTTTCTTGTTACATCACCATAGATGCGTGACCCTTATTCTCTCTCTAAATAGCTCCCTCTTTACGACAGAACCTAAAGAGACACAACCATTATGTAAGAAACTGGTGGATGGTGATGCTATATATAGGCAAAAGAACAGAGAAATTGTCCGTTTCTGTGAGATAATTAAAGCAACTTCATTGAAAAAAAGCTAGAGAACCGAACAGGGACGGACATGGACACACAAACACACACACACACAGAGAGGCAGAGATTGAATCAGACTGTGAGATCATTAAAAGGAAATCTTACCCCACGTAAAAAGGGAACTAAACGACGATGGACACATGCAGATTTTGTGATAATAACATTAATATTCATGGGCTCTGTGTACTCCACTGGGTGGTGGGTGTTAATGGAGAAATTCACTCGCAACAGGACTTGACAGAGTCAGAGGTTATCGATTGAGAGGGATTGCCAATTTTGTCAGTTTGGTCATTGGAAAAGCCAGAAAAAGACTGATCAATTAATATACCCTCTTATTTCTGTAGACAAGTAAGTTAGTTAAACAGTTAAAAATTACTATAAAATCTCTCAAAGAGCATGTGAATTGGTGGTAAGAGATTCTCCTTGTTTAATTAAGATTACCGGTTTGAACCGTCTTTATTTATGTATGCAGCAATTTAAAATTTGACGTCAAAATTTTACTTCTTATAAATGACTTATCTGGTTTAAGTAGGGATTAGTCTGTAAGTCAATAACTTAAAAGTGTTTTCTTATAATTGGAATCCTCCTAAGACATCTCGTGGGCAACCAAAAAAATATAAAATATATCTGTTATTTTGTTACCCTCATTTTAATTTTTATGTTTTATTAATTTTTACTTAAATATATAAATTATTTAATTTAAAAATATTTTGACATGATTTATTAAAAAATATAATATACTTTCTCATTTTGGAAGGGAACGGAAAAATATCATTAATAAACACAGCCTTTTTTTAGTGAGTAACTTTTATCATGACTAATTTTTAAATTTTTATATAAATTAGGTCATGATATTAAAATTATTTTATTAGTTATAAATATAATAAAGTTTATATATGGTTAAATTGTAAAAATTTCATATTAAAAAGGATCTATTGTGATAAATATAACATATGATAATATCTAAAAATATTAAAAATTAAAGAAAATTAAACAAAGCGATCAATTATTATTTACACTCGGTTTATATGTTGATATACCGTAACCAGTATGAAACTGTAAATACCGAAAGAAGACAATTTCAGTGCATATTGAGTTTTCATTAATATGTGTTCAATTGGATAATCTCCATGTGAGTGTCACGCGGCGGGGTGTGAACTCCTTTCCCTTTACCTAATTTCTAGGCCAAGCACGACAAGTTGCCCTCCCCTCCTTTTTTTGCAACTTTCATT
>JANTPM010000006.1:1045528-1057599 GCA_025434745.1 Erythroxylum divaricatum
TAATAAAATTTAAAGATTAAAATAATAATATAAATTATGTCAGGTAATAAATTCAATAGTAAAAGCATGTAATAAATTTAATAGTAAAAGCATAATAATTTATTTAAAGTAATTTGTTAAAAATTTAATTAATTACACTAATAAATTATTGACCTCTTAACAGGTGAACAGCAACGACATCTAATAAGAATCCCCTGATATGCAGGTTCTAGAGAATAGTAATAGGAATCATAATATATATAGTGAATGATGGAAATAAGGAGGTGCTTAGTTATGATTAATTGACTAGTTTTTTATACCTCAATTTTAGGTAACAGTTCATACTTCCATATGTGGGAGAAATGGTTTTAATTCCCGCAAATATTAATATTTTTTAATTTTCAAATTAAATATAATTAGACTATAATTAATTAAAATATAAAATATAATTAATTGAAATATAATTAATTGGTTAGAATATAATTAATGAGTTAATTACAATGTAATTAATTAAAATATAACAAATTTTTATTTCTCAATATTTTTAAAAAATCAACCACTGTTCATGATAATGTTAATCATTTCTTCCTCTTAATCAACTATCATAATTATAATGATTATATCCATTTATATTTCTCACTATATTTATTATCATTCTTATTATCCTTCTTTTATGTGAACCAACCGCACCTGAATATGATTTTATCTCTCACCATATTTGAGGTATAAAATATTATTCCAAAAGGGATATAAAAACATCGTTCATCTAATCAATATATACTACCAAACATCTTTTTTTCATTCGATACTTATTGCTTTCTTCTCATATCAACTAATAATTTAGATTAAGTTTATCTTAATTAATTTAATTTAATTCATAATTAATTAAAATTAATGTAATTAAACTAATTTAAATTCAAAATGTTTGAAAATTGGGATCTCGTCCGACCTTATTAAAAATAAACGATTAAAATTAAATCTGAACGAAATATTATTTTTGTTTAATTTTGTAAAAATAATATTTTTATTTTAAAATTTAAAATTTGCAAATTAAAATAATCTAAAAAATTAATTTAAATAATTAGACTACAATTACCAAGCACGTAGCCAGAAGGATTTTCCTTTTGCGTTACAAACTTACAAACGTACGGAGATTTGTTAATGTGAAACTGCCAACGGCGGCTGGGGATCCAGGTTTCCGTTGCTCTTTTACTTCTAATTTCGCGGTACACTTGGCTTTAAGACTCGGTTGGATATGGTTGGGTAGTTGTCAGGTCCTGAAAGAATCCTGACGACCTGAGAGGCATTTAACGTGCATAGCCATACTTTAGGAATCGGGATTTTAACAGCCTAATTGGCAGGCATTTAATCGAACTACACAATACCTTGATAAGGGACATTAAAATGTATGTACCATGGAGCATGCTCTAAGGCTGCTACTATTGCTAATTGTTACGGTACGTGTTCAGTTGACCCGATCCAATCTAACTCTTATCAACGTGCAAAAGACTAGATTAATTGAGTCTCAAATTGGTTTAATCTGATATGACAGATTAATTTGACAAAACTGCTAAACCGATGACATTTTTATCCATAAGAACCTGTTCAAAAAAAAAAATTCCAAGTCCAATGGCCCGACCCGACCGGACTATTACCAACCCTTCATGGACTCATGACTACAACTATCGACAATGACACGATGCTTCAACTTCACCCAATGTAGGACCCTGTTCAACGAAGGAAATCCTACTCTCTGGTCATTTATCTCAAACTACGCAGGAATGTGAACACTCCTGATCCTGCAATTAACTTCTACTGCATAAACTCAATCAGATCAGACGACATGAAATTGTAAGTCACTGGAACTTTCAATTTATTGGCATAAGCTTGTCTTTATGTTCAAGGCGTACTGGCTTATATTTTTTCTTTTCAAACCATTTACAAGATCTCAGCAGCTAATCTCATTAAATGGCGTTGGCCTTTATAAGCCAATTTTAACAAAGAAAAACACCATTGATTATCTTAGGCATTGACTCGAGAAGACTTCCCTACTGCGCTTTCCATAAGAGAATACCACTCCCCAATTCGCGTATGCTCCAGCATATCTTTGCCGGACTTCAGGTAGCGAATGGGCCTCAGTACACCGAAAACAGCAAGATCGGCTAAATTAGGATTAGTGCCACCTATCAAGCAGAGGTCCATCCAAAATTCTTAGTTCTTCTAAACTTCCCTGGTCCCAACAGCTATTTTTAACCAAGAAGAGACACTAACCGAGAAATTTGCGACCTTTCAGAGCGTCCACCCAAGTTTCTGCAGCATCATACAAGGCAGCTCGTTCATCAGTGATGTTATGTTTCTTTTTCAGTTTTTTTGAGACAAAGTACATGGCTGCAGCCCCAGCATACTTTGACACAAGCCTCTCTGTATAACTGAAATTGCCTGCATAAGACAGTTAGCCAATTCAATGTGTAGCATTACAGCGGAAGAGTTTAAAGCTACAGAGCATAATAAAGAAGGCAATAATGAAGAAAAAAAATAAACAGAGCCTGTAAGTAATGTAGTCTTCTTCTACACGAAACATTGTATCTGAATAAAAATTCAACAGAATATGCGCAATAATATAGACCAGCATCTTACCATGAGTGGTGATATAGTCAAACGATTCAAGCGCCTCAGAAGCAGTTCGATAAATGTTTGGTGATAGAACATGAACCAAGTGATTATCCACCCACCTGCTTCGACATGGTTCTAAATCAGTTATTGTCTACTAACTAAAGCAAAAGTTATGGTAATAACTGGAAGAATAGTATCCCCACACAAGTATTAGATGAAAACTAACGTACGTAAACAAGATAGACAGGGAAGACAAGCAAGCTTTTGCATGATATTAACTTTTATACACTGGAAAGTATTATCTTAGATGAACAATGTGATGATTTCAAAGAAACCAAAATGCCTAACAGATGATAAAAAGTGCAATCATACCCATGCCACTTGGCTTCTTCATCACTATCTGCAATAGCATAATCTGGATTGGTCTTCCGAAGCAAACTATCAATTATTTCTGTATAATATAAAAACTCAATCAGAATAACGTTCCTAGAAGTGAATGTTAAATTTTGGCTTTAGATATATGTATAATAAGACACAAGTCTAATCATCAAAACATAGAGACATATGCCAAAAAGAACAAGTAAAAACCTGAGGAATCAACCATCTGTTCTCCATCGACTGTTAATATAGGCACCTTCTTGTACTCCGACCACTTAATCTCCTTTTTGTTAATGGGGTTGACTTCCACAACTTTGTATGGTATGTTATAATAATCCAAGAAAGCTAAGTGCCAAGAATAGAATAAGAATTAGTACAACATTCAAGGAACTTCAAACAAGACACCCTCTAAGACTACTACATTTACATGTATGCAAACAACTAAACGACGGAAACTCACAACATGCCATTCCGATTAGCTTCATATCTGTACCACTCCAAGCCACTCTGTTTCACTTAGATTCACCCCATTATGTTTTGCCTCAACAGTAAACCTCCAATGTAGTTTTATGTATCCCATTAGAACAATAATTTAAGCATTACGCCTCTTTCTCAGTATAGAGCTGAAATGGTTAAGATACTACATTTCACACGCAAGGAAGATTTTAACACTCAAGAGTCCAAAATCTAACTCTTCAAAATTCAAAGTCGCTACGCACACTCCTTGCAAATCAAAGCAAACTTATCTTTTAAACGTTGAACCTCACACTACCTAGTTCCTAGCAATCCACTGATACTACTTCCCATTAGTTCTCGAACATTAATAAGCTTAAAGCAAATGCAAAAGGGAAACCAAAATCAAAGCGAAATCAATTCCAATTTCTTCTGAAATAAAAGAAGTAAATAAAGAAGAGATTGAAAATTTTACCTTTAACTTTATTGCAAAAAGGGCAAGCTTCGTACTGGTACAGAACAACGTCCTTAGGGAGGAAATTCCCGGCGGGCGGCAACTCCTTGGCATGCGCCTCTTGCTCGAGAGACGACGACGCGACAGAGAAGAACATGGTGCCGGTAAAGACATCGCGCGCGACGGAGGGTCCTGAGACTCTAAAAACATTTCTCACCTTCTGACAATTAGAAGCCGGAAACCCGCTCAACGTCGATGCTCGAGCAAGCTGGCCCGTGGCGATGGTGGATGTGGCGGCGTAGTTGCCGCCCGCAATCGCTCGGCGGAGAGTTGTAATGCCTTGGACCCTTCTCATGGTCACCAAATCGAATACCTTTCTCTCCACGGACGTTTGTAGAACGGAAAAATGGCGCGTTTGTGCCCGCACTTGGACTTGACTAGGGTTTTGAGGTTGCTGTTGAGCAGGGTTTAAGGCAGTCACGTGGCAAATATCCGGCAACATGAACTATTAATTCGACACGTTTCAAAATTTAATGCGTACACATCGACAAATCAGACTCGGCTTGGTCTACATGAACTAAGACTTCGTCACGTGTCAACAATTCATGCGTACACATTGACAAACCAGACTCGGCTTGGTTTATGTAATCGCTCAAAATAATATTATTTAAATTTAATTTTGAATAAAATTAAAATTAAAATGGTTCAATTATTTAAATTAAATTCGGAACAAACAATTTAAATTTAATTACTTCTCGAACGAAAAGGTTAAAACTTATAACGAAGACTCTTATCGTTATGATCAAGTTTCCTATTAATAGAGATTCTATTTAATATAATTTATAAATTTTCAAGTTTGGTTCAAAATAATTTAAATTTAAATTTAAAAAATTATAATCTTAAAACAATTTTAACTTTCTTTTCCAAAAAATGAAATTTAATACGCTAATGCCTATGAAGACAAAATAAAAATAGAGATAAGTTCATCATATTATGATAAATTTTAATATTTTAATAGTACATACAAAATTAACTTCATTAGTAGCTACCACCTAAAATCGTAAGATTAGTAGTATATTAACTAATGAAGTTAACATTATCAATCAAGATTTTGGATTTATACTTTTAGATGTAATTGAAGATGGTGAGGTAAACGCTATACAAAAAAGTGTTAAAGAACTAAAAACTCGATATGATAACTATTTATGATAATATTGCTTATAGTTTAATGACAGTTAGATGTCATTATTAGATTATCATAAACCTTTGTTTTAAATAACAAAGATGACTTTTTTGCTATATCTAAATTCTTATTAAAAGTATTCAAAAAAATATTAAGATATAATACTGATGTTTATATAAATTTTTTTTCTAAAATTATATCCTCATAAATCATTTTATACATAACATCTAATGCTAAATAACTAATTTTATCAAACATATTTAAATAAACAGCTGATATTATTCGTTGTTTACTAATAGTTAATTGCAATCTTTTTATTGTCAAACAGGACCTATGCGAATAATGAAAAAATATTACGTCACTCTTTTAAATATTAATTATTACCTATTATATCAATCTTATCATTAAAATATTATTAAAAAATGTTAAATTGGGTTATTAATTTAATAATTAAAATTAATTAAATTTTGAAAAAAATTAAACACTTAAATGAAAATGTAAAAATTATAACTTTTATAATTGTTATCCCTTTATTAATTGCTATACTCACAAGACTGGACAAAAGGGACTTTGTATTTCTAATCTTGCGGTTCCAGTAAGTAGTCCTTCAACCTCAACCGGTTCTGACTCGCTAAACTATGTACTGACGAAGTTTGGACGCGACACAGTATCCCGGCGTCATCGTCCAAATCCAAAGCCACTACGTTAAGACTTGGCTTCCGAGCAAATTCCGGCGAAAAATTATCGGCCATCTCCTTACTCGACTGTTTCAAATCGTTAAAATAAGATACTATCCAGCCCTCTCCATCTCTATTCTCACCCAACAGCTTTAGTACCTGAACCAGAGAAAATCACTAAAAAGTTTGTAATTTAATTTATACTTTTATTTTTTATTTAATTAAAAATATTTATTTTCTACTACAACAACAATACCCGATATAAATTTCATTAAGATGTGAGATTTAGAAAATTCTTATATTACACAGCCTTATCCCTAATTAGTACATATACAAAAAAATAATTTTTTTATTTTATTTCTTCATAACAAGTGCCTTTTATCTTTTATCTTTGTTTTTTTACTATCAACTAAATATACATTATAGAATTATAATATATTAATTATTAATAAATATTCTGAATAATATAATTTAATATTTAATTAAAATTTATAAATAATTTAATTAAATAATAAATAAATAATAAATATAATTAAATAAAAGCATATTTAAAATAAATAAAATTTAAATAAAATTTGATTTAATAATTAAAATATATTTTCTATAAATATTAATTTTAAAAAAGTATTATTTTTAAATTAATTATTTTAATAATAAAATAATTTTATTTGATAATTTATTAAAAAATATTATATTAGAGATTTAAAATAAAAATAATTAATTAAAAATAATTTATATTTAAATTTTATCTAATATATAATTATCATCGATATTAAAAATATAACTACGTTAACATTAAGTAATAAGTACTAAAAATGTTATTGTTTTTATTTAAAAGAGGATCAGAAACTAAAAAAAATAAAAGTGAAATTACTTCTAACCTTTTCTTTATTCTGTTTTCGTTAAGATGTCGACAGAAATATTTGAAAATTTTAGTCAAATATAATATTATTTGATAATTATTTTAAATTAATAAAATAATAATGATTAGGACAAAAAACAAGACGAGAGATATGTTCTACCTGGCTCATTTTGGGTCGTAATCTAGCGGACTGTCTGGTGCAGAGACTGGCTGCAAGCACCATTTTGTGCGTTTGAACGATATCAAAGTCCTTGTCCAGTTTTGGATCCAACAATGCCTTTAGATTCCCCTTCTCTAACAATGGTGTTGCCTGAAATTCTTAAGAAAGAAATAATTATTAATCTAAGCAAAATTATATCAGAGTAGTTTGACAAGAATTGATACCGACCGACGTTTTAGACTCGGACTCGAATTTAAGTTAACGTAAAAATTTTAAAATTAATCAAACTTCTAATTTAATTTAAATTTAAGAGATTTGAATCAATCATATCAAATCAATTTATAAAAAATTTGGTTAATATTTTAAACTTCGACTCGGATTTATTGATTAAACTTCGAACTTGATTAAAAATTTAATCCATCGGTCCAACTAAGTTTTGATTTGACCTATTATGTTACAAATTACCAATGCAAATAGGGTATGATACTTACCCATTTGACTAAACTCTGCTGTCCTTTAAGGCCTTGAGGATTGATTGACTTCTTTCCAGTTAACAGTTCGAGGAGAAGCACGCCAAAGGCATAGACGTCAATCTTGTCACTCACCCTTCCATGCATTAAGTATTCTGGAGCTAAATACCCAAACGTCCCAACGACGTCGTCCTGCGTTGTATAGGTTGAATCTTCAGGTCCCCATATAGCCAGTCCAAAGTCTGAGAGCTGTAGACATAGACATTAGTAATTTTTAAATTACAGGGATAAGTAAGAACTCAATATTATTATTTTTTAAAGTTTTTTAGCGTTAATTTTAAAATTGTAAAGGATTAAATACATTGTGATTTGACTTTCTTTTTCCTTTCTTTTTTACTTAAAATCATGTAATTTTAAAATTCTTAAGTTAAAACTTAATAATATTTTAAATTTATGAACAAATAAATATTTTCGGAATATAATTAAACGATTGATATAATAGCTAAATAATATTACAAGAAAGTAAATGATAAATTGAAATAAAAAATCAAAATCACAAAAAATCCAGTATAATTAATCTAACAACAACAACATTAAGTAGAGATCATGTTAATAAGTAGAGTCTGGAGAAGTCCAATAATAAATAATCTTACTATTAATTAGTATATTTCAATAAAATGAATATAATTTTGAATTTTTTAATTAAGTTTCATGGTACAGATAATTAGTTTTCTTAAAATCAAGATGCTTTGTATGCCAAAAATCAAAATAATATGTGTCAATGTCTCTTGTATTTTTAAATTTGTCGTGTCCTCAATTTTATGTTAGAAATTAAGAAGTTTGGTATTGATATGAAAAATTAAAAAAGAAATTGACAATATATACCAAATTATACACTTGTTTTTGAAGCAAGTCATAGGTGAGACGTGACAGGTCGTGAATTAAAAAAGAGAATTCCAATTTGACTAAGTACTTATAATGATCATGATTTAAAAAATAGAGGTCTCTGAAACTGAAAGCCACCCTTTACATTGATTTAAGGATTGCGTAATCTAAAACGAAGCGTATCAGTTTACCTGTGGTTGAAAGTCATGAGACAGAAGAATGTTGGCAGATTTTACATCTCTGTGAATAACAGGTGGAGAACACCGGCTGTGCAAGTAATTTAGAGCCTCGGCGATTGCAAGGGCCACATTGTACCTCACTTTCCATGGCAACAAGGATCTGTATCTGTTACCTGTGCCACAACAACAAGCACTGTCATCTCAAAATGTTAAATAACATACTAGGGTTAAGATCGGGTCAGGTCAAAGTCTTGGTGAACCCGAATCAAGACTCAATCATTTTGAGTAGTTAAAAAAAAGTTTTTGTGATTAAACATAATTATTAAACAACGACCTTATGTTTGAAGTAGCTCGAATATAATTAGAGTAATTCTATATTTAAATTTGATTCAAACTTAATCAACTCGGATTTAACTGCTTGATTTTAAGTTTGATCAGACTTAAATTTGTATCACTGTAGCAAACTAATGAGATAAATAGTAATAAATATCAATAAGTCAAACCGGGTCGAGGCCTAACCTCTATAAACTCAAATATATGAGCGATTTATTAAGTCTAAATATTCACCTAAAGAGAAGGTACTTACCTTGTAGAATGTCCTCCAAGCTCCCTCTGGGTAAGAAATCATACACCAGAATGAGATAGTGATCTTCAATACAAGCTCCAATTAGATGTGTAATGTGCTTGTGTTTTAGCAAGGACATTATTTCAACTTCCAAAGAGAAGTCTTTCAAAGCTTCCTTGTATTGCTTTAGTACCTTCACCGCAATTAGCTTGCCACCAGAGAGTAACCCTTTATACACATTACTACAACCTCCCTCGCCGATCAAGTTTTCTGATCAATAAAACAAAGTTTAAACCAAAAAACTTGATCAGACAAATACCCTTTTTAAGAAAAATCAAAATTTATCAGAAACCTGAAGAGAATCCACGAGTTGCTTTGTTTAGCTCTTTATGGCTAAATTGCTTGCGGCCTGACGAATTCAGTATCAGGGAAAGCTCCATCTTCTTTGCCTGTTTTATCGATTCTCTTAAACAGGTCGCTTCAGGATTTTCTTCAGAATCAGAGGTCTCATCTTCTGAAGAATCTTCTGCTTCTTCACTATTCAGGTTGATTTGGGATTCTGGAGAAGAAGGTATTAAGAAATCCAGTGGATTCACCATAGACAATTCTCCAACCGCAGAAGTATTTATCCCAAGAAGAGGCCATCCAGGTTTTGATTGTACAGATTCTTTCATAGATACAGTACTTGAAGTAGAAGAAACTTCTTGCATATGGCCAAGTATCTCCTCTGATTCTGGCAACTCTCTTCTGGTGACAGACAATGATCTGATTCTGAGTTTCTTGTTCGAGTTCTTGTCAACTCTGAAACAATCTACAGACCTTCCAATTGCAGTGGATTCATCAGAAGCAGAGCCATTTATACAACTAAAGCTCCTGTCAAGACAAAACTTTTGACTCGAATTCAGCTTCAAACCTACAAAAAATTTGAATATTGAAACATGAACATGACTTAATCACAAGTTGGCTAAGTTAGCTTTAACTTTCACAGGTAAGTAACCGAAGGGACTGAAAGTTGGTGAGCTGCTTGAGGATAAGACCTGAACCTGGAGGTCCATGTACTGGAACTACTACTTCAGGAACCTGTACAAGGACATTCAAGTGAAGATACGGTTTACAATGGTTGCTCTTGAGGATTCTAAGCAAAACCTGCTTAATCTTCTTCTTATTCTTCTCTAAAACTACCTTCTCAGCCTTTAATTCCTCCATTCCCACCTCTCTCTAGTTCCAAGTTATCTCTAACCTTCAAATATCGGTCAAGTCAAGTATATGTGAAATATTCTATTATAAAAACAGATCAATGCCCCACTTAAAGAACAGTATATACTATATAAAGAAATAAATTAGAAATTGTCTTCCTAATTAGGTTTGGTTCTTGTATAGGTTACATATAATAATCCTATAACAGAAAAGAATTTTTTTTTTGGGTTACAGAAGGAAAAAAAAAAACCAAATCACACCCTATCTAACACAAAGATCTGCAGTACAAAACTCCGTGCTGATTACGGTGTAGGTGAGCCAAGACTAGAGTGAGAGGTCCCTGAAGAATATGAAGTCCTGGGCTTGATAGCACAGCGAGAGATGCCAGACTATTTGCACACTAGTTTTCTTCACAATACATATACTGAACCTTCACCTCTTACGCCCGATGGAGTAGACCACAGGTACCTACTATCAAGAAAGAATACTCAGTCGATTGTATAATAGAAGAGGAGAGAATATTGATCACCTCTAACAAATCCACTTCGACGATCACTTGTCAATATCCAAAGGTCCGGGTCATATTAAGTTATGATTAGATTTACGAGTTATTATATATACCCGAAATATGTCATTATCAATCTAATACTTAAAAACACATTGGCTGAAAAATTACAAGGATAAAGACAAGACTTCTCCTAAAAATAGTAATAATAAATGGGTAGAAGCCCATATGGTAAAATGATTACATTTAAAATTGAAAATTTTCAAAATCTTGGAATTAATGTTTAGAAAATTAAACCAAAAGTTAAACAGATAGGATATAAAATTTATTAAAATATTAAATTAGTATTAAACCATCATAAAATTAAGTAAAAATTAAATAATTCAAAGAATTTAAAATATGAGTATCTTTATTAATTAAAAATATAAATTTTAATTAAAAAATATATTATTAAATAAAAATTAAAGCCAACCAAATTTGTTGAATTTTTTAATCATTTATCGGAATAGATCATTAAGCCTCGTTCTTAATCCTATACGACCTACTTCATTTGGGCAGATTAGGTACACCTATTTGACTAAACATTGGAGGAATGAACAAAGTTTGCACGTAACTCGCACCTAATGGAGGCCAAGGAATTTTCTTACGTGAGGTTTTACTTGTTAGTTGATGATAGTGATAACAAATTAATAATAAAAACAAGGGGAAGCCTTTCATTTTCACGCTTCATTTTTTAAGGAAATAGATTTGAGGACGAACTAGTATGTCATATGGTATACAGAATATTAGGTGAGGTTTGTTGTCTTATAAATAGGTGTTATTTTAAGACCAAAATTATATTTTAAATCTCAATATTTACAACAAAATATACAACAAATATTAACGTATTAAAGCATTCAAAGTTTATCGTAACATTTTCAAATCAAATTTTAAATGGATAAAAAATTTAATATGATTAACTTACTATTAATTAAACGCTATGTTTATATTGATATGACATTATTTTCATTTTTAAAATAAAATTGAGTATATCACAATACAAATGAGGTCCATTTTTAGATTAATTTAAAAAATTAATTACGTGAACAGAGGGTCGGTTATATTGGGTTTAAATATCAGTCAATATTGGTCCATTTCAGATGGTATTGAAAATTCTAAAAATAAAATAACTTTTTTGCAAAATTTTTAAAAAATTTTAAACTCTCCCTTCCTTCCCACCACTTCTCCTTCTCCCATTTTCTTCAAAAAATTTTAATTAGTTATTTTATTTACTTCAACTTTTATAATTATTATGATTTTAATTTTTAAAATAAAAATAAATATTTTTATTAATAATAATAATTATAAATTAAATACAATTAAAAAATAATATTTTTATTTAAATTTAATTAATTATTTTATATAATATTTATCAACAAAGTATTAATTTAAAGTTATTATTTATAAACTAATATTTATTTTATATATTTTAAATTACTAAATCAAAATTTATTTGAAATTTATATATTTTA
>JANTPM010000006.1:1113876-1130086 GCA_025434745.1 Erythroxylum divaricatum
TAGGCCTTAGGTGTAAGACTGATCATCAATGATTAGATCGATCGGCCCATGGGTCGTCTCGACTGGGTCTGAGCCCGAAATGACCGTCCCGACCAACTATATATATAAAGACGATTCGAAATTGTAATCTCATCTGAATCAGAAGAGCTCCTAAGCTTCCTTTGTGCGAACGTGTCTTAAACAAAATTTCCTTTGACTAATTGTAAACAACAATCAGCCATCTCCTTTGCCTTATCCTGAAGCATTGTTTCCTGAGTTTGGACTACCTCTAACGTCACTTCTGCAATAGTATGATTGAGCTAGTACACTGATACTAATTTGTAACTTCTTGCCACCTCGTGATTTGTTCACTATACTCCAAAACTGTCACTTTTGTTTCTTAGAGTTTTTTCAAACATATTTTAAAATTAATTTCTACAATTCAACTTAAAAAGCTATTTTCTAAGGTTAATTATGAAAATTTCAAAATTTACTAAGTTTTGTATTAGTAACTTAAATTTTAAAATCTTCAACTTTAAAATATCAAAAATTAAAATAATTATTAGGTCCTTTATATGTTTTATTTTATAATTATTTTAGAGAATTTAATATTCTTAACTTATTAAATAATAAAATATATATACAACAACAATATTCAGTATAAATCTCACTAAAACATAAGATTTGAAGAGGCCTAATAATACACAATCTTATCCTTTATTAATAAAGAAGTTGTTTACAATAAATAATAAATTTTGTTTATAACACAAATATAATACTTAACAATCACGTAATAAAAATAATAATATGATGTGAATCGTCATGTTATTCCTATTAATGTCAAATTATTTTGTTAAAAATTAAAATATTAATTTAAAGTTTAAATTAATATTATAAAATTTAGATTTTTTTTCAGTTAACCCTTTCCTTTAACGAAAATGATTGCAATGTGAGGTTGTGAACCCCTCGCCTTTGATAATTCATCGTTCGTAACGTTCACGACACATGCACGTTGAATACACATCTGTGCTTGTCACTTACGCTACAGAAGTTGAAGACAAAAGTGTTGTTAATATGTGCACACTCAGCTGGCGCGTGGGAGTACATGCATTCGCAAGCAAACCTCTTCTTTGAGAAGAAGGGTGGTGTTCTGGGCTCATCTCTATCTTTGCCGTATGAAGAAAACCAGAGCTGAATCACATCATAGTCACTGTTCCTCATTTCTCTGAGATAATTTTGCTTGTTGTGCACTTTGTGTTTGTTGACAAACTTACGGGGTGACATGACAACATAACGATGGTGGAGAAGACGATAGCAATGGCGGCGAAGGAGCAGCAACGACGATGAGAGCACTGACGGGAAGGAGAGCTTCGTGACTTGTGTGAGGTACGCATAGTTAAAAACAATGTTCTAAAATTCGGATCGGTCATCGAACTGGTGACTTTACTAATCACCGGTTTGACTGGTTCGACCGGTTCAACCAGTGTGATATAATAAATATGCAATAATTATATTTAATTATATATAATATTAAAAAAATAAAAAATTGTCGAACCGGTCGAACCGGACCGATCCGACCGGTCAAAAACTGATCAATTAACCGGCTCAAACTAGGTTAATTCAATGCCGATTTTGAGAGATAAATCGGACCAAACTATCAACCGGTCACCGATCAGATGGGTCCGGATTTAAAAACAGAGATTAAAAATGAGGCAAAGGTAATTAATTCATTAATATGAGGCACAAGTATTTATATACAAGGCTGCAGAATACCAAGCCTAGTAAGAAGGAATTAGTTGTACAAGATAGGATTACACCAGTTTGGAATAATTCAAATACAGATCAGATGAGGTGTACACCGTACAACTTTCTGTTATCTTACCTATGTCTTAGGATGGTTCCTTTTGATGATAGGGATTGACCTTTATCCTTAACTCCTCCTTTTTGCTTTGCTTCCATCATTTGGAATTAGCTTTCATTTTTTTTATTGAATTCCCAAATTCTTTTTGTTTACAGATTAATAAAGAAGTTGCTTGTTGTGACTCCAACATGTGACTTTTTAATCACAAAATAATAATCGTGCTGATTATTCAAAGATTCTTCAATGTTCAAAAAATATAATTAAAATAATTTTACTTAAACTCATTTTTTATGAACTTTATTAGTCATATTTATAATTAAAGATTAATCAAAACCATAAAATATAAATTAAACATTAAAAAGTTTAGTTTATTATACATGTCATCAATAATCAACTCTTATCATTAATCTTAGTGATGTCAACTATTATATAAACTAAGTATTTAATATTAGAAAATACATGAATTTTTAATAAAATATCTAGTAAAATAAAGTTTTATGGTTTTATAAAATCATAAATAGGTGGTTAATTGATCTTTCTATTTTTATTTTAATCATCTATTTTTTCTTGAATATAATGATTTATTTATTAAAAAATTCACATACATGTTGATAAACTTGACCCAAACTAAATATATTCAACTTAAATTAATAATTAAAGATAATTATAATAAATTATTTATTTATGATAGATTTAAATATTTTGATTAGATCTTATGAGCTGTTCAATTATCATATAAATAACATTTAATTAGTCAACATATGATGCTTATACGATCCAAAGTAAAAAAAAAGAGTTATTTTAAAAATTGGAAAACTAAAAAGAATTTTTTCTACAATTTTGAAGATGATGAGTTTTTTTAATAATTTTTAAGTTATAATAGACAAGGGTATTTATTTTACTCTTAAATTAATTTATACTTGATTTGTAAATTTTAGAATTATTCCTAATTAGGCTTGGTATTGGGTCTTGGACAAAGATTCAAATTCAAGTTTAGGCAAGCCGAAAGCTCAATTAGGGTCCAATAAAGTCCGATTAATTTTTTAATTTGTGTCCAATTTGAACCTTAAAATAAAAAAAAATAATTCTAATACAGAACTTAAGTTCAGTCAACTCAATCTAAATATAGTAATTTTGGGTCATATCAAACCAAAATTATCACCTCTATTCCTCAACATTAAATCATGTAATTGTGATTAGATCGAAACAATCATTTAGAGTCTGATATCTGAATCCATAGATAGTTAAAACTTAAAGCCAACGTTTAACAAAAAAAGCAAAAACAGCGACAACTAACAAGAAAAAGCAAAAGCATGCATTTATGATCACGAAGAAGTAAACAAAAACAGCTTCAATCTACTTCATGATCATAAATGCCTTTCTGGGGAGGACGGCCTACAAGTACGATGAATAGGACGCGACTGTAATGGTTGCTTGCGTGGAAAATGGCACCTACGAAGACTGACCCTTCCTGTGGGGAAGAATTGAATTTGAAGTAGCGTTACTAGCCACTTTTTTAGGGCAGAGGCAACAACACATATCCTTTGCCTGAGAACCGACAACTTTGCGGTTCCCCAGTTGTGCTTCTTATCCAAATGCAAAAATGAGTGAAAGGAAAGAGCCGGGTTTGTTAAAGAAACTTAAAGAAGGTAGGAGTTTGTTGGAGATTAATAAAGAGTGTATCACGTGAAAACATCTATTGACTTTTACTGTTGGGCTTGGGGACTTTCTAAGATCAATAGCTAAGTGAGGCAACAGGATTTTTGTTGTAGAAAAAGAGGCAGTTCATGGGTTGATATTTTGCTGCCGTGTTTTTGGAGTGCTTTGGAGAAAATTACAATGTTTTATTGTTCGACTTTTTGGGCTGCTGTGCATATGAGTTTCGGTTGATGAACTACAAAGTATATATACATGAGACTTTTTGTTTGAAAGACTTTCCATGATGATGGTTTAATAAGGCTGCACATATAAAGGAGTGTTTCTTCGACTCAAGTGTCTTTGTGTTTATGTTATTCTTGATTTAATCACTTAAGATATTTTTGTCTTTGTTATCATTCGTAAGTTGTTTCAAAATTCTTTGGTGAGATTAGCATAAGATTGTCATGTTATTAGGTGTGAGATAACTTCCACGGGTGTGAGTATGAGTGGATAATGTCAAGGAGTAAGTGGGGTCGGGTCTGTAGTAGCTTTGTATAAGCCTATTATACTATAGTGAAAGTTGATTAACCTGGATGAGGGCCTCGTAAACGTAGATCGTGTACGTTGAATTATGTTAACAAATTTCTTGTATTGATTTATTTGGTGTGCACTTAATTTTTCTATTTATGTTTAAGTTATTATTGATTTAATCACATGAGATATTTTTCTTTTTTTCATCATTATTTGTTTCAAAATCTTTTGTTAAGGTTAGCACGAGGTAATTATGCTATTGGGTGTAAGTACGAGTGAATAGCGTCAAAGAATGAGTAGTATCGGCTCTATAGTTGCTTTGTGCAAGCCTATTGTACTACAGTGAAAGTTGATTAATGTGGGTGAGGGTCTCATAGACATAGGTTGTGTGTGCCGAACTGTGCCAACAAATTTCCTGTGTTGATTTTTTTTGCACACTTAATTTTTCTACTTGTAATCAGATTCTGAAAATCGTAATTGTAGACCCAATTACTTTATGATAAGCAACACGTCAGTTTCAGTTTGAAGCAATCGTAGCAGAACATGAATTTTGCGAAACTTTAACTTCATCTGTTTCAAAAACTAGGAGAAAAATTGAGAATGCAAACAAGAAAGGGAGAAGTGTATTGTATATTGAGGTGTGTTTGTAAAGTGTACATGAGTAAAGTATTTACATATGAGTCATATGTATGAATAAGGAAATCTAGCAGTAAATTAGACTAAATTTAAGCTAATTATAATCAAATCATGTCACTACAAATTAGGCTAATATTGTGGTTTGACCAACGTTAACAGCCCCCCTAAAACTCAAGGTGGTATCGTAAAGACCCACTTGAGTTTGGAAATAAGATCTTGAAGTTTGCCAAGTAAGTGTGTCCTGGTAAAGATATCAACTATTTGATAGGAAGAGGAGATATTTCTAAGATGAATAGTGCCTTGTGCAACAAGATGGCTACAAAATGACAATCAATTTTAATATGTTTGGTATGCTCACAGAAAACATCATAACGTGCAATTTGAATTGCACTGCGATTGTCACAATGGAGAATAGTAGTTGAAGATAAAGTGAAACCTATGTCTTCTAGTGATCAACGAAGCCACAATAGTGTTGTAGTGGCACTAGCAAGAGCATAATATTCGTACTTAGTGCTAGAACTAGCGACAACTTTTTGTTTCTTACTTCACCATGAAATAAGATAATCTCCCAAGAAAAAACAATATCTAGTCAGTGGGATCGCCAGCTCAATAGACATCCGAGTAGCTAGACAAACAAAAGAAGAATGTGCATAGAAATGAAGATCGTGAAATATTGTGGCTTTAACAGATCAAAGAATCCGAAGGACAATAGAGAAATTAGAGGATCGAGGGGCAACTATGAATTGACCAACCAAATGCACATTATATGCAAAATTAGGTCTGGTAATAGTGAGACAAACCAAGCTACTAACAAGTTGTCAATACAAAGTGGGATCATCAAGCGGGATATCATCAGATGGTGTCAATTTGACATTATGCTCCAAAGAATAGGCGGCAATTTTATTATCAGTGATGTCAGCTTGAGATATGAGATCATACACATATTTTGCTTGCGAGCGATAATAACCATCAGAAGTAGATGAAACTTCATCTCGAAGGGGGTGACTAAGGTATCCCTGTAACTCTGTAATACAACCAATATCATCCCTAGTAATGACCATATCGTCCACATGAAGAAGAAAAATAACAATCCCTTGATTAGTGTGATTAATGAATAGAGCAGAATCGTGAGGACTGGAATGAAAGCCAAATTGGATAATAGTGGAACTAAACTTTGCAAATCAAGTCCGTGGTGCTTGTTTTAGCCCCTATAAGGCTTTCCATAGCTTACAAACCTTATGTTAAGGATGAGATAACCAGGTGGAGGAAACATAAAAACTTCCTCCTGCAGGTCCCTATTAAGAAAGGCATTTTCACATCCATTTGAAGAAGTTTCCATCCTTTGACAACAGAAATAACTAAAAGATTGCGTATATAAGTGATACGGGCAACTAGGGCAAAATTTTCTTCATATTCTATCCCATATTCTTGAGTGTAGCCTTTAAGTACTAGACGAGTCTTATAACGCTCAATAGAAACATCTAAACGTGTTTTGATTTATAAACCTATTTACATCCAATTGCAGTTTTGCCTGAAGGATGATCAACCAAGTCCCAAGTATGAGTTTTCTCAAAAGCCTGAAATTCTTCATTCATTGTTCGTTGCCAGTGAGGGTTAGAGCTATCTTTTATGAGTTTTCTTAAAAGCCTAAAGTTCTTCATTCATAGCTTATTGCCAGTGAGGATTAGAGCTGTCTTCTCGATAAAAGTTAGGTTCATGCAAATTGACAATAGTAGAAAAACAATGATAATCTTATAGATGAAAAAGGGGTCTTTCTTACCCAGAAAGATTGTCGAAGCGAAATAATGAAAGTTAGTACAGTTTCAACAGGCAGAGCAGGCTCCACAAGTGTAGGATCAAAAGGTAGAGGATGGTTGGACGCAGGAGACAAATATGTTTTAGAGCTTGGAAATAAAGCTACAAAGCAATCAGTAAAGAATTTAGAAGGATTGGTATGAGATGAAAGTAATTTGGGCAAGAAGGAAAATGGGATGTCTTCCTAAAAGTAACATGTCGTGAAATACGAATTCTACTAGAGATTGGACCCCAACAACGATAATCTTTATGTTCTATCCCATACCCAAAAAAGCAACAGAAACAAGTACGGAGTTCTAGTTTATTATGCTCATGGTGCTGTAGAAGAACTAAACAAATATAACCAAAAGGATTAAGAAGATGGTAGTTAGGAGGCTTATCGAAGAGCTATTTATGATGAAAAATATTATCAATGATGGAGGTAGGAGTGCGATTGATAGTATAAATAACAGGTAAAGCATCTTCTCCCTAGAGTTTTTCAAGACAAGAGGCAGACAGAAGAAGGGTACAGACATAATCAAGGATGTGGCAGTATTTTCATTCAGTTTTACCATTTTGTTAAGATGTACCAGGACAAGAACATTGAACCATGGTACAAGGAGTACAAAAGATTCTTTATATTCCATTGCATTAACAGTTCTAAGGTTTTTTATGGTATGAGAAAACTAAGTTTTGACCGTGGTGGCAAACTTAATGTATATTTGTGGTAGTTCATATCTATGTTTCAAAAAACAAATCCAGGTATATCGAGAAAAATCATCAATAAAGATCACATATTATTGATAACCACTCATAAATAAAATAGGAGAAGTTCAACAAATATCAGTAAGAATAAGATCAAAAGGAGAATGTGAAACAAATATACTATTATTAAAGGCAAGAGTAGGTTGTTTAGCTAGACGACACTTAAAAGACTCAATTTTGGTTAAACCTAATAATCCAAGAGAAACTAAAGGACGAAGTTTGCCAACAGAAGCATAGCCTAAGTGAAGATGCCGCTGATAAAGAGAGTAGGTAGAGGTGGTCATAGCTAAAACTGGTTTAGGAAGTTGAAGAGAGAGGAGTTCAAACATTCTTCCGACCTTCTTCCTCGTCCTAAAAGTCTACCCTGTCTGTGGATCTTGTACCTAGCAACCAGAAGGAGACAAAAAACATAGAACCTAAGGTCACATAATTTTCCGATGGAAATAAGATTGAAGGCCAAGGTAGGTACCATCAGATGTCAAGGAGAATAAGATTAGAACTAGATGCATGACCAATATGGGAAATATGCATTAGAGTATCATTGGTGGTATTAATAGGAGAAAAGATGAAACATGTGTTTTAAAAGACAAGATGGAAGAATCAGAGGTCATATGGTTACGACAAGCAAAATCAAAAGCCAAAAAGAAGTACCTGGAGTGACAGAGAGTGCAGTGGTAGAAGAATTGGTACAGATAACCTGATTAAGTAAAGACTGAAGATCACTCATGATAAAATTGGCGGGACCCTCAAAAGCAACAGTAGCTACAGATAAAGAACCAGGCTAAAAGATAACTCCTGTGGTATTAGAAGAACCATCCTTAGGTTTTGATGGTCACACAGGACAGTTGCTAATAATGTGTCCAATCTTATGACAGTAACAACATTCAATCTTAGGACAAGTAGAAAAATGATGTCTAGTCTTTCGATAATTTTTGATAAAGGGAGTACCTGACTTTTGAGATGAGGAGCGAGCAACAATAAGAGCGATACTAGATTGGGAGGATTTGTCTAGGCTAAGACAAGTCACCTCAAAGATAATTTCTTTGATTACTTCATCTAGAGTAGGCAATGGAGTGCAATGCAGTAAGGAGGAACGAACAGACTTGTATGCATAACTAAGAGACATAAAAACCTGGATCAACAAGAGATGTTATGCACTTAACTGACTGGCTCGGAGCTTACTTCAAGGAACAAAGAGTAATCCACAATTGATAATAATGAGCAAGATCAAAAGTTTTAAAACGAGTCGCCAAGAAATCCGAAACCTCTTTTGATGTATTAAGAGTCTCAAACTAAACATAGATGTCGGGGATGGAGGTGTTGTAAAACCGGGTGATAATTTGACGATTTTTGACATCTCAATCTTCAATACATTCAACAAATTTGGCATCACTTTCTTTTGGACTCTGTTTAGGTCGAAATGATGTCACCAATAACAATATGCCAGATTTTACATACAACCAGGAAGTGTTTCATACCTTGGTCCCACAAATTATAGTTCCTACCTTCAAAATTTGTTGAGATTGGGCCGAAAATAACTAATTTCTCCATTTGCAAGGCAAAAGTATTCAGGAGGTCAAAATTAGGCAGGAGAAGTGTTTATGAAAAAAGTCAACAATCAACCATGGGCATGGCAGAACATGTGGCAAGGCGACAGTCAAAGATGATATGGTAGTCAACCGTCAATTCTGACATCGTAGGAGCAATACTAACATAGAAATTGATTGATGATGTGGCAGGTCTGAGAGGTGACTGGATGTTGACATGGCCAGATCTGGTCATCAGTCTTAGAGCTAGGAGTGTCGATAGCAGCCAGAATTCAGACAACAAAAGCAGGACAGAAATTGGAGCGTGGTGACTAGGGGCAGAGCTACACTGGGGGCAAGTGGGGGCTCTTGCCCCCACTGGCTCCAAAAAATTTTACATGAAAAAATTATTATTTTAAATTTTGATCCAAAAAATAAAAATAAAATTTTGCTCTAGTTAAAATTTTGCATTTTGCCCCCACTGAAAAAAATTTATGAATCCGTCCCTGGTGGTGACAGGAGGGCGAAGCCCATATTGGAAAAGATTTCACATGGATAAGAGACTGGAAAAAATTTAAACCTAAGCTCTTGATACCATGTTACAAAAGCTAAGAGAAGAATTGAGAATGTAGACAAGAGGGAGAGAAGTGTATTGTATATTGAAATGTATTTGTAAAGTGTACATAAGTATTTATACATGAGCCATAGGCATAAATAAGGAAATCTGGCAGTAAATTAGTTAAATCTAAGCTAATTACAATCACATCATATCCTGATAATAAGGTTTAACCAACGTTAATATCAACCTTTGGGTGTTTCAGGATTAGTGCAGTATTCAAGCTTATACATTAATGGAGGAAATGGACTGATCAACCCCCATCAGCCCTATATGAAAGATGCAACTTTTTTGGGTTGTTTTGCTTTTTGTAAAAATTACAATGGCAGAGATAGAGGTTGCTTCTGAGCAGGTTTCAGACCATGATTCATTTCGAGAAATGGATAAACAAAAGACTGCTTCGTTCTTTAGTATGTTTTCTGCTGCAGATAGAGTTGATTACTTGTTGATGTTTCTTGGAAGTGTTGGGGCGTGTGTCCACGGAGCTTCTCTGCCCGTCTTCTTAATCTTTTTTGGACGAATGATTGATTCTCTGGGACACTTGACTACGAGTACTCATGACATGGTTTCCAAGGTCTCTCAGGTATATGACAGAATGCTTAGACATGTTCAGGTTCACCTCAGTTCTTGGTGGAAGATCATGGATTTTAAGGAAAACCAACTTACTAGTGTTTCCTTAATATGCAGAACGCTTTGTACCTGGTTTACTTAGGACTTGTGTGTTTTGCATCAGCTTGGATTGGTAAGTTTCTTGACAATTCCCTTGGAAACTATACACTACACAGCTTTCTTCATCAGCTTTTTTATCAGGTGTTGCGTGTTGGATGCAAACTGGGGAGAGGCAAACAGGACGCTTACGTTTGAAGTATCTTCAGTCTGTTCTTAGAAAGGATATGAATTTCTTCGATACGAAAGCTAGAGATATGAATATTCTGTTTCACATATCAAGTGATGCAATACTTGTTCAAGATGCCATTGGAGATAAGGTGATAAGAAAGATAAAACTTCCTGACCAGAACCAACTTTGGTTGAGTCAATTCTAATGGTTTCTTGGTGCAGATAGGCCATGTAATTCGTTATTTTTCTCAGTCCATTGTTGGATTCGCCATGGGATTTGCTTCAGTATGGCAGCTCACGCTCCTAACATTAGCTGTAGCTCCATTAATGGCTGTTGCTGGAGGGGCTTATGCTATAACCACGTCTACTCTCTCAGAAAAAAGTGAGACTGCTTATGCTGTAGCTGGGAAAGTTGCAGAAGAGGTATGCAATGAAATACCTAAGTCCGGCCTGAAGCCCTAACGAAAAACATGGTTGTTCGGACCTCCGAACTCGAAATCCGAACTTCTTTTTTAAAAGTTCGACATGACTGGGCTTCAGGGCGAATTCGTACTGTGTATTTGTTCAATTGAAAAACTTCATTCTCATTTAACTGAAGATCTAGTCGAGGGTGTTATATTTTCTTGTTCTTTTAATTTTTCTGTCTCTCCCATTTACATGGATCAGGTGATTTCTGAAATTCGTACTGTGTGCTCGTTCGTTGGAGAGGATAAAGCAATTGAAGCATATACCAAGTCCCTTGAAAATTCATATAAACTAGGCAAGAAAAGCGGTATTGCAAAAGGTGTCGGTGTTGGATTAGCACATGGGCTGTTGTTTTGTTCTTGGGCTTTGCTCCTCTGGTACGCCAGTATACTTGTCAGCCATAACAAGACAAGCGGAGGGAAGGCATTCATAGTAATAATCAATATCATTTTCAGTGGATTGTAAGTTGAATCTAAGCAAAAACATGCTAGTTCTTGGTAATACTAGTTATTTGCAGTACTAAAACAAAGCTTTGATCTTCTGTTTTGGCAGAGCTCTTGGTCAGGCTACTCCAAACTTGGCTGCTATTGCCAAAGGCCAAGCTGCTGTCTCTAATATCATTAACATGATCGAAGCAGATTCTGAACCTTCCCACATGTCAGAAGATGGTATTGTTCTGCAGAATGTAGCAGGGAAAATTGAATTCTGCAGGGTCCATTTCGCTTATCCCTCTCGACCCAATACGGTCTTTGAAAATCTGAGCTTCTCCACAACTGCTGGGAAGGCATTTGCGATTGTTGGTTCCAGTGGTTCAGGAAAGAGCACTGTTATATCCATGTTACAACGTTTCTACGAACCCACTTCAGGTACATAATACAAATTAACATGGTACATACATGATCATATAGTACATAGAAGTTATGAAAACCTGACGTGAAGCTTTGTCAGGTAAAATACTGCTTGATGGACACGACCTGAAGACTCTCCAGTTGAAATGGTTGAGGGAACAGATGGGATTGGTCAGTCAAGAACCAGCATTGTTTTGTGCAACTATAACTGACAATATCATTTTTGGTAAAGAATCTGCAAGTATGGATCAGATTCTCCAAGCTGCAAAAGCAGCTAATGCACATACATTCATTCAAAACTTTCCTGATGGTTATCAAACTCAGGTGGATCCTAAGTTACTACTCAAGTTCTTCTACACTTTTGTGACGGTATCCTGATATGTAAAATTTGTACGTAGGTAGGTGAAGGTGGGACTCAGCTTTCTGGCGGACAAAAACAAAGGATAGCCATAGCTAGAGCAGTTTTGAGGAACCCAAAGATACTGCTTTTAGATGAGGCCACCAGTGCTCTTGATGCAGAATCAGAACTCCTGGTTCAACAAGCTTTAGATGAAATTATGTCAGAGAGAACTACAATAGTTGTTGCACACCGATTATCCACCATTAGAGGAGTTGATACGATTCTTGTCTTAAAAGATGGTCAGGTGGTTGAAAGTGGTAATCACTTAGACCTGCTGTCCATTGGAGGAGAGTATGCAAATCTTGTGCGCTTGCAAGGATCTAAAAGCTTCACAGATTCAAGTTCCTTGGCTCTTTCTGAAACTGTTGGAAATTCTGAACTTGCAAGCATTTCAAACCAGCAATCAGAATTAAACTCAAGTTCAACTAGACAAGTGCATCCAAGCGATGAAAAATTTTCAAAATCAAGCTCTGTTTCGACCCCATCGATTATGGAATTACTGAAACTCAATTCACCAGAATGGCCTTATGCTCTGCTTGGATCAGTGGGTGCAATTCTGACTGGCGCACAATCTCCTCTATTTGCCCTTGGACTCTCCACTGTCCTGTCAGCATTTTATTTTCCTGATGCATCTGAAATGAAACACGACGTCCAACGAGTAGCTCTCATTTTTGTTGGAGCTGGTGCTGTTGCCATTCCTGCATATCTTCTGCAGCACTACTTCTACACTTTGATGGGAGAGCGTCTCACAGCTCGAATTCGTTTATCGATATTCTCAGGTTCGGATAGAGCAAGATCCCAACTCAATTAAGATTAAAATAAATAGAACTTTTCCGATTCATACCTTGGTGACATCTCAGGAATCCTGAAACTTTTTCTTGTTTCAAACTGCAGCTATTCTTTCCAACGAGATTGCATGGTTTGATTTGGATGAGAATAGTACAGGAACTTTGACTTCCGCTTTAGCAGCGGACGCTACTTTAGTTCGAAGTGCTCTGGCTGATCGTCTCTCAACAATTGTCCAAAATGTATCAGTCACTGTGGCTGCATGTGTTATTGCCTTTACATCAAACTGGCGCATGACGTGTGTTGTTGTTGCCACCTTCCCTCTCCTTGTTGTTTCTTGCATAACAGAGGCAAGTCTTTAAACCATAAAATCATAGAACAATTATTGCAAATAGTGATGGCAAATCAACCTAGATCGAACCCAAATCGACTTGAAGTCAATAGACAAAACCCAATTTAACTGAGATTAACAGAACAAGGTAAAAAACATTATTTTGTTGAATGGGCGAGACTTGATCGGACTTTTTAGGCCACCTGTGGGCTAAAAGAAAACTGACTTGAGTCTGGCCCATTGCCAAAGTCTACTGGCAACTTAATCTTGCATTGATTTTGGTAGTTTAATCCTTTAATGTTTGTACAATATTTCTTGTGTTTCAAACTCTGCAGCAACTATTCCTCAAGGGATTCGGAGGAGACTACCATGCTTACTCTAGAGCAATAGCTCTGGCACGTGAAGTAATTGTCAATATACGTACTGTTGCTGCATTTGGAGCTGAAGATCGAATCTCGATGCACTTTGCTTCTGCATTGGACAAACCGAACAAGCAAGCACTTCTCCGAGGGCATATATCAGGTTTTGGCTATGGAGTATCGCAGCTTCTGTGTATGTGGTCCTATGCACTTGTCCTTTGGTACGCATCAGTCCTGATCAAGCATAAGGAATCCGATTTCCAGCGCTCAATGAAGGCCTTCATTATTTTGATGGTCACAGCATTGGCCATGGCAGAAACACTTGCTCTGACACCGGACATAGTGAAGGGTTCAGAGGCACTTGGATCAGTGTTTCGTATTCTCCACAGAAAGACAGTCATAAACAGGAACGATCCTGCATCAAAAATGGTGACTGATGTGAAAGGAGATATAGTTTTCAGGAATGTTAAGTTCACTTACCCTGCAAGGCCTGAGATTACAGTTATTGAGGATTTAAACATGAAGATTTCAGCTGGACAAAGTGTAGCCTTGGTTGGCCAGAGTGGGTCAGGGAAGAGTACAGTAATTAGCCTGATATTGAGATTCTATGACCCAATTTCAGGTACAATTCTGATCGATGGAAATGACATTAGAACGTTGAATCTTAAATCACTCAGGAAGACAATAGGTTTAGTTCAACAGGAACCTGCTCTGTTTTCAACAACGATTTACGAAAATATCAAATATGGGAATGAATATGCATCAGAAATTGAGATAATCGAAGCAGCAAAAGCAGCAAATGCTCATGAATTCATCTGCAGAATGGCTGAAGGGTATCAAACTCATGTTGGTGACAGAGGCCTGCAGCTATCAGGAGGGCAAAAACAAAGAGTGGCAATCGCTAGAGCAATTCTTAAAAACCCATCAATCCTGCTTCTGGATGAAGCAACAAGTGCATTAGATACAGTATCTGAAAAGCAAGTCCAAGAGGCTCTGGTGAAGCTCATGGAGAGAAGAACCACAGTTTTCGTAGCACACAGGTTATCAACTGTCAGGGAAGCTGACAGAATCGCTGTCCTTCAACAAGGAAAGGTTGTTGAACTTGGCAGCCATAATCAGCTTCTTGCAAGACCTGATAGCATCTATAAACAATTGGTCAGTCTACAAGAAGAAACGAGACATTAGCTTATCTGTCTAGACCACTTAGGTTTGCTTTAACTTCTATCCATTTCTGGTTACGTGGAATTCACAAGAGGTTTAACAATAAATTAAGATAATAGTTGGATAAGCTGAAGGTGAGTGCTTAAGCTAAACGCTGGAACTTAGTGACATTTCAAATTTTCACATAATTTAAAGTTTTTTCTTGGTTAGTGATGTATCTGCTGACCTGACATGTCCACATAACTACTGATCGATCGTTTATAAGGTGATAATTTCAGGTGTCAATCAGTCGGGTTCAATTTAAAATTAACAAGTCAAATTTGAGTTGGTTAAGTTTTAAGACAGATTCAAATTTAAGGGGACAATTTAATCCTACTCAGGTTGATTCGATAGGATGACTTCATTTTGATATAAATGAAAAAAGTAAGTTATAAATTTTAAATTATGATTAAAAAATTGAACTGATACAATCAATTGAATATAAAAAATTAAAATTGATCAACTTTTTGATTCAATTCATCTTCTTTTTTTAAAAAAAATGAAAAGGAATTTTTACTATAGTTAAAACTATATTTATGTTACAAGGAGTTCAAGGCATTAAGCTTACCATTATATTTACAATATGACCAAAAAAAACTCTCCAAAAAAGGCAATATAATTGTATGCAAGATAGACAACAACAAAAAAAACAACTAAAAATACCACATATACTTCATCTCCATGGAAAGATTAAGCCGGACATTACGTGCTAAGATACATTTTCCTATTTATGAGGGTCGTTTAACCCAACCTATTATTGGTATTTGAGATTTTTCCTTCTCTTCCTTGCTAATGTCCTTTTTGCAATTTTAGACTGCAAACAAAATCTTCTGGAATATCAAGAACTTGGGCTACAACTAATAAAGAATCACAGTCCTCTTCTACCAAATCTAGACTGCTTTCCCAATAAGAAACTATTTTCACAGAAGCAAAAGAATTACATTTCATTGCCAAGACATGCTCTGCCCCAAGACAATCTAAAAGATAATATCCACAATTTCCTAATTTGCCACACAGTTATCACTGGAATTTATTATTATTGTCTGTTTTTCATACTTCAACTTAGTCTTAGAATTCTCATTTTACCCAACAGTTGCTAATTGAGTCAACATGTTGGCCCATCCACTTAACAATACTCCAAATATTATGAGGTGAAATGATTCACTCAACTAACCAAACTCTCCACATTATCTGCACTAGAGTTGCCCATAGCTCGTGTAAGTTATAGCAAGTTGATCTGAGTTGTGGCTTGCTTCGCTCTTCAGATCTAGATTTGGGTCCTCGTCTTCAGATCTGGAGCTGGATCTGTTGAATATTGGCTCAAACAAAGTCATAAATGGAAGCTTGCAAAGTCATCAATGGAAACTTGCATTGCAAAGTCATAAATGGAAGCTTGCAAAGTCATAAATGGAAGCTACTTTCGGTGATCAAAAATAGTGGCTCAATAATGGAGGCTTGGAGGCTTTCACACCCATGAAGATCTCTATAAAAGGGAAGCAAATGAAGGAGGAGAAGAACACAAGAGGAGAGCAACATTTCTGGTGAGAGAAGAGAGAAGAAATTGTGAGAGAGTGAGAGAAACACTTTCGGGAGAAGAAGAGAGAAAGGAGAGAGAAGAATAGTGAGAGGGAGAGAGAA
>JANTPM010000006.1:1156667-1177544 GCA_025434745.1 Erythroxylum divaricatum
AGTGTTCAAATCCACGCAACAAACAAAATAAAAAACAGAGTTTTCAAAAAAACAAAATGAAAAAGAACACCGACCCAAAAGCTAGTCCAAGAATCGAGCTTGAAGACCAGAAAATGACAATGATAGAGGTGAGATCTTCAGCAGCTTATCATCTTATATGAATATCTTGTTTGTGATTGTATAATGTATTCTAGAGCCTATGAACATCCGTTCTAATTTTACAATTTAAATTGACTAAAAATAATTTATAATATAAAAAAATACTAACACAGAAATTCTTATTGGATTTCTAAAGAAATTTGGTTCAGCAATTCAGTAAGTTCGGCACCAAGTGGTTACTGATTTGACAGGACAAAGAGAATCTGTTACACATACAGCCTTAAAATTTATGATTATGAGCTTTCTAGAAGGGAGAAAGGAAAACAAACGTGAAATCCAATCTTAGGAGGCGATTAACAAAGCATACGGTATGACGTCGACGGCCCACGGCTGGTGTTTGGGAAGGTGAGAGGCATCTACAAATATATACGCAATCCCTTGCATAACAGGAAAGCAACTCACTAAACATACGTAAATGGACCCTATAAATCATGGTTGCGTAGAACCATGATCTAGTAACGAAACATTGTTGACTTTATAAACTGATGTGAACTCTATAAAGGATTTTTTAATGATATACGTAATTGTTGAGGTGAATTAAAAAATCATGTATTATAATAATAAAGGACAATATTCAACATCTCATCTGAAGTTTGTTCAACAAAGGCTGATTAAAAAAGAGAGCACAAGAATGACTAATATAACATTAACTATTGGATTAAATTAAGAAAAACAATTAAGAATTGAAAACTGGGAATCACAAATCGTTTCTAGATGGCTTTGCTATTTACTGATGTTTCCTTCTGAACTTGAATTTCTAGCAGCCAGGACCAGGAGAATGAAAAACATTTAGGCAATTAAGTGTGAATTAACCAACTGGTCGAGAAAAACGAGATGGAAGGGGGGAACGTACTTTTTGTGACATTCGATGTATATTAACTATAGAATGATAGTATAGAAATGTCTCAAGATTCAAAGTCTTTCCAGCATTGATTTCACGACATGAAAACCAACTGCATGCATGGTTTTCCTTTTCAACACACAAGGCTTTACCGGGCACTGAGGAAGCTGTCACCACCTCGCGGTTGCGCGCCTTACCTACAGACAACTGTAACGATTAACATTTCTTCTTCTGTTTCCTTTTCTTAACGTACCAAATAGTAGTAATAAAGCATCATCTCTCCACTGCTAAAGTCTGCAGGACATGGTGAAAACTATTTATATTTTTATTATTTAAAAATTATAGACAGACTTCTAGTCATTATCATTCATAGGTGCCCTTGATAAATCATAGATAATACATAATTTTTTTCTTATATATTTTGTGTGACGAATTGAATTTACGGTTAAATTATATGAGTAATCTTTTGTGTGATTCTGTTTATTAATAATAAACTCTTTAACACAAAGAGCACTTGTACTAATGAGTTCCTAAAAGAGCTCTCCCTCCAAAAAGCCTCGATATGACCATTTCTAATTACTGTAGACTTTTTGACCCTAAAAAAACAAAACGCTCATGTTTGTTATACATGCTTTGCTCGTTTTATTTGCCTCCTGCTTTTAGGGGTGAGCATGGGTAGTTCGGGTCGGATTTTTATTGTTCGGCCTTGCCTGAATTATCCGAAATTTTTTTCTCTTACTCGGTCCGAACTTAAACTTTCCATTACCCGAATTTATCCTGCCCGATTTACCCGAATTACTTATTTACCCAGCCCGATTTACCTGAATTATCCCGGCCCGATTTACTCGAATTATCCTAATTACCCTATTTCATAATTTTTTTAAACCTAATTCGGGTAATCGGGCCGGCCCGAATTTTTTCGGAGTTACCCGTCTCAGCCCGAAAATAATTCGGGTAATATCCGGACCGGGCCGAATTACCCGAATTAGGTAATTTCTTTACCCGAATTAATTCGGACTGGTCCAAATAATGCTCACCCCTATTGTTGATAATATCCACGTGTGAGTGTTCAATATTAAAAAGAGAAGGAAAAAAAGACTAACACATAAGCCCAGTAGGCTACTTCACTTATTGTCAATTAATTTTAGATTGGAATCTCACTTGAGCTTGTACATGATCTAACTTTCCTTTTTGTATGGGTCCGTAGATCTATTGCAAATTTCACATGATATCAGAGTAGGTTTGGTTCGGATTATTAATTTTACGATTGTCCGTCCGAATGTTTAATCCCAGTAGCCCGATTCGGTTACCACTGTGTTTATTTAAAGTGATAACTGAATGTTTAGTTCCAGTTATATCTGAGGGAAGTGCTGATAATACTCACATGTGAGTTTTCTATATTGAAAAATGAAAAAAAAAAAGGAGACTAACATATAAGCTTAGTGAGCTACTTTACCTATAATCAATTGATTTTAGAATGAAACCTTATTTAAACTTGTGTGTTGTATAACTTTTCTTTTCGTGTGAGCCCGTAGGTTCATCGCAAATTTCACAATGTCCAAAAATGTAATTGTTACAAAAGTAGAGCTTACTTTATTCCCTCAATCACTCGCTTATATTCTTCTACCAGAGAAAAATTCCCACTAAAACCATCAACTCAAGTTGTGTATTTGAGAATGTGAATAAGTTCTCTATCCCATCCAGATTGGATAATTTAACTGCTCTCAAATCTCAATGCCAGAAAGAAAGAATCAATGCTCTTTGTCTTTTGTTGATATAACTTATGTGTGGTTCTCACGTTATCTTCCCATAATCAACTCAGGAATCAACTTTTAAACCAAACTTTAAATTTCAACCCATCTAAAAGCATACTCCAAAGCGTCACTTTTTTCAAAGTGTGTTAAAACATGTAATTGTTAAATGTCAAAAGTCCACGCTGAAGATTTGTTTGAGTTAATGATTTTTGGTGGAATATTTGTTTTTATAATGAAAATTTTGTGGTTATTATTTTTTGAGTGTAAAATATCAAAATAATTAAAATAGGATTGGAAAGATAAGAGGTTTAATGCTTAAAAGATTCAATCGATATTACACTATCGTAAAATCGGTTGAAAATTGATTAAATTAAAAAATTTAAAATTTGATTAAAAAAGAATTTCTTTAAAATTTAAAATTTAATTAAAAAGATAACTACTAAATGAAAAATTATTTTATTTTAATTTATAAAAATTGATTAAATTACAAAAATTAGTCGATTAACTAATAAATTAATCAATTTTAACAACAAAAATTATTAAACCAAATTAAATCGAATTAATGTAAGATTTTTACTATTAAATTGATTGAGTTGGTTTAATTTTTAAAAAAATGCAAAATAAACTTTTAAATTTATTTATTAAATTAACAGATATAATTTAAGATAAATATGATAAATTATTTAACAAATTAACAAATAATTGCTAAGATTATCAAATTAGGTGCACAACTCATAACTTAACATTTAAAAGCTTTATAGAGATACAAGTGTTTAAGAGGATTTTCTTTATACTTGTAGATAAATTATATGAATGACAAATTAGTCTAAACCCATCAAAAATTTGAATCAATAGAATTTTGAGTAGATTCGAGAGAAATTTTGACCTAATTTGGTCAAAATATTAAAATGATTTCGTTTGATCTAAATTTCGACCGAGCAATAGAGTAATTGATCATTTAACCTGAGTCAAAATCTAATTTGACTATCATATCTAGGTTATTGGAACGAAAGATAGTATTGAAATAAGATCAATTCGAACTTGAATCTGTTAAATTAATAAGTGAAGGAGAAAAAATCCAAGATCCTCGTGACTCTTGTATGCTTGTGGCATAGGAAGATAATAAAAGGGGCATTTATACTTTGCCACATGCTAAACATGGACCATGCAGGAACAGGACAGTGACAAGTGCCTGGTAAGGTTACCTGAACGAAGGGGTAGTATTAGCCATAGTTAAAAAGGTAGGATTAGGCTTCCGTAGGATTGAGCTGGAAGTGTACTCGATAGAGGTGCACCAGCTCCTGCCCCCTGTGACCTCCCGCTCTTAGTCAGGCATCCCTCTCGTCATGGGCATATGGGAGCTCCTCAACTGAAACTGATCTGTTGTTCATCGCCATATATTTCGAGAGAGCAAAAGATGTGCAGATTGACTCGCTGACCCGACAGGTCAGGACGACATTGAAGTCACTTATTTTGATGTACCACCTTTAGGGTGCCACAGACTCCTCATAGAGGATATATCTGGGATCAATTTTTCCTGACTCATTTAGCTATGATGTTTTCTTTTCCCTTTATGAAAAAAAAAGGCAGGCTATCTGTTATAATGTTTCTATCATATTAATTTTTTTTTTTGTTATTTATGAGGTATTTTAGGAAGGTTTCAATTATGAGAAGACACATTTAAGTTATTCATATTTAGACTAATTCTGATTCGAATCAGGTAAGTCTTTTGTAGGAGTTAAAATTCTGACATAAAATTTTATCTTATTAAACTTGATATCTAGTAAATTTAATGTAACAATATTTGATGTCCAGTAAAAAGACCAGGGACCAGGACCAGGACCAGGACCCCAAGCTGAAGCTTGACATATCAGGGTTGGGGTAAGAAGAGGTAAAGAACAAAAAGAGTGGACTTTCAGCTCTGCGCCAAATTGAGTGAGTCAGAGGCAATAATAGGAAAAAGTGTATTTTTCGGTAAAGACACACACTGCTTTTGCTCTGGCCCATCAGATGCCTCGCAGGCCCCATTCCAAGAAAGTGAGCGAGCGAGTGTTCGTTTCTCAATTTTAGGTTTGGTATTAGGTTAAGGGACAACTTCTCTCGTTTTATAACTCAATCCTTATCTATAATTTTATATATTTATATGAAATTTACATAAATATGTAAATAAAATTAAATTATAAAATACCGTAAAAGGCAAAAAAAATCTCATGCCATTAGGTTAGGTTGGTTTGAATTCGTAAATTTGAGTTTGCCTTCAAAATTAATGTTAAGATCAAATTTAATTTTTAATTTAAAATTTAAAATTAAAAAAACATTATTTTATTTAATATTTCAAGTTTTAGGACATGTTAGTGAAATAGTTTAAATATAAATTTAATCTAAAATTTTAAAACAAAATAACATAATTTTAAGATGGTATGAATAAATTCGAATTAAAGTGAAATTAAATTTAAGACTAAAGTCGATATGTTCTCTCGAACCTAATTCATTGTCATGTCGGATTCTTATTTTATATATTAAAAAGGATATAATATAAATTTTATTTAAGTTTTTAATTTTTATATCATTTGTTTTACGATATAATGTACTAAATAAATTTTATTAACATAAAAGACAAAGTATATATGTCAATGTTAGAATTTAGAAGACTTAAAAAATAAATTATTTATAATAGAAAATTAAAGGTATTGTTTTCCCATAATTTATTTAATAATATGTTTAACTTTTGGTTTTGTTGCAAACGACGTCGTTAACTGAAGTTGGGGCAATTTGCCACGTCACTCAAACAACTGGCGGACACGACACAGCAACATAATCATGCGGCTGTCTTTCATAGGGCCAGATCAAGCCGTCAAATGCACTTATCTTCACGTCTGTAGGGGCCTCATAGCCCATCGGCTTAGCTTAGCTTAGCTCAGCTAGCCTTCCCATGTCTATAATCTCTGTCAATTTTAATGGGTCCAGAACGTACACCAGTGGACTCCATTACACTAAATACAAAATTACAAAATCATATAAATCAGAAAGAAACCTCTGCTCCACTCTATTTCGAGAGTCTCTGATATATATACACATATATATATTATAATTCGATTCTTCTTTCACTGGGCCGACGCTCCTCCTGCTTACAACTACTTCTTATATAGACTGCAAGGTCCTATTTGATTGAACAGAGTTACGGTACTTTGAGTGAGAGTGTTCTTGGTTATTCATTATCCTTCTGAAGAAGAAAGGAGTGAGGAACCTGAGAGGATATGAGAACTTGTGTGAGTTTTCTTCTAATGGTGTTACTGTTCACTGTTAGTTGTTGCTATTGTAGTGATCTTGAAGCCCTTTTGAAGGTGAAAGCTTCTGTGACTGGTTCAATGGGCTATGGACTCGAGGACTGGGAGCCTTCAGACTCTCCTTCTGCTCATTGTTACTTCTCCGGAGTTACATGCGACGAAGACTCACGTGTGGTGTCTATGAACATCTCGTTTCGGTCTCTTCATGGCTCGATTCCTCCTGAAATCGGGTTCTTAGACAAGCTTGTTAATCTCACTGCTGCTAATAATAATCTCACCGGCGGACTCCCGCTTGAACTGGGCAAACTCGGTTATCTCAGAGTGCTGAACGTTTCTGGCAATGTCATCGCCGGAGATTTCCCTGGAGAGGTCGCTTTTGGCATTTCTCAGCTTGAGGTCCTTGACGTATATAACAACAACTTCACTGGTCCACTCCCAATGGAGCTTGTGAGCTTGAAGAACCTCAAGCATCTTAATCTTGGCGGGAACTACTTTTCTGGGAACATACCAGAGTCATACTCCGAAATTCAGAGCTTGGAGTTCTTGGGCTTGAACGGTAATCAGCTTTCAGGGAAAATACCTGCGAGCTTGGGAAAGTTGAAGAATCTTAAAAAACTGTTTGTTGGTTACTTCAGCATGTATGAGGGAGGTATTCCACCTGAGTTCGGATCTCTGAGTTCGTTGGAAGTTCTAGACATGTCAAGCTGTAATCTTAGTGGTGAGATTCCTGCAAGTTTAAGTCAGTTGAAGCATCTGAACTCTTTGTTTCTACAAATGAACAACCTTTCAGGTACTATCCCTCCTGAGTTCTCTGGTTTGATTAGCTTGCAATCACTTGATCTTTCTATAAACAATCTTACTGGAGAGATCCCAGAAAACTTCTCCAAGTTGGAGAGCATTACGCTGATAAACTTGTTTAAGAACAACCTCCACGGACCAATCCCTGAGTTCATTGGCGATTTGCCAAATCTTGAGACGCTTCAGGTTTGGGGAAACAACTTCACGTTTGAATTACCCAAAAATCTTGGTCGCAACTGCAAGCTCCTATATCTTGACGTATCTTTTAATCATCTTACAGGATTCATTCCTCAGGACTTATGCAAAGGAGGTAAGTTAAAGACTTTGATTCTGATGAACAACTTTTTTCTTGGACCATTACCTGTATCACTTGGTCAGTGCAAATCATTGATCAAAATTCGGATCATGAGCAACCTGCTCTCTGGAAATATTCCTCCTGGAATGTTTAACTTACCATCCTTAACAGTGGTTGAGCTGAATGATAACTATTTCTCTGGAGAATTCCCATCTGATATCTCAGGAGATTCCCTGGAACTTGGCTTACTGACAGTTTCCAACAATCGACTTACTGGTAGAATACCTGCCTCAATTCAGAACTTGCCAAGTTTACAGAGTCTTTCACTTGACAGGAACAGGTTTTCCGGTGAGATTCCCGATGAGATCTTCAACTTAAAATATCTGGCCAATATCAACATCAGTGGCAACAACTTCAGTGGTGAAGTTCCCACTTCTATTTCGCAGTGTTCATCGCTAACCTTGGTGGATTTTAGTCGGAACAGTCTCAGTGGAGAGATTCCAAAAGGCATAATGAAGCTGAAGGTGTTGAGCATTCTCAATATCTCTCGCAATCAACTTACTGGTCATATACCAAGTGAAATGCGGTTCATGACGAGTCTAACCACTCTTGATCTCTCGTATAATAACTTGTTGGGCTTAATACCAACAGGTGGGCAATTCATGGTGTTTAAGGACAGCTCATTTACTGGAAACCCCAACTTGTGTACAGCACACCGTGTGACTTGTCCGTCTGATGTGATTGAAATGCGAGGTTCCGATCACGGTCACTCCGGCGCAATCAGTTCCTCAAAGTTAATCATCTCCATTATAGTATCTGTCACTGCATTGTTGCTAATACTCGTTACGATTTACAGAATTTGGAAGAGAAGGGTCCAAAAGTCTAGATCCTGGAAGCTTACTGCTTTCCAATGGCTTGATTTTAAAGCTGAGGACGTGCTTGAGTGCTTGAAAGAAGAGAACATAATAGGCAAAGGAGGTGCAGGCATTGTCTACCGTGGCTCGATGCCTCACGGCATCGATGTGGCTATCAAAAGACTCGTCGGTCGAGGCACTGGTCGGAGTGATCACGGTTTCTCCGCTGAGATTCAAACTCTGGGACGAATCAGGCACCGAAACATCGTGAGACTATTGGGATATGTCTCTAACAAAGACACCAACTTGTTGTTGTACGAGTACATGCCCAATGGAAGCCTTGGAGAGCTCTTGCATGGATCAAAAGGAGGGCATTTACAATGGGAGAGCAGGTATAGGATCGCTGTGGAATCTGCCAGGGGACTTTGTTACCTCCACCATGATTGCTCACCTCTCATCATACACAGAGACGTGAAGTCCAACAACATATTGCTCGATCTCGACTTCGAGGCTCACGTAGCAGATTTCGGGCTCGCCAAGTTCTTACAGGACGCGGGTACATCAGAGTACATGTCCTCCATTGCTGGTTCCTACGGTTACATTGCTCCAGGTCAGTCATACCGAATCATTACTAATCAGATTACTGCGTTGATAGTTCATTACAATCTCTGTGATTAACACCAATTTCTCAAACAGAGTACGCATACACCTTGAAGGTGGACGAGAAAAGCGACGTTTACAGTTTCGGTGTTGTGTTGCTGGAGCTAATAACAGGAAGAAAACCTGTAGGAGAGTTTGGAGATGGAGTGGACATAGTGAGATGGGTAAGGAAAACAGCTTCAGAGCTTGATCAACCTTCAGATGCAGCTTCAGTTCTGGCAATTGTTGATCCAAGGCTTAGTGGATATTCACTGACGAGTGTGATTCTTCTGTTCAAGGTAGCTATGATGTGTGTCGAAGATGAGGGCCCTTCAAGACCAACGATGAGGGAAGTGGTTCATATGCTAACGAACCCTCCTCAATCGGCCCCGAGCCTGATTAGCCTTTGAAAATGGATCTGGCGGATTATACCCCAGTCTTGACTGTTCTGTATTATACATTGTATAGACTCTCTTTTAACTAGGGTTAACATAATGTAGCATTGGCAATGGGAAGTACTGTTAATTATTTGTATGTATTTATTTATTTTATGATCATTTCTTAGTATTTTTCATTACTACTATTTATTTATTCTTTATTATTTATTATATTTTTTCTTTCCAGGTTATTTAAAAAGAGTATTTTTATTACTTAGGGATAAAACTGTATATTATTAGATTTTCTTAAATCTCGAGTCTCGGTAAATTTTATACTAGATGTTATTTAACATTTTATTTAGATAAAAATTAATGATTAAAAAATTTTAATTAATTTGATGATTTAATGTTTAGTTTTAAAATTTCAGTTTAATTTATTTTAATTATTTGTTAAAAATTGAATTATTTATTAATTAATCTTTTAATTTTGTAAATTAATAAATTTTTATTAAAAAAATTAATTAATTTTTATTTGATAATTTATTTTTAATTAAAATTTAAAATTTTAATACTTTTTTAATTACATTTTAAATTCATTTAATTTTTAACTAGTTTTATAACTATTTAATATTAATTTAAATTTTTTAACAGTTTAATTTTTAATTTAATTTTTAAAACAACGATATTGAATTATTCTTAAATTTAAATGACTTATGAAATTTTCTTATCATTATTTCCTACTAAAAACCATATATATTCTTGGACCAATTTATCCTGCCAATAACCAAGCAACCCGTGCGGGCAAACCATATAAATTCTAATTTCATATGGAACCACTGGAGGCCCGGTTTATTTTGTGATGCCGGTTCAGAGTCCTCAATTTTGAACAAGTCGTTGAAAAAAAACGAGCGCGAACTGGAGAATTAGAGAGAAGAGAGAAATGGAGATGGTGAGTCCTCAATGTCCAACGACCGTCACCGTCCGGCGAAACCCTCCCCGGAGGGCCCGACCTAGTCCATCCACCAACCCTCCTCAAAATCAGTTAGGAGACTCAAATCTGAACGAAATCCCCTCATTTCCAATCCATGAAATTCTTTCAATTGAGGTTCCTCAAAACCCAAAACCATACCAGCCTCTCTCCTCCTCGGGAGCACCAGAAACTGAGACCCTCAAAGTTTATCTGAGGATTAGACCTCTCAAGCCGCAGCCAAAACAGGCTACTACCAATTGTCACAAGAGTGTCTGGCCTAAAAATCCTGCCGCCAAGAGAACCAACGCTGGAAAAGATAAGAAGACGAGGACAAAGCGGGGTGAAGTTTGCATATCGGTCAACGATTCTCATTCTGTGAGATTATTGCCGCCTCTAGCGTTTCAGGAGTCCAAAAGGATCAAGTCTGAAGCATTTGAGGGATTCTCTCATGTTTTTGACTTAGATGCTTCTCAGGTGTTAGTTACCTTTTATTTTCTTGTTTTTTTATGAATGAGATTATGGGTTAACAACGAAAGTCTGATTAATGGTTTCTTCCGTCAGAATAATGTGTATGAGAAAATGGTAAAACCTTTGGTTGATGGTTTTCTAGAAGGTAAAAGTGGGATGTTAGCTGCTTTAGGGCCTAGTGGATCGGGCAAGACGCATACAGTGTTTGGGACTCCAAGAGAGCCTGGAATGGTCCCTCTCGCGCTTCAACACATTTTTCAAAAGAGTGTTTCTAACTCGTCAAGGTAATTAGCTGAAAATGAAATCTTACTCGATTGTTTCTACAGCTTGAGATATTCAATGATATTTGTGATACATTGTGCTGATCTGGTCTTTGATAGGATTGTTTATATCTCTTGTCCTTTTAGGTCATTCTATATGTCAATTTTTGAAATAAGTTCTGAACGAGGGAAGGTGGAGAGGGTCACCGATTTATCTCCAGATGGTACTGATTTGTCAATACAACAGTCAACCATCAAGGGTCTCCAAGAGGTTTACGAATGCATATGTTGTATAGTTTCATTAGATTGTTGTTTGTTGTGCTCATCATATGTGTTGACAATGTATGTTAATGTTGACTCTGTTTTCTAATGATTCTCGGTTTTCATTTCTGCAAATAGATTCCCATTTCTGATTCTACTCAGGCAGAATCCTTGATAGCTCGTGCCATGTTGAAACGTGCCACAGCTATGACTAATACAAACAGCCAATCAAGGTACCATGTGCTATTTTATTTCCTTTTTCGATTGACTGGTGTCATTTCGTTCCACAATAGTGAATAGGAAGTCAGTAGTTAGGCTGATGAATGAGCAGTGTCCATGATTATTTTGGGGTATAGTGGGAAATGGTAAAGTGGAAAAGGTGTACATGTTGGGTGTCTTGAAGTTAGATGTGTTAGTAGGTTCTTGTGGGAACTGTAATAGATATGAGATGTTCTGTTGCAGAGGACATTCAAGAATTGAAACAGTCAATTCACTTTTGATAGTCTCATTCTTCTCTCACTGTACTCTTCTCTTCTTCCTATCTCTCAACTTCTAGTCTTCTATGATCCAATCTCGAGGCCTAACAGATTTATTTATATTTTTGTTGTTTGCATGTCTGTGATTGTTTGCCCATTGACATTCTTGCAGCCGGTCACAATGCATCATTAACATCCACAGCCTTATTAGTGAACTGGACGGGGAACTGGAAGTTCAACCCAAAAATGCTCTCTTAACTATTGTCGACCTTGCTGGGGCTGAAAGAGAAAAGAGGACAGGAAATCAGGTTTCCAGATTTAGATTACTCATCTGATTTTATTGCAAAAGTACATCTTCTCTCTGATATTAAGCATTTTTACTTCTTTTGACTTATCGGATGACCTTCAATAGCTTTTCTAAGGCCTGTAATAAACTGCAAAAGAATTGCATCAGGGATCAGGTTTTTGAAATCATGTTCAGATGCCAAAGATTTTTGCTCATTAGACTTAAGAACTTAAAACAGTCCCAAATTTTAAAATAAGCTGATAATTTTGAATGTATGGTAATGCTGACAGAAACATAGTAAACAAACTTATTTCAGGAGAAACATCTCTCCTTAATTGTTTCAATTATGATTTGCAGGGTTCAAGATTGCTTGAAAGTAATTTTATCAACAATACATCAATGGTTTTTGGCCTCTGTTTAAGAGTACGTCACTTCAGTCAACCATTTGAGTTTCTATGGCCTTCATTACCATATTTTGGATTGTTATCATCTTTGCTGTCATTCATTTGACCGAAAATTTTCTTGTTCTGTCCATGGTTAGCGGATGAATTTGACATTTTCTATTTTCAGTCATTATTGGAGCATCAAAAGAACCCTAAGAAGCCACTGCAAAAGCACTTCCAGAACTCTTTGGTAATGCTGCCTTTGACAGAAATTTTTAGATTGTTAGTCTTGGATGGAGTACTTAATTTCTGTTTGACATGTAAATTTCCAAGTAGTTCCATTTAATTTGTTTGAAATAGTTGGTTTTAAGCATATGTATGGTACTTGGTACTGGATTCATCTATGAACAGTTGACTAGGTACCTGAGAGATTACATGGAAGGCAAGAGACGGATGACTTTGGTATGCGTCTTTCTTTCTTTGCATTGATTTCTGGATTGTAAATAACTCTTCATTTCAATATTGCTCTTTTAGCACTGGCTTTTAAGACATTTTGTTTATGCTAATCTTTTCAGATTTTAACAGTGAAACCAGGAGAAGAAGACTACCTTGATACATCTTACTTACTAAGACAAGCTTCACCCTACATGAATATCAAGTAAAGTCTTCGACCCCTACCCACCAGTCCCTTTTAGGTTCAAAATTTTAATTTTCCATTGTACTTTGTTTCCAATGCTTGTATCATAGGTTCAACAATGGTGAGGAACCATCCAATTTGGTTCGTACAAAGAGGCATATCCCAACATTGACTACTGTTCAACAGCCCAAAAGAATGAAATACAACAACAGCGCTGACTCTTATGTGGTATAATATCATTCTGTTTTGTAACTGCTAATTCTATGTGCCCTGTAGTTTTACTTGATACGTTTTTCTTCTACAAATAACAGCATACTTCTCTTGGTATTAATGCAATAGGTGGTTTTGAATGGAGTTGCTAAAAAGTGCCTTATTGATGGTTGAGACTATTATCTATTGCTTCACATAATTTCTCTTACGTTAACTTTATTCTTGGGGCAAAAAATGTTTTGGAGAAATGTTGCAACTATATGTTGACTACTCTCTGGATGTGATAATTAGACTATCTATTACAGCATATTTGTTCATTTAGCGTAGACCCATTATTTGGCTGATTTCATGGCTGCACTTAGAAATTGGCTGTTGACGCAGATAAATATATTGGATTCTGAATCAATTTTTTCTTCTTCTTGGTTTGCAAGCATATCACATTGTGTGTACCTTCTTTGTTGCATGTTTGTTTATTTCTAAACGCATCTCTGGTCCCTAATTGAATTAGTCATGGGAAAACTATATGATCAAATGAGCTAGTTTGAGTAAACTGTTGGTCTTGGTAATGATGATGTACTCCCCTGCTTTCCTTTCTTTCATGTAACAGTTGCTACCATGGATTAAAATTTGGAAATTACGTTGTTCCTGCTGACAAATATTGTAGTAATTAGAGCTCTTTTGGCTCATTTCAGATCGAGGAAGGAGAAGCTGTGCAATATGAAAACGAGACTCTCCAAAAAGGTTACACCAAGGGCAGCATTTACTTATATCTTTTGTTTCCAGTATCTTTATCCGATGTTTATAGTATCCTTCAAATAGTTTGTTGACTCTGTTAATTATTTCCATATTTCTGTGAAGCACTTAAGAAGACTGGTTTTTTTTACTCTCAGATGCCCCAACTGTCAACGAGGAGAACCCTGTTGTTACTTTGCCTGAAAATCTAGACTTCGTCTATGTAGCAAAGAGCGAGATGGCAGATAAGAATAGAAACTTCGAAATAATGCAAAATTTTGCTAAAGCTTTATGGAAGGTCTTGAAGCAATACAAAGAAAAGCTCATGGTAAATTCATGAATGGTATTCACCACTCAAATTCTTAGCAGCCATACAATTTTGTAAGCTGGAATTAGATTTGAGTCTGGTAGTGAATTCACTGGAAGTTGTGATGATAAATAGGTGGCTGAGAGAGCAATTCAGAGTTTAAATGAGAACATAACAAATGAGAAGACAAGATACCTTGAGTTGGAAAAGGAGTTTGAAGATTTCAAAACATGCTGTACTAGTTCGAAACAAATTTCAGCAGATAAAACCTTAGTGGAAACCGATACTCGAACTGAGTCCCTGTGGCCTCCGGATAGCACTGGGCCTAGTACAGTAAATGAGGTAAGAAATTTCACTTTGATTTCTTCCTTCCGTTAACCAGACATATGGGATTCTTTTCTCTTGCTCAACTGATTAATTTTACTTTAGCGGTATGTATACTTGCAACATTGGTTTCCGACCTGTATCATGATTTATAGACAGCACATGATTTTTGTGATATGGCAGGGACACAATGAGGAATCCAAGTGCAACAACATTACTAAAGATTGTGAAACAAAACAAGGAAAAGATGCATATAATGAAGTTCGTAAGGCAATGGTTTTCTTTGTTCTTTTTATTCTCTTTAGATTCTTAATTAATGTCAAATGTCCTCTTCGTCTTGTAGATGAAAGGAAACATTCACTCTGCTGATCTCAAGTCAGCCGAATGCAATCATACTCTTCAAGAATGTGAACCTAGCAACACGACCTTGAGACACGAGGAATCCAAGTGCAACGACACTAGCGAAACAAGACAGGCAAAGGGTCCATATAGTGAGGTCCGAGAAGCAATGGTCTTTGTTGTTTCCAACTCCATTCTACTGTATTTATGCTCTTAGTTATTGTCAAATCTCTGAACTTCTGTCTCCATATTTAGATGAAAGGAAATATTCACTCTCCCAATCTCAAGTCAGCCAAATGCAATATTACTCGTGAAGAATGTGAATCTAACATGGGATTTGATAAGGATGTATCCTCTCAGGTACTGATATCTAGATCTAATGCCTTTTTTCCAATTCCACATTCTGTAGTTGAAAAAAATTGTCAAAAAATTACTTAGCATGAGATTCAGAGAAAGCCACTAACATCTGAGGCTTTCACAATTAGACGAAGACAAATTCTGATTCTCATAACCTGGAGTCAGCCTGCAAAAGCATTCCAAGGGATCGGGATGTTTCTAGTTCTGCTCAGGTATATATATTAATTGCTTACTGATTCATCTCGGTTTATGTAATCCCATGCACGTACGCCATAATCCTGTGATCAATATATCATACTTATCCGTTGACTGTTAATTATTCCAGGGATCAATAAAGCCACCGCTTCCCTTCGGGACAGAAACTGAATCCACCCACCAGCAAGACCACCTTGAAGCATCAATTAATAAAGGGACAATAAAAACTTCTCAGAAATCATCGAATCTGGAAAAACCAAAAAGGTTGGTTTTCATGTTCTAATGAAGTTACACGTTCTTAAAACTAGATCAAATTTTGCTTTTATGTCATCAACATTTCAGCACATATCCAATGTCTTCCTCGTTGATTCTTTTACTGGATGATTTGGGTACATGCCCATGTATCGATTCCTTAAAATGCAGGAGACTTTTGCCTGCCAAGGCCACTTTACTGAGGGACATTACTGCTTTATCTATTGAGGATGACGAAGATAAACCAAAAGTAAGTTTAGGATGCTTAGTTTTTTCCACTTCGGATTGCCATTTTCGATGGGAACAGTTTAATCAGGATTAGCAAATGAGAATAGAAAAGCTCTTTTTTCTTTTATTATTAGGTTACTCATGATAATAGGATCCTACAATGGATTACAGGGAAATAGAGGAGGAAAAAAATTGGCTATAGACGAGACAAAGAGAACCCAGGGCAACATCTCTCTCATGCGTATACTTGAAAAAAGTCGCCATTTTTGAGAACCTGACACTTCCTTGAAGTTGGCCTTTCATGTACAGGTCTGAAGTGTCCCACGCTGTTCCATTGGCTCGGACTAATGCAAACAACCACATGAAATCTTCTGTACCATAATCAATCGGTGTTCCAATCCTGTTCCAATCAACACATTGAAGTTGTTTGTGATTTTTTATGGACCGGAAGTGTTCAGAAATGTGCAGACTGCCTCTGGTTGCATCTCGGCTTAAGCCTTTGTGAATAGTTCAATTTCAAAAGGGCCAGTTTAATTGGGCTCCTCCTTCAAGTGATTGGCCCAAAACTTGAGTATGATTTTGAAAGTATCCTTACAAATGATTTAAAAATGAAAAATTTTAACTACTAATTTAGTTTAGTTTTTTAATTTTTCAATTTGATTTATTTTAATAATCTTTGTTGTTAAAAATTGATTAGTTTATTAAATAATTATTTAGTTTTTATAAATTAGTCAATTTTTATAAATTAATTATTTTTATTTTAAAATTTTAATTTTTTTGGTAGATAAAGATATATTTTTAATCATATTTTAAAATTTTCATATTTATTTAATCTTATTTAATCCAATTAAATTTTTATTATAAAATTTAATTTTTAAAGATCCAAAATTCCAACAACACTTATTGTGGCTTTTTCACAGAAGTTGGAATCTTTAGATAAACATATGAAATGGACCTGTGGCTTGTATCAATTGGTCCCAATGGGTGACTAATGAGTGGATTGTTCGATGCACTTAATGTCTCAATCTCCAACTCACTCATCAGCTCAAACTTTCAAAGCTCTTGTCCATTTCTTTTTGTGTTCTTTTTTTGTATTCCAAACCTGTCACACATCTTTTCAGCCTATAACCGTAGCCCTCGCACAGCATTTTAGAAGGTCGGCCGACCAACCACAAGCCTCTTCTGTATTTAAATAATTTACGAGTTGACTAAAAGTTATTATATGTACAGCTCAAACAAAAAGGACGACAAAGGTTGCAATAAGACGATTAGAGTTGGTAAACTGGTTGGGGCCAACTTGGTAGCAACTCAAGTGAAAGATTGAGTTGTTGAAACTTTAACCAATCTTGAATTTAAGAGAGTTGAATTCGGGCCAATATAATATATTTAACCAAATTCTAAAATGATGTAATTTTAATTTCACTTCACGTTATTTGATTATTTGAATCGAATTTAGGTCAAACGATCTAAGATTTCAATTAAAGCAAGACAAAAAATTGACTGATTATATGTTTGAATGGACTTATATTAATAGAATTTTTATTAGTAGAGCTTTTGTTAGAAGAACTTTTATAAAAAGTCTGTTGACTGTTTGATTGTCATTAAAAAAAATAACTTTTTTGAAAGACCTCCATACAGTAGACTGTTTGACAGCATAAAAATAAAAAACACTTTTATTAATTTTAACTATATTTTATTTTGTAATAAAAATTATTTATGCATAAAAATTATTTAAAGTATATTAAACAATATGCAAAGCACAATATATTAATTATTATATAATTTCAATCATATAAAACATAAAAATATATCTAATCAAATTTTTTATATGGATTATAATATAAGCAAAACTAATATCAAAAATAAATATTAAAACATATAAAAGGTCAAATAATATTATATAAATCTCAAAATAAATGTGAAAATAAATTTGTGAGTATTGTGAAAATTATGTGTAAAACATAAGGGCAAAAGAAACTAAAAAATAAGCTCATTAGTTGATATGAAAATTTTATCTTAAAAAGTTTATTTTAGAAACTTCAAATTGGAGCTTCTTAAAAAGTTATATTTTGGATGCTAAAAAAACTGTACCTACTAAAAAAGTGTTTTTTATTTTATAGCCAAAAATTGATTTTTCTTAAAAAAAGCCTTTGCGGTGAAAAAAAGTACTTATTGAATCTCCAAAAGCTTAACCAAACAGGCATTAATTCAAAATTATTAATACTTGCAATATGAGAGAATTTTGTGGGTTTATTTTCAGGTAATGAATAAATTTTAAATGAACATAATGAATTATATATGATATACTAAAAAAGTCATTTAATTGGTCATATGCTCAAATCATGCTACAAATAATAGATATTAAATGCAGGGCAAATCTATATCTCTTGACACAAAATTCTTGAATAGTTAAGAGATTTTTTAATAAAGATGCCAATTAAGATTTGGAAATAACTAGCATATTTAAATTATTGAATTTAAAATATGATTGAAAGAAATTATTCTTACTCATCGAATAATTTAATGTTTAATCAAATAAGACTATTCAATGAATATTAATTAATATATTTTACTTTATAAGAATTTATTGATTAATAAAGATTAGCCGATTAATAAATAAATTGATTAATTTAACTATAAGAATTATTAAAATAAATCTAATCGAAAAGCTAAAAACTAAATTAAAAAAATTGGATTTAAGATTTTACAATTGAACCAACCCAATTGGTTGAGTTTATATATATGATGTAATCAAGAGGATGGCAAATTGATCTTAAGGTTCATGAACCTTTTTGGCTCAAAATCTAAGAATTGCTATGAATTTTTTAACTTGAAATTCTGAAACATGAGAGGAATATCTATAGTTAGAAGTTAGAACTTTTTTTTTCAACAGAAGAACTACAGTTGCTATCATTTAAATATGTATTGGGTAAACCTTTGAATTGACACGATATTTTATAAATCATGCCAATCAAGTACTCCATATTAGGAAGTCTTATATAATAGGCTCGATCAAGAGAAAGTAGGTAAGTAGATTAGAACATAGGACCTTTTGGCCTCATATCCATCCACTCTACTTATTCGACCACCCCTAGGGGCACCAACTTTGTTTGATTATCCTTTTCTTGTTGATTCTTTTGTTTTCTTCTTTTTAAATCTAAAGAACATATGAAATAATAAGAAATATTAGAATTAGAAATATAATTTTAAACTTAACTTGAATTTAGGAAGTTTGGCTCAAAATTTTAAAATTTACTCAATTTTATAATATTATTTGGAATTTTAAAAAATAGAAATAAAATATTCTAATTTTTAATTGTAATCATAATAGCTCCATTGTCTATTTATTTCATTGACATGACAATCTAAATAGTATAATTATCTTGAGAATTTTAATATTTTAAATTTATTAAATAATAAAATTTATAAGTAACATAAATATAATATATAATAATCACGTGATAAAAATATTAATTTAATATAAATTATCATATTATCTATATTAACGGATAAGTTAATATCGGATTGTTTTTGTCAAAAATAAAATTTTGAACACTTAGTTTTATTTTTTAAAAGTTTTGAAATATTATTCTAAAATTAAATTAAATTTGATTTTTTTTCAAATAATTTTTATTAAAATAATATTATCCTAATTTTAAATTTAAGTCGAATTTCGAACATTTGATTCGTATTGATCCGACTTATTTGTAATATTTACATTCATATTCAACCCGACTTACTGTAATGTTTAAGAATATTCCACAAGAATAGTAAACATATGCACGACGTCCGACTCAAATGTAACAGGGACATGGGACTCCTCCCAGGACAGAGATAAGGACGTGCTTGCTTCTTTCCTTTTCAAGTCAGAACTTTGTACAAATTGCAAAACCTATCATTTTCACACAAACTTCATTATACAAAGGCCCACATAAAACCATACCCGATTTTGACAGTTCTCTTCTTTTTTTGTTTAATTCAAATTATAAAACAATAATTACTAAATTGAAATTTTTAAAAAGTTTTGGACTAGATTGAAAAATATTGAAATTTATTAAATTTGATTAAATAGAATTTAACTAATTAATTTCATATAACATTTATACTGTCATGTCATATCGTATTTTCTAAGTACGAGGTCTTGAGGAGTCCCATAGGTTCGAGTCCCAGGTTTCTCACCCAAACAGAGTGCGGTCGAACCCAGAACCAAACCGCTCTCTCGCACGTGCTGTTCAATTCAACCCAATCGCCAACTAAAATCCACCAGAAAATCGAAATACGAAACATCTCAAGACCAAGACGAAAAAAAAGAACAAAATTGAAAAACTCACACTCGGAAAGAAACATTTAGCCTCTCTCTCTCTCTCTCTCGCTATCTCTCTCTCTCTGGTTCGAAGAAATCGAGCGTCAATGGAGGTTTTTGTGTGGAGAAGAGTAAATACGAAGCTTACACTGAACTTTTAATGCGAGAGAGGAAGCTTGAATTTGAGGTTGAAGAGTTTGTTTTTGTTGCGAGAGAGACTCACAGAGTTAGAGACTCTCTTTGTGGAGCCTTGTCTCGGCTTGGGTTTTGTTTCATTTCAGTTCGGTGTGTTAATTTATTGAGGTAATCTTCTTTTATCTGTTCTTTTAATGCTTTTTGGTGTAATGATAATTTTGTTAATTTTGCCTTTTTGTGAAATATTTATTGGGTTGCGTTTTTCCTGGATTGCCGTATTTAATTTCGTATCTGGCAGCATTAATTATGAGAATCCATAAACTGTTGTGTTTAAGCTCGTTAATGCATCTATTCAGTTACACAAATTGGACCATATTTACTGCTATGGCATCACAATATATCATGCAAATTGGAGAGTAGTTGATTTGCGAAGTCAGGTGTAGTGAGTACCCTTTAGACGGTAAGGGGATAAAACCAAAACCAAAGAAACAGTAGTGTTTGCTATTGAGAGTAGGGAAAATGTAAACGTATTTTTGCTCCAACAACCAAAGAGACAAGAAGGAGGATGAGAAAACATCAGTATATAATCCTTCAACCTTCCAGAAATAGTCCTTAGCATTGAGCTTCTCCTTAGGGCCTGTGATTCATCAGTAGTGATATGCGGCAGCAAGGATTGAAAATAACTCTAAAGTGCTTTAGTTCATTATCTCATGATTCCTTTTGCTGTTGAAAATAATCGAATTGTACGAT
>JANTPM010000006.1:1177644-1192307 GCA_025434745.1 Erythroxylum divaricatum
TGGCTTTTTGAAGATAGTAGGAAATGATAACCAGTTGAGTTTTTTTTTTTTCTCTTTTGAACTGATGGGTGTGTTAATTTTGAATCCATTTTGTACGTGTTTGGTTTTTCTTCTAACTCTGTCTAGTCCTTGCTTGGGTTTCGTTTTTTTATATTTGTCATTTTAAGCTTGTTGCAATTTCTGGATTTGGTGATTAATTGTCTGTGAATATTCTAGAATGTTTATTATCTTTTGGTAATTAATGGATACTGCATAGAATGATACCATTTGCTGGGAAATTATCTTGAAAATGCCTTCCTCTTCAACAATTTTATTTAATCTTTTTGATTGATGAAATGTTATCTGTCTTTAATTGTTCAGCACACGGCTGTGGGGTTTTAGATTATATATTTACTTTGATGTTTCTTGTCATCGTGCTGTCTGATATTAATGCCGTTTTCGGTTGATTGAAGAATGACATGTAACAATTGTAGTGATATAGATAATGTACTTTTAATTTGACACTTGTGACTAAGGTTTTAATGCTTATAGTGATACTGGCTCTAAAGGTCGGATTTGTTGTATAATTTCTCAATTTATACATATTAATTGCTTTCTGATCGACACCAATATGCTTGATGTGCAATTTGGATGAATTAATTTCTTATAAGTTGTCATATTTAGAATCTTTAAACATGTGGTAAATAAGAAAGGATGTTTATGCATCTCTAAGAATTAATCATATTGTTTAGTTCGTTAAGGACTTCATTTATTGTGCCTTGCTTTGTATGGTGGTAGTTGACCATGCCAACTTGTTATGTGTATAGGATCTGGTATTCATTTTATTCTAGTAAAGTTTCAGTAGAAATTTCTTCGTGTTATGTCATCAAATGCTTGAACTGATTTTATTAGTCCCACTTGCATAAAACAAAGTGGGTGAACTGTAGATTTTATTCACTTCTAATATTGATTCTATAAGTACTCATCCTGATAAATCCAACCCGAATTACAGTTGTAAACTTGACTTGTTAACTAGTTCAAGAGAGAGTATACCATTCTGATTGGTCAGATTGAATCCTTAATTCAGATTCAAAGTTTTGGTGATTAAAGGTACCATACAGCTGTTGATGTTGATCATAGAAGTCCACCTTATTGGAGCTTTTCCATTCTCTATGACTAATTAGACATCATGTATCTGATTAACATTATCTTGTGCTATTAGAGATGGTAGAATTATGACCCATAAACACTTTTCCAAACAATTTTTCTGCTTCTAGCTTGTTTCAAAGATATTCTTTTGTGCAACTGTTATCTGCAAATAGGTAACTGCTTGCTATTGTTTTATGGTCCTATTGGAAAGAATAACTTGTAAATTTAATTCATTGCTTTGTAAATTCATTGCTTTTCTTTACAATTTATAATGACATCATCATGCAAAATTTTCTTTTCCTTTTCCACCTTGATTACTTGTTTTTTCTTACCAATATATGATATGACAACTGTAGTTATTGTGCTAATGAACTCACTCACAAATTTGTATACCAGAATGTCACTTTAAGTTGTAATGTGTATTGCTGATGTCAAAGGCATTCTTCTGCGTATGTTGATTCTTTGTTCTATGTGGTGGCCTTTACTTTCTGTTTTCAGCTGCTATTACAGACTAGAACTGTCTGCTTATGAGTTTTTTTCTATTTCTTTTTCAGGATATCTTGTAAATAGAATTTTCAAATTGCACTAGACATTTTCATGGAACAGATCGCGTAGTGCAATTAAAGGAATTCCTTAATGCTCAGAGGAATGGTATGTAAAGAAATATGACGCTTGAAGATTTTTTTACCCTGACTGAGATGAAAGACGGGCTCACAAGCCCTTCTCGAGTCCAAGAGTTGGTTGCTGTGATGCAGAAGGAGAAAGATTGTATCGTGAAGAATATTGGTGATACAACAAGGCAATGGGCTGCAGTTGCAAGCACTATTGCTGCTACTGAAAATAAAGAATGTCTTGATCTTTTTATTCAACTAGATGGACTCTGTTTCTTTGGTACTTGGTTAAAAGATGCTCAAAACTTTGCGAATGATACAAGTGATGGCTTTGTAGAAGAATCAATTAGTGCACTTTTGCGAGCTCTGGAAAAGCTACATATAGACAAGGAGAGGTCAATTTCTTCTGGAATCTTTATAACTGTTAACAATCTTCTTGATCACAAATCCTCTAGGGTTCAGGACAGAGCAAGAGCTCTTTTTAATAGCTGGAAGGGTGGTAGGGTAAGTTATTCAATGTCCAATGATGGTCTTGGTGCTGCTGAATTTCACACGAGTGACAACAATGAGAAAAGCAAAACAGAATCTGCTGTAGCCATTCCTCCTTCAAAAGGAAGTGATGATGAAGAAAATAATACAACAGAACCTGGAAGGGTTGAGAGTTTGCAATCAAGAAGCTCAAGTTCTCTTCGAGTAGAAAATGTAGAAGATGTACAGGTTCAACCTCCTGTTAACAACCATCTTTCTCCGATGATTTTAGATCACAAAAATGAGGAGGGTAGATCACCTAATAACACCTCAATTATATCATTCTCAGTACAAGAGAGTCCAGTAAAGGAAAAGCCTGCCCTGAATTCTTCAGAGTTAACCTCTTCCGCTGAAGTTTCTAGTTTTACAGTTCCGAATGGACAAATAGATGAAGAGGAGTCAGATTCTTCAAAGAAGCCTGGTGTTTTCCAAGATCCAATAGCTTCTACTGCTGTTAAAACCGAAGCTGGTGCTCCTCCTGGATCTGACGCCTCGAGTGCTCAAGAGCAAACAGACTCTGTTTTCCAGAGCAACACAGATGATATTGGAGCTGCAAATCAATTTAATGACCAGGTGCTTAAGTCTACAGCCAACAACAGCAATTGTTCTACTGAAACTGTGGCGGACTTTTCAGAAAAGGACAGTAGGTCTGATCAATCTGACGATGGTAGTAGTCATGCATCACAGACGGAAGATATTGTACGTGCTGATGATGTTGGGGAGCATTCTTATGGAGATGATGTTATGGTAGACACTTCTGATTTATCCAAGTTGACCATAGACATCCAAAGTTCAAATCCAGTTGACAGGATGAAACCAGACATTGAGCTTGAATATGGTATTGTTGATGCTCTAGAAGTTGCTCGACAGGTTGCTCAAGAAGTGGAGAGAGAAGTGGTTGACTACAAAGAACCATCTTGCAGCTCCTCTTCGGAGAAAATTATGAATATACCAGGTAGCCCGGATTCGGTAAGTGGAAATGAGGAGTTACCCTCTGCTGTCGCACCAGATGACATGTCAGCCAGAAACCATACACCTGTTGAACATACTGAAGAAGAATGCCAGTTAGGTAATCCAGATAATCAGGTTGCTGGGACAGAAAATGGAAGTCAGGAGTTAGGATCTTTGACTGAATTGACTCAAGAACAAGAAGTTCATTGTGAGAAAGGTCCATGTAACTTTGATCTGAATCAAGAAGTGCATTCTGATGATGTGGAGCATTCTATGAATCCCATCTTGACTCCAGTATCGGTTGTTTCAGCTTCAAGGCCAATGGCAGTTTCTGGATCACCTGCAGCACCGTTGGAGTTTGGCGGAACTCTTGGATGGAAAGGTTCGGCAGCTACTAGTGCGTTTCGTCCAGCTTCTCCACGGAAGATTTCTGATGGTGATAAGACTGTTGAGACTGATGTCAGCAACAACAGTTCAAAACAGAGACATTTTTGCCTTGGTATTGATCTCAATGTGGCGGAGGATGGAGATGAAAAACTCGTGGATGTAACTTCAGAAAGACAAATTTCAGTCTCATCTGGAATCAATTCTGGGGAGTCTTCTTTAGAGTTGGGTCCAACAAGATCAGAGAGGCCCAATTTGGATTTAAATCGCATCAGTGACGATGGGGATGCACCACCAGCAAATTTGAGGATGGAGGGACGAGTTTATTTCCCACTGAGTAGCTATCGCAGCCCATCTCCTGCCTCTTCATCATCCACAATGCAGCCTTCGGTAAGGAACTTCGATTTAAATGATAGACCCTTTTTCTCAAATGATTTCTCAGATCAAGGACTCTATCATGGCAAATCTCCCCAAAATTTAAGTGCATATAAAGGAAATAGACCAAGCAATAATGTTGTTTCAATTTTCGGTACCCAATTAGAAGTGGGTAGTAGAGTGGAAGCCAGGAGAAAGGATCTTAGTCCTCAGATAATATCCTTTCCAAACTGTCGGTATCCAGACACAGTAGTGGATTCTAATGTTGCAAGAATGGGAGGTCCGCTGGGAATGGTCCCTCCGATGTCATTTTCACATTCTCCTGTTTTGGGATACAGTGGATTGCCATCAGCACCTACTATGTCCATCTCCGGGCCTATGTGCGGACCTGGTAGTTCAATCCCTTACATGGTTGATTCAAGGGGAGCCCCTGTCATGCCGCAGCTTATGGGATCTGCATCTATTGTTCCACCGTACGCCCAGCCACCGTTTGTGATGAGCATGAGTGATGCACCCCTCGGTCCAAGTATCCCAGGATCCTCACGTTCTAACTTCGATCTAAATTCTGGTTTTGGGGTGGATGGAGGAAGTACCGGAAGCTTGAGGCAATTTTTCATGCCTAGTCAAGGAAGGTCATTCAATGCCAGCTCCCAACTGTCGTCCAGCTCAGGAGTTGGTGAGAAAAGGAAGGAACCAGATACCGGGTGGGAACCCTTCTCGTTACAGCACAAGCATCCACAAGCTCCCTGGAGGTAACTTTTACAACTATCTTTGGAAATCTGATCAAGTTGATTGTCGGAGAAAGATCATTCATAATGCAAGTATGATTAATGAGAGAGGGAGTATAACTGAATAAAACTAGGGAGGTTGTAATGTGATTCTTGAGATTAGTCTCAAAGTGAAGATAGGATTTTTATTTGTTTCAGTCCTGGTCTAGTTTCTTAATTTACCTTAGGTTGTTTCAATCACAGAAAGCTCCTTAAGTGTTAGCTGTAATTGCTCTTCGTTTTATAGAAAGAAAGTTGGAGGAGGTCATTTCTAAACTTGTTCTAATTGGACTTGATAGGAATTAACAGTAAAAAAATTTATATATCAAAATTTGATAAATTAATACTTTTTCATAATTTGATTTGAATTAATAAATTAACTCAAATTATTATTTTTAATTTGTATATGACCTTAAGATTATTAAAACTTATCAATTCACAGAAGAATTACTGAGTTATTGGAGGTCCGTAGTGCTGTAATAATGAGGGACGTGAACCACCTGAAGCAGGCTCAAGTCTCCTCAAATAGATGTTTTAGTAGTATTAATTAAACTAACATTATTTTAAATAAAAAATTCAGTCTATTGAAGCTAATTTTTATAATCGAATTGGGCTCAAATTCTATCAACCCAATCTTAATTATTTAATTTCGAATTGAAGTAAATTTTAAGAATAACAATTGGCTTGGGCTTTTGGCCCGAGACAAAAGACCTAAGCTTGAGGCCCTTGATTTGGCCCAAATTATTTTTAATTAAAAATGTCAAAAATGACTTCGCTTTATTAATACAAGTCTAGTTAAATTCTCTATTATATAAGAGTAAAGTTACGTATTATCATATCATTTCAAATTTTATTTTATCACGAAATTTTGACTTAAGCGTAACAATGAATTCTCGTAAATGGAAAGCTTATCCCTGGGGCTATGGCTATGGTCATTCATTCATAGACTAATGATTCGACCTATAAACCAACCGCTAACATGTTAAGCCTTGGTTTTCTTGCAAATCTAACCATGGGAATGTACTTCAAGCAAACGATGCACTTCATTGGTACACAAATCAAGATTTCAATTGATTGGCTTAGCCAAAAGCTATCAAATCATTTCTCCTCCACACAACTCCACCTTTCTTCTCCTATCCGCTCAATAAGGTTGGCAGTGGATTAGGCAAACCCAATTTTGTTTCTCGAGCCTAACAGACCAAATTCGGCCCAATCAGGTTCTAAAAATCTAAAACCTAATCGAGTCGAACCGAAGAAAAAAATGTCGTTTCTATATAATTTACCAAAATAACATTATTTCACCTAAACATGTTTAGACCGGGTCAATCTTTCAAATTTGAACCAAACCGAATCAACTCAAAGTTTAATCCGTTGGCTTCTGTACATTATGTTTCTAACCATAAAATATAACCTTTTTACGAGAATTTAGTAACCAAATGGTCCAAATCTACCCTACCCTTCTGCAGCAGCTTTCAAACATTCCAGATCTAAGTTCTTTAAGTTCATCGTGTCTGATGGTAGTATGAAATAAGAAAGAAAACAATACTTGAAGTAATGGGGGACTCTTAACAGGAGTTCAATCTAAAACTGGAACATAGCTTCACAATCAGGCGATCAAGGAAACAAGAAATAATCAGTGCTTCCCACAGGGAATCAACGACTGCTTCAATCGTCTTTAAGCAAATATGCAGATAAAAGCTGAAGAGATCATTGAAGCATCCATCACGGTACCAACCTTAGTGACACGCTTTTAAAATTGACAAAAAACCAAGGGAAAAAAGTTGAAGAACACATTTGTTTTCCCTTCATACTATAACACACGTCAAATTACACAGATTACAACATAGTAAGACACGTCCATTCAATCTGGATCAACCTTAAACAAGTACTGAAACCACTGCTAACTAACTCGAATGAACACATATACTAAGGTAACAATTACAATCCAACTTATATTATGTAAACAAAGCCAAAAAATTTTAAGGTAGCCTTTGTTGGTTATGAGTAGCGTTTTCCAGATCAAATATTGAGCAATGACAGTCTTAAACAATTCTGTGCAACCTTTTCAAAAACTAAAGGATAATAACCAGTAGAAGCCCCAATAATCCAGTGCACTAAGAATGGCAACTTTAAGTATGCTTGCAAACCACCATAGGGTAGAATTTCAAACTATGAAAAATCATCCCATCGAATTGAGTCAATGCAAGCCTTTGGTCAAAAATCAAGGGTCCTCGTACACATTAAGAGTAATGGATTCATATGCGGTATACACGAAAAATCATGTTACGCTGTAAGAACGAAGAACAAAATACTAATAACAGACAAAGAATGCAACTATCACATTGACAAAACAGAAGACCAAAGAAATCATGGGCATGAAGACCAATGTTTGTCTTCTTGTCCATAAAAAAGCCATGGCTGCACGTTGTATCTTTTCTAGGGGCAAAATTCTGTGAGACTTGCCTAAAGCTATCAGGACCAATACTCAGTTCACCTTGCTATGCTTAGCTACACAAAACAAGCTATGGAGGCCATGAAAATTCCTTGTCCCAAAAGTCTATAAGTCTATACAAACCATATGACACTGCATAACACATGCAAAATACAATGAATATCATATGATTTCACCTAGTCTAAGTATTAACAATTAGCTTAAGCATAACAAGTACAGTAACATTTATTTACACTAAGGTGGAATGGAGAAATTTCCACATTATCCAATCCTGAAAAGACATGACTGATGATATGTTCAGAAACCAAGTAAGCAAATGCAACACAATTATAGATAGTTAACTTGCATGCATAATCAACGGGAACCCAGACTGTCTCCTTAGAACTAGAAGCCCCACTTACAGATGCTCCAACCCTCTTCTTCTTCTCCTCATATCATCCATTGGCAACTCTAACCTGCAAACAGCACACGAATTCCTCAAAACTAACTCTATAAGTCTATCCTAACAGTTAAGGTAGAGATACAAACTACTGAATGACACATTCTTTCACCAAGTCTAAGTAATAACAATCAGATTTAAGCATAAAATGCACAGTAAACATTTATTGACATTATGGTGAAATGGAGACAAATTCCACATTATCTAATCTCAAAAGAACATGACTGATGAAAGCTTCAGTTACCAATAAGCAAATGCAACATAATTATAGATAGTTAATTTGCATTCATAATATTCATAATCAATTGGAACCCGAACTCTCTCCACCAGAACTAGAAGCCGCACTTATAGAAGCTCCAACCCGCTTCTTCCCCTCCTCATATCATCCATCGGCAACTCAACCTGCAAACAGGACATGAATTCCTCGAAAATTCTATACGAAACTTAATCACATACGCTTTCATCTAGTCTAAGTAACAACAATTAGATAAGCATAACAGACGGAGTAAGCACTATTTACATTCTAATGTAGGTGCTAATGGAGACAAATTCCACCCTATCTAATCCCAAAAATACATGACTGTAGAAACGGTTCAGCAACCAAGTAGACAAATGGACCACAATTATAGATCGTTAAATTGCATTCATGATCAATAGGAACCCAAACCATCTCCACCAGAACTAGAAGCTCCAACCCTCTTCTTCCTCTCCTCCTCGTACTCGGCATCATCCGTCGGCAACTCAAACCTGTAAACAGGACACGAATTCCTCGAACCCAACCATGGCATAATGCAATGCCCGGGATACCCATGTCCACGAGGTAACTTCGTTTCAGTTTCACCCGCAGTTACCATATCCTTGCACACGGCGCATACAACAAGATTACTCTCCAGCGCGATTTTCACCGTTGGCAACGTCACTACCGCTCGTTTCGACGCCGGCAGAGCACCTCTCCGAGCACCGTCACTCTCGGCTAAGCGCTCCAACAATGACTCATACCCAACCACATCAACCTAATCCTCCGGATTGCGTATGTACGGATCGGAGTCAGGGACTTGGAGGCGAAATTCAGTTGAGCTGTCATCGAGAGCCATTCGTGGATCCGATTCCGTCAACGTCGGATTGGGGTCCCATTGTCTCGAATTCAAAGTCGAAGACCGTCTTGCCGCCTTCTCCTCATGTCTTCTTCGTCGTCTTCCTCAACCTCATTACCGGATTGATTTAGACTATCTCAATCTTCATTTCTACTCTCCTCGTCCTTGCTCTCTCCATCTTCCTCGTCGTTATCCCACCCGTTGAGCTCGATCCCCAGGAAATCGTCCGCGGACTGCGGATCCCAGAGTCTCCGAAGCATCTGTCGGTAATAAGAACCAGAAGTTGAATCTTCGACCTAATAGGAGGTGAGTGACCATGTATCCGAAGTATCTGTCCCGTAATCGACACCCGCCAAGGCAATGCGAAGCACCTGTCGGTACCGAGAATCTAAAAAAGCATCTTCGGCCTGATCGTAGGTGAGTGACCATGTATCCGAAGGTAGATGAGAGGCTTGGGGTATTAATTCGACAAAACCATTTCTACACTCGCAGCAAACGACGATGGTTTCTCGGGCATCGACGGTGACGCGTTTATTGCATTGTTGGCACCATAATTGCAACGTGTCAGCGTCCCAAACGGGAGTCGTCGCCGGAGAAGCGGTTTCGGCAATCGGGCCGATGACGCCCCGACCGGGGGCAGAAGTTGCCGATATCTCGTTGGGAGAGTACTTTTGGGGCTTTGGACGACTCAAGCTCAGTTCAAGTTGGCAGTTACAGTACGTGGAGGAGAATTCTGGTGTTTCTCATGTGACGTGTACCTTTTCATCAGATCCGTTGGATGGGAATTGGACTTTGTTGACTTTGTTTCTTCTCGTCTTTTATTAATGACTACCTTTGTTCTTCTTTTTTAATTGTGCTGATACCAGAAGTAGGCAACCTGTCTCTCTCTATCGTTAAAAATTTTATAAATAATAATATAATTATTTAATTAATATAATTTAAATTTAAATTTAAATAGTTAAATTAAAGTAATATAAGTGGAAAGTGAATCTCCACTTATCCATCTTTTGGTTTGAAGGTGCCATAATTGGGCTGGAGTCTTCTAGGCTTCAATGCTTGAAATTGGAAGGTTGTGTTCCGACGTGTCATAATCATATACTCATGAGTTAAATACAAAACCAACTACAAGAAAACACGAGCTTCTGTCGGGATTTTTTTCTGCATAATATATAATTAATACTTTCACTCTAAATTAATAAAATATATTATATGTTTCAAATAATATGCACCCAAAAACAAAGAGTTTCAATAAATTTGAAACACTTATGTTAACCTTTAAATTTTAATTTATATATTACACGAAGATTAATTAAATATTATTGATATAATAATTTAATTTAATTTTTAAATTTTATTCAAATTTAAAATAATTATAATAAATTAAATTAAGTCAAATTTTAAAAATTAAATTAACTTTTTTATGTCATCAATATTTTGATCGGAATACTAATTTAGTCCCTAACGTTTACATTGAAATTTACGTTAGAACTTAACGTCTTGGAGCTTTAAAAATGAACCATAATATTTGAAAAACGTACAAATTAGCCCCTAATTAGACATAATTACTTATTGAGTTTAGCTTTTGTTAGAGACTATTTTGAACGTTTTCATAACGATAGGGTTTATTTTGAACGTTTTACAAACATTAAAATTAATTCTGAATATGTTAAAATGTTAAAGTCTAACTCAAATTTTAGTTAATTCTGAACATATTAAGGGGACGCCAAACATAAAGTGAAATTGGACTTTGAGGAGAATGAGGAGAAGAGGAGAGAATAAGACAGACACCGGGAAGAGCCGAAGGGGGACAATTGAAGAAGACAAGAAGCAACGGCAATGATGAGAGGAGCGCGACAGTGAAAGATGAGACGGTGGTAAGAGACGAGCGAGAGAGTGAGAGCAGAGTCGGGTCGGGAGAGGGAGAGCTTAAGGTTAAAATTTTTAAAATTATAAATTAGTCCTTCAACATTTTCAAATTTATGATACTGGCTAATATGTGCCCGTATTTTGGATATCAGCCAATACCGATATTGGCCGTATCGAAGCAGTCATTACCGTATCATTTTTCGGCCGATATTAGGGTAACCTTAACCATGGTCTAAACTGCTCTTTTTGTCTTAATATTTTATTAATTTACTTTCATGTAAAATTTAGTCGAAGTTTTTCTAAAAATTGAAAGATAAAAAATAAAAAATAAAAAATATTTAAAATATGTATAATAATATTTACTTTAATTATTCACAATTTCCATGTTCTTACATTGACAAATATAATTGACAGTTGAAAGTTTTCTTTTTTTGGCGGAAATTATTTATACACAATTCCCAAATTTCTAAATACAAAAGAAAAGAAAAGAAAATCGCAACCCAAATGGCTACACAATAAAGCCTTTCTTGTTCTTTATTGATTCGTTCCTCTTTCCAGTTCTCTCCAGTTCGTTCGTTCCCTTCTCAGAAAGCGTGTTGTTGTTGTTGTTGATGATGCTGGTGGTGGTGGTGGTGGTGTTGAGGAAGCCTGAAACGGACCTGAGACGCTGGTGACCGGACCGCCACGCCGTGCCAGCAAATACCACCCTTGCACATCTCGTGAACGTGGATATGGTGATCCCGCGAAATCGTATACGTGGCCTTACGGGACACGTCCCACGTCAGCGTCCCAACCAAGATTAAACCCACCACAGTACTGGACAAAACCAGCACAAACCCACAGCTGAAGCTCCGCTCACAGACCAACCCATACGCCTTGATCACCGCGATCACCGCCACGTAAATCACCGTCAGATTCGCTATCACCGCATCGGATATCGCCATCCCGCCGTCACTCTTAACCTCTCCCTCCTTTCCCCTTTCAATTCCGACCCATAAACAACAAAAGACCGTAGCGGAAGTGAGGAAATCGGGTGTGTTTAGTAGAATAAGAAGCAAAAGGAGTGAGCGAGAGAGATTTAAAAAAGCTTGGTTGGTCTTGGGAATGTCGGAGTGGGTTTAGTTTAAAGAAAGAACACGCCGGTCTGTGAAAAAAATCACGAAAAAGAAATGGTTTTGGTGCTCTGCCCTTTATATTGTGCTTATCCTCCTACCCCTTGTAAACTAATAAAACATCCAAAAGGCAAATTGCCAGCTTCAGGTCTTTTAAAAAATCTAAAATTTACTCATAAGTGCATAATCTTTTAAAAATTTTAATTTACTACCAAAATTTTAACATAATTAATTTTTTAAAACTCATCAAGAGATTTTTTATTGATGTTAAAATAATATTCTCAGTTGATTAGAATCAATTTTAAAAGTTTGATCATTAAATTAAAACTTTCAAAAAATTATAAAATTTTAAATTTCTCTTATTTATAATATTACAATGTACGATAGAATTTTAAAAATAATATTGATAATATTACGTAATATTATAACTAAGTGATTTAGGCTTATTAATTATTAATGTGAATTTAAAAATATTTTCAAATATTAAATGAAAATATATTTTTCATTTTAACATGAAGTAATTTTTATATATATTAATAAAGAGATTTATGTTAATAAATTTTTGTTGGCAGGTATCCATGGACTGTATTAGAAAATGCAAATTTAGCATGTGCATCAGGAAAGGAACCAGTGTACGGATTACCTGGCCGCCCTCGCAATACTAGCTAGCTCAGGCATATATGTTCTTCAGGAGTCTCCAATGTCAGTCCTAGACCCCATTCACCAGAATAAGCAAGAAGCAGTATCGCAAAATACTGCGATAGATAGAATTTTCAGGTCGCAAAATACTGCGATGGATAGATTTTTCAGGTTTCGGGTTTCCTTTGTAAAAAATTAAAATAAAAATTTGATATAGGAAATAAGGATGTAAACTTTTATGAAAATTATAATTAAAAAAATTATTTAGGCTTTTGTCACATTTAGAAGTGTAAATTGCATTTTCAGTCCACCTAAAATTGTTATACTCAAAGTGAGAATTTACGTCACTTTTTGATTTGAGATATTTCATTCTTGCAAACGTGGCACTAGTTTCTCAGTTTTCTTTACTTCTGCTCTTTTTTAATATAGTACAGTCCTTAACCTACTACTTTGATGGATGGGATTGATCACATTGTCGTTACTTATCTGTTCATTGACATGACCCTTTTTTGTTTTTTTGAAAGGGTTCATTGGCATGATTAGAACCGTCGCTTGGAATCAAATCTTCCAGCTTCCATTAAATTTTATTTACATATTTACAAAAGGTTTACGTAAATGTGAAAATGAGTGACACAAAATTGAAAGACCTTATCGATAATATAATTTTTATTTTTTATTATTTATAATCTTGTAAATTTTATTTTTTAAATGATATAATTTTAAAGTTTTTATATTTTAATTCAAAGTTTTTAAATTAAAAGTAAATAAAATATAACTGAAATTTTATGTAATAAATAAACAATAATATAAGTAGATAATAATTACTTGAAATGAATTAATATCTAATATAATTAATTGTACTGAAAGTCCTGCTTAAATGTGAAGTCTTGAGAAGTTCAGTAATATACAACCTTAATTTTATTAGATAGAAACGATGTTTTCGAGAGATTCACACATAGACGAAGCTAGGTGAGGCCCAATGGTACACTGGGCCCTCTAAAATTTAAAAAATATATATTTTTATTTTTAATATATATATATATATAAGGACGGAATTATTTTGAATCTAATAATGCATTGGGCCCCCCAAAATTTAAAAAAATTAAATATTTGAACTCTCCTATCTTAAATTCTTGACTCCGTCACTGGATTCACATGTAACATAAAATAATAATATTATAAAATATAAATGAATACATATAAACAAAAAATATAAAAAATACATACTAATTATAAAATTTTAAATAACATCATTTAATTAAAATTTTATTAAAAAAACAAGAATGCATTCTAATTATAAAATCTTAAATAGCATCATTTAATTAAAATTTTATAATTGGTAATTGCGAATTATTCGATAGTAAATTCTAACACTAATTACATCTACATGGATTAACTACCATTAAAATCAATTAACTTAAGATTTTAAGTAAAAGACAGAAGAGGGGAAATGGGTAGGTCCGGATTTTTTTAATTTTATTTTATTAAAATTTGATATGAATTTAACATAATGCATGACATCCAACATTTATCATAACATAGCTTACGTGGCTTGTCAGGTCTGATAACGAAAACATTAACGTCGAGTTATATTTGACAAAAATTATAATTTTAACTTTTAAGTATTTAATTGTCAATTTATAAAATTTTATATATAATTATAAAATTATATAAAAATTATGATTATTTAATAATTAACCTTAATATGTAGGCACCCACCTTACAACAACTTTGTTTTAGGAATTGCCCACGGTTTTGGTACAGTGGACTGTCCCTTTTAGAGTTGAATCGCTTTGAATAATATATATTTATTTTAGCTTATTTCACTTTCAATATAAGGTCAGGGGTCCAAGTTTCATTAAATAAGTGGTCCTTTAGTGCAGTTTGTTTGATGTGGTGGCTTGTCATCCCTCGGTGTTACCAAATTTTCGTGACCTTTGCTCATGCGTAAAGCTGCTTCCTATCGTATTCAATGTCAATCAAAGTGACGTTAGTGACCCAACTTTTGGTGCTAACCAAATAGGTAACACCATTATTAATAGACCTAATCAGAGTTATCTCTTTCCTTTATCCCGAATGTTCGTCTTTCTTTAAGGACTTTACTCCACAACCGTTACTATTTTTAAAGTGGTTCGTTCAATATTTAATACGCGATTTTAGTTTAAATTTGAATTTGTTCAAATCGGTTAATTTATATTTAACTTTGACCTAAATTTAATTAATTTCAATTAAAATTATTAATTTTAAATTAAATTAAACTAGAAACTTACTTGATTCCATTTTTATTTTTTGTTCTTATTTTCAAAATTAATAAAAA
>JANTPM010000006.1:1268345-1300142 GCA_025434745.1 Erythroxylum divaricatum
CTTACCTAACTTATTACTTAATGCTATCTAACTTAATCAATTAATGCTACTTACTCATTTAATGTCATATGCTATTTGATGCTACCATATTTAATTACTATCATCTCAAATAAGTAATAAGAAATGTGAACTGAACTCTCTCCTTGGATGAGAAATTACTTCTAAACACTCCTCTATTCACAAGTCGTGGGGAAGATACTTACTTGTGGAAAGGTATCCCTATTTCAGGGATTATGGTTAAGGAAGTCAAAAAGTTGAGGGAAAGATCTATAATCCGTGTAGGATGGGACAAGGTGATCTAGAATAAGGTTTTTAGACCTAATGATAGCTTTAAGCTTTGGCTAGCAATGTGGGATAGGCTAAGTAACTTGGATTCGTTGAAATTCCTATCATCCTCTAAGCTATGTATTCTATGCAACCTAGAGGATGAAACCAGGGATCACCTCTTCGTGGGATGTAATTTCTCTAAAGGAATATGGGTAAAAATCTCCAGGCTATGTGCCCCTGATCTCAACTTTGATAGACTCACAGAGATCATAAAGGAAATTCCTATTCCTAACTTGAGCTACTTAAAATTTGATAGGGCTATTGTTCTACTATGTGTGGCTATTTGTTTTCATGTTATCTGGAAAGAAAGGAATAGTAGAAGGTATACTTTTTGTAGAGTTAACTTCAACATCTTCAATTACATCTAAAGGTCTAATTTCAGGATTTTGATCAATAATGTTAATAGCCGGGTCAACAATTGTTCTTCTTCTAATATAGTTATGTAGCGCAAATTATTCCTCATCTATGCAATTTATTTGATCCTTTTAATTGTCTTTATGTTTACTTTCAAAGTTAAAGGAATATGTATATAATGAGATGACAAATTTTTGTATATTCTGACTCAAATTTCATATTAATTGAATTTCAAAAATTAAATTAAATATATAAGTTTAAATAATAAACTTACTATCTCTATCTCTATATCTTTGAACAATTTGTAATAACTTTTGGATATAATAGCTTTTTATTCCCTTAATTTCTCAACTGCTGGAAGAAAAGGCTCCTGATAGGTGTGTTTTCAAGCGGATAGAGTTTAATCTATCTGTTAGACTATTTAATGTTCTATGTGACATACATTTGAGTTTCATGAAAAGTACCCAAGATAATGGTTATTGGGTATTAAATGATGGAACTCAAATGGGTCAAAGACCATTTTCCTCTCTCTTTCCAAAACTAAATCATCATAATAGTTGGTGAACCATCATGATGGTTCCTGAACCAACATAATGGTTCATGAGGCAACATGATGATTGGAAAAAATTGTATATAAGTTTTAGAAAAACTTATGAATGAGATACTGAATTATTATCTTAACCATTGAAGAAACATTAAAGAAAGAAAGAAGAGAAGGAATAAAAAGCTTTACAAAAAGAATAAGAAGCCATGGATACAGGTATGTCTACAAACATCGATCCATAAATGTTTTACAATTGATATCAGAGCCATGATATTGTTGAATGGTTTTCTACCATGTATCGTTTCGGCATGATTATGTATTTTTCATGGCATTGTTTTCCTTGTATACGAAATAGACATAAGAATACAGACATGCAACGAAGATTCAGTGATGATATGTATTTGTTGCCTTATTTGTTCTTTGGTATTATTAACGGTGTTGATACAGAACATAAAATAAATAAATAAACCATACGTTGTGTTGATAATGCCATGCATGGAAAGGTAAGGCTTGGGATAGTTTGCAATTGGGAGTAAGAAACGAAACCAACCATCTCTTTTTGGACTTATCGTTGTGTTTGTTGTGTTATGTATCTTTAAAGACATGTGTTTACGGTTGTTGAAAAGACATGAAAGGTTTGCTTCTTGAAACGAAAAGCTTGACATGTTTCTGAGGGCTATAACACTAGGAAGGGATGGATTATGGTATGAAGAGCAACAACATGAAACAAAGCAGAAGTTAGAATAGTTAAAAAAATTACATAAACGTAGGAAGAAGATGATGCAGCATCTGGCGCATGTTTTGCAAAGACCACACACCAAATGATACTTTTGCACAGACGAACGCGCCAGATGTTGCTTCTGTGCAGGCAGAAGCTGACGCGTGCTCTGCACATGCCAGACAGGCTTCCAAGCTCAAAAATCAAATTATGGACTGATTTTTGGGCCTTTGAGGCATTAAAGGATGATATTTAGTTAGTAAATAATTATAGATTTTAACCCTAAGGAAAAACAATTTTTTTGATGAAACATAATGAATTTTTAATAAGTCATAATTGATTTATTTTCTATGCATAATATAAATTTTGTATCATATTATGTTTTAAATGGTACTTTAACTATTTATATTATACAATGTTTGGAATTAAATTTTCCTATTATATACATGACATTATGGAAGTTTAGAATAGTTTGTTAGTCACCAAAGTAACTAAATTAATTAAATTAAATTTTGTCATGTATGATAATTGTCAAATTAAATGTTTATTGCATGGAAAGCTTGTTAGTCACCAAAGTAGCCTAGCTTGAAAAATATTAAGCATTTAATTATGATTTGTTCAATTGTTCAATATGATATGATGCTAAAATGACATAAAGATTGAACTGAACAATTGAGATTATTAATTAAAACAAACTAGGAGAGAAAGGAAAAGATAAGGATAAAGCTCTCAGCAAAGTTAATGAGAGTCGAATACATAAGGATAAGAGGTATCACTTCTACAAGAAGCCTAGTCACTTCAAGAAAGATTGTCCTAAACTAAAAGCTTGGTTCGAAAAGAAAGGTACATATTATGTTTCAGTATGTCTTAAATCAAATCTTATTGAAGTGCCTAAAAATACTTGGTGGCTAGATTCTGGTGCAACTACTCATATGTCACATGTTAAATAGGGATTCCTTTCAATCCAGCCTACAAACGGAACTAAAAAATTCTTGTATATGTGGAACATAAAGAAGGCATGGATAGAGGGCATTGGGACGTATAGATTGATCATGGACACTGGATGTTTCCTAGATCTAGAAAAGTGTCTTTATGTTCCTGAATGTGCTAGGAATTTAGTTTCCATTGCAAATTTGGATGATGTAGGATTTTAAATTAAGATTGGAAACGGTGTTGTTTCATTGTATAAACATAAGTACTGTTATGGTTCTAGTACTTTAATTGATTGTTTATATCATTTCAATCTTGATGTTGATTTTGCTGCATCTCTGTTTCATGTTGCCATATTATAGGAAATAAACGTAGTGTACATAATGAATGTGCTGCTTTTTGTGACATAAAAAATTAGGTCATATATTGAAGGAAAGGGTATAGAGGTTAGTGAAAATTGAAATCTTACCTCAATTGGATTTTGCTAATTAGGATATATGTGTGGATTGCATTAAAGGTAAACAAACCAAACATATATCAAGGAATCTAACCACAATAAGTAGCAAATTACTTGAATTAATACATACTGACATTTGTGGTCCTTTCGAAGTTCCTTCTTGGGGCGGAGTAAAATATTTCATTACTTTTATTGATGACTTCTCATGATATGATTATATTTATCTGCTACATAAGAATTCTCAGTATGTGAACATCTTATAGGTGTTCATGAATGAGATAAAAAGGCGGTTAGATGAAAAATAAAGATAGTAAGGTCTGATAGAGGTGGTGAATATTATGAAAAATTTGATGAAAGTAGCCAATGTCTAGGACGATTTGCAAAGTTTCTTGCAAGTCGAGGCATATATACGCAATACACAATGCCTGGTACACCGCAATAAAATAGTGTAGCTGAAAGATGGAATCGTACTCTTATGGATATGGTTAAGAGTATGTTAACTTATAATACTGTACCTTTATCATTGTGGATGCATGCATTAAAGACTGCTGCTTATCTGCTTAATCGCATTCCTAGTAAGGTAGTTCTTAAGACACCTTATGAATTTTAGATAGGAAGGAAACCTAGTTTATAACACCTTCATATTTGGGTTAACAAATTCCAATATAATCCAAGTTCATAGAACCCGTTAGCAATAGTAATATTAGTGCTATCTTTTGATTGTATACTAATGTCACCTTTACCCATCACAAAGATTTTGGATTTATTGCCAAAGCTCATCTCTCCTCTCACTGTCTCGTCTAGAAATGAGAACAACTCATTTCTTGGCATGTGATTGCTACACGTTGTGTCAAGATACTAGATATTATTATTTTCTGCCTTTGGACTTTGTTTGCAAGTAAGGACTAGATTATCCTCTTCTTCTGCTACATTGTCTTGCTCTCCACCTTGTAATTTTGTTTGACATTCAGATGTGTAATGCTCGAAACGTTGGCATCTATGATACTGAATTTGGGATTTGTCACATATAAAATTTGATCTCCCATATAAAGAATTGTATTGAAATTAATCAAAATAGGTAGCAATAGATTCTGACTCATTCATTTATGAGATTTTTGAAATCTCCACGAAGTTTTTGCAAGTGAACTTGTCTAACTCTTTCTTCTCCTTTGTAGCATTCTGAAGAATATCCCATGCTGCATGAGACGTTTCAACCAATGATATTTTCGGAAATATTGTTTCTTGCTAGGCTGCAGAAAAAATAGAATACAATGCTTTTTGATCTTTCTTAGGGTTTTTAATAATGCATCCTGCTCATCCGTTCTGAGTGACTCAAATATTGTTGAGGCTGTGACATCTGCAAAACCCTTGATCCACCACATCTCACACATCTTGATAGCCAAAAAATACTTTCATTTGGACAACCCAATCATCGTAATTGCTTCCAATTAACTTTGGAAGTGGCAGCTGGAATGAATTGCTTGATGTTGCCATATTAAATTGTAAATATTGTGAAGATTGTGACTCTGATACCAAATGTAGGAGTGGAGAGAATTTATAGGAGAAAATGATTTCTCTATATTAAACTGTTTTACACTTCTAATATGCCTTTCTATATAACATCTCTAAAACCAAACAAAACGATTACAATTTCTTCTATATTATAACCTCTCAATAACTTAAGTTGTTAAATTAATTTCTACATAACGTAAATTAATAATAACTCTTATGTTCAAGTTTGCTACTTCAACATTCCTCCTTAATTTTGAATCTTTGGTCTTCATTCACAATTAGGACAAGTAATTCCCAGCATTTTTTTGAACTTCTCTAATAATTCGGCCTTGATGTGTCAAAATTTTAGCGTAGGAAGTGGATTCAACAATGTGGTGGAGTTCATGAAGAATGCTCATTCTTACAAGGAATCTTAATTCTTGATTGTTGTCAGCTACTTTATAAAATCGTTGATGTTACGGTTAATAATATAGACTTGAATTCCAAACGCCTCTCAACTATATATCCTTCGATTTTTTGCGAAGCTCTGAAAGCCAATGCCTATGAAGTTTCCAACCCCAGATTGATCTGTAATTAAAATTTAATTCTTCAATAAAAAGAAAAAGAGGGAAATGTTATAGACGAGTGATGCACAAAAAGAGAGACATTTTTATCTACAATTAGTCGGATTGAAGTCTTTCCTAAACTACGTACTAGGTATTTATCATTTCATGTATCCAATTACAAGAATTTCTTTTAAGAATTAAGAGGCACGGCGTCATATATGAAATGGGGCTCAACTTTGGATCAAACTTGACTTATGGATGACTATAATTTGCATTTAGGTTTGCGCCGCTTCCTTTTACATCATTGAACAAAACCAACTAGCCTCATAGTTCACTAGCATTTCCCTTACTTTTACCCTGAAAAATAAATGTATATACTGCATCGTCAAACCTAGTTACTGAGGACTGAGGAGTGGCTAGTGGCTACTCTTTCTTGATTACAAACCTAGTGCAAAACTTGCATGTGGCTACACCATAGCAAAGTCAGGGCTCTTTTCAGTTTTAGATTTCTTATTTTTATGTAGAAACCTGTTTTCCTACCCGAGGGGAGGGCCTTTTTGGCTCGTAATTTTTCTTTACCATTTATCTTGCAACCGTGAATCAATTTTGGCACTTTGGTGCCTCTTTTTCTTTATTGGGTGTTCACCATCATACGACACACTGCTGTGCTGTCTTCCAAATGGTTTTGAGAAAAGTTGTTTGACTCAACAATTTATGCCCTTATAAAGCATCCGTTGTTCCCCACAACCTCAATAGTGTTTAAGAGTAGATACGCTTCCTTACAAGTAGACTTGTAAGATTTGTTTCCTGTAAATAGTCATTAAGCCCTTCACGATTGAGGAAAGCAGCGGAACGGAAAAGAAAATTTTGAATTTAACTCATATTTCTTATTTACTTTAAATTTACTTAGATTCATAGCCTTTAATTTTCATAATGTCTTTTGTTTTTGAAGCAAGAGAGAATTGGAAAATCTTCAATCATGGTATCAACTATTTTAATTAATCTCTTTGCCCACGCGGAAAGTAAACGCGAGTCGTTGCAGTCGCATTTCATTTCAGCCAGCCAATTGCTGCCGAAATTGCGGCAAAGTGATGGTAACTTTAATAATTAGATTTAGTTCCACGCCACAGCTTGTGATTGATTGATTTTTTTAAATCATTTTTGGTATTTAAAATATTGTAAAAAGTAATTACTTAACTCTGGTCAAATGATACAAGAAAATTGAAATAGAGAAAGAGAGAGAAAGAGTCGTTATGTATTTGTATATATATATAATAAAACTTATATATGAAACGACTAAATAATGAGATATCAACATTGCGAAATCATAATGAGATTGCCATAAACAGAACATACTAACATAGGACCAGCATACATGCCTTTTGGCATCTCGAGGGTAACTATTTGCTTATAAGCGTCTCTGTCCTGATTGATAGCCATAGGCATAGCTCAAGTTCTTTGACGACTGCCCGTTGGCATCCCCTGTCCAAGTTACTATCCCTCACGTAAGCCACGGGTCTTTGGTTGTTCAAAATTTACACTGCACATTCCTGTTAGTTATTTATAAATAATATACGCTATGCACTTAACTAAATCTATTTTACGTGAGACTGCTGATTGATTCCCAGTTCCCAGTTCCCAGTTCCCAGTTCCCAGTTCCCACCCTCTACTTGCTGACTATTGGCAGTGGCCCACAAAAAATTAGAACAAAGTTTGGGGATCAGATAGAAAAATAAAAAGAACAGTCCCTCAAAATTGTGCGCTTTTTTACACCTCAGCTCCAAAACAAGAAGCCAGATAGGGCCGTTTTCTGTTGCCAACACCAACCCCCCTTTCCGCTCAGAAGACAGTCTCTCCATAAAGTCACTCTCTAGCTACTCCTTAGAGGCTCCCTTTTTCTCTTCCATCTGATTATGTAAACACTCGGACAAAGTATAAGCTAAAGAGAAAGTTGATTTCTTTTTTGTTTTTCTCTTCTGGTACTGAAGCGCCAACAATGAGCTTTAAAGAAATGGTTTTCAGTGGGATCTTTGCTTGGTTTCTTATCCACATTTGCTTGCTAGTGACCTTGTGTTCTGCATTAGATCCAACGGTGACTTATGAGTTTGAGGTCTCCTACATCACTGCCTCTCCTCTTGGTGTGCCTCAGCAGGTTAGTGCTACTGGATCTCTCTGTTTTTCACCTTTTCTTTTTCCACTGTCTTTTCTCGCTGTTTTTCTAGCTAGACCTTTTATGAGGTATTCTCACTTTTTTAAAACATGGGTATCCTTGAAAATCTCCAATGTTTCAACCTTCACCTCCAGATCTGCTAAAATTTGCTTGCTTCCACACAGTTTCAGCTTGAAGCCGTATACTTGGTTTGTATGGTTTAAATGGTTTTGCAACTAATGATGAGCTTTCATGCGGAGTTTGTGCTCAAATGCTTCCAAATTTGAACTACTTTGCAGGTAATCGCTGTAAATGGAAAGTTTCCTGGTCCTACTATAAATGTCACAACAAACAACTATGTCATCGTTAATGTTCGAAACAAGTTGGATGAAAACCTCCTTATGCACTGGTAGGATTTTCCAACTTCTTAGACGTTCCGATGATGGGAACATATGGACGAACTTGCTATTGTACTTAATTACTCGAGAGTTTAAAGAGAACTTTAATGACAGGGTCTGATATAAGTACCATTCATTAATTGAAACTTGGATGGATTTGCTAGGTCTGGAATTCAACAAAGGAGAAGCTCGTGGCAAGATGGGGTTCTTGGGACTAATTGTCCAATTCCTCCAAAGTGGAACTGGACTTACCAGTTTCAGGTTAAGGATCAGATTGGGAGTTTCTTTTACTTTCCTTCTCTCAATATGCAGAGAGCTTCAGGTGGATATGGGGGCTTAATTATAAATAACCGGGATATTATTCCGATTCCCTTTGATACCCCTCGCGGGGACATCGTGATCTTGATTGGTGATTGGTACAAGAAAAATCATACGGTTGGTGTTCACTTTTTGAGTGTTAAATTTTGTTAGAAGTTAAAAACTCACCTTGTTTGATGCTTATGTAATTTGGCGATGTTCAGGGTTTGAGGAAGACTCTTGATGCAGGGAAAGACCTAGGGATGCCAGATGGAGTTCTTATAAATGGCAAAGGACCTTATCAGTATAATACTACTCTTGTTCCTGATGGCATTGACTATGAAACTATTGAAGTCCACCCAGGTAACTATCATGCTTGCTAGATGATGTTGAAAATCTGTTTATGTTTATGTTTCTGTTATTGTTTTTCTTCCTTGAACTTGTATGTCTCTCCTAAGCAAACACATTTTATTTTATTTCTATTTTGGACCTTTGAGTGTCTTAGTTACGAATATGCACGCCATGCTAAGTGTTAGCAGTTTGTATACTAGGCCCCATTCGGGGTGACTCTGCTCATGAATAGCAATATTATCAGCATTACTTAGTGTCTATGTACTTCGCAACATATTAAATTTTGTTCTGCTACCTCTGGTGTATCACTACACTCTTCTATGAGGCTGCTGGCTTCATTCTCAAAGCTTAAAGGCCCTCTTGAACTGACAAAAATTGTTGTATTTTACAGGAAAAACCTATCGTCTTCGTGTGCACAATGTTGGTACCTCAACTAGTCTGAATTTCAGGATTCAGGGCCACAATCTTCTTTTAGCTGAATCAGAGGGATCATATACTGTGCAGCAAAACTATACCAGTTTAGATATACATGTAGGACAGTCATATTCTTTTCTGGTTACAATGGATCAGAACGCAAGTACTGATTACTACATTGTAGCTAGTGCAAGGTTTGTTAATGAATCACAATGGAAAAGGGTTACTGGTGTTGCCATTTTGCACTATACTAATTCCAAGGGCAAGGCAAGAGGTCCTCTTCCTGATCCACCTAATGATGAATTTGACAAAACCTTCTCAATGAATCAAGCAAGATCCATCAGGTTAGCTTCAGTTGCCTCTCAAATGCACTGTCACATTGAAAATTCAATAACTTTTACAGCAGTTGTACTAGTTGAGAAGAATGTTGACAGTAGGGAGTGGTTAAATCCTTGAATTTTCTAATGTCCATCTTTTCTTGTGTATCATATTGTAGTTTGCAGAAGTTCATATAGTTTCTATAGATAAAGAAACCAATATTCTGAGTTGATAATTTGCATCACCATCAATCCGTTTATACATCTATGCGCTCTGGGGCCCAGTTGACTCAATTGGGGGATTCTGTTGTCAAATTATACAGGTGGAATGTCTCTGCCAGTGGTGCACGACCAAACCCCCAAGGTTCGTTCAGATATGGGTCAATCAATGTGACTGATGTTTATGTGTTGAAAAACAAGCCACCTATGATGATTAATGGGAAAAGAAAGACAACTCTTAGTGGTGTATCCTTTGTCAATCCTTCCACTCCTATCAGGCTTGCGGACCAACACAAAGTGAAGGGAGTCTATAAGCTTGATTTCCCCAAAACGCCCATTGCTGGACCACCAAAAATGGGAACATCCGTTATAAATGGAACATACAGAGGCTTTATGGAAATCATTCTGCAGAACAATGAAACCAAGATGCAGAGTTATCACCTGAATGGATATGCAGTTTTTGTTGTTGGGTAGGAACTTATCCATGCTTACTACTCTTCAGTTATCTACAATGTACAAAATCTTTGATCTTATACCTTAAATCACTTGTACTTGACTCAATTCAGGATGGATTATGGTGACTGGACTGAAAACAGCAGGGGCACATATAATAAGTGGGATGGTGTTGCACGTTCTACAGTACAGGTCTGTTATTAACAATGTTTTATGCCCTGAAGTTTTTTCGGTCCTTCAAAATTTCCATGGGTTCAAGGTTTCCTTCATCATATTCTCTATTGTGTAATAATCTACTTTTCATTAAAGATATGCATTGAACTTAGCATATGATAAAGAGATCTAGTACTCTTTCTAGCAGTCTTATCAGCCCACCTTAAACCTGAAAAAAGATTCTGATATCTTTTGATATATGCTCTCCCTCACAACCATATAGGATAAAACCGTAACTGAACTATTTGCTTGCATACTTTACTATTGAAGTTAAAATGATTAAATTTTGATTTTTTTGTGTTAAATATTTTGAAATCATTTGTATGCTACCTATGTAATTGAGTAATTTTGGGCATCTGGGCATCAATCTTCAAATCTTGGTTAGTATCTACCCTAGAGAATTCACAGCTTGCATAAGTGACATATTGCTCTCTAGTTCAAACTTGTCTCTTAAAGTTTAACTTATGGTGAAGCGAATATGATGAGATTATCTATATATAGGTATATCCTGGAGCGTGGACTGCAATTTTGGTATCACTTGACAATGTTGGAGTGTGGAACCTCAGAACAGAGAACCTTGATTCATGGTACCTCGGCCAAGAAACTTATGTCAGAGTTGTGAATCCAGAAGAGAATAACAAAACTGAGTTTCCTGCACCAGACAATGTCCTATATTGTGGTGCACTCGGCAAATTGCAAAAGTATGCACTGTTAGCATTTTAACTGCACCGTTGCATAGTAATATCATAGGTCTCGATGAAGAACTGGAATCTGATTAATGTTGTTTCCTTCTTTCTTCAGGGCTCAAGATATCACTTCAGAAGCACTGGCAAGATACAATATGTCAAAGCTCTCCTTCACATTGCTAATGATGATCTCTGCTTTGATGTCTCTTTTTGGCTGATTGTTCCGCTGGGACATGTTGACTGGAGTACTGCTTGTTTGAGCCTGTCTTCTTTATGCGGACTGCATTTGTGAGTGCTTAATAGGTGTGTTCTTTTAGTCATGTTGATAAGAAAATTTCAGTGATTTTGACATTTAATCTTCTTGGGTTTTCTCTTTATTTGTTGGATTGCTATTCTTTAATTCCCTGTAATTTATGTACTGATGCAATTCATCAATGTTTTTAATTGAATTAACTTCCCAAGGCTCTACATTCATGTACGCTTTTCACCTTCGAGTCTGATGCTTAATTTCCTCAATGTCTAAAGGCAGAATCAAAAAGGCAAAAGAGTGGAGTAAACATGTACTTTTGCCCTCAAATGCAAATATTCACCACCGTCAATCCTGGATTTATGATGGATAGTCATAATTTGGTCGAAAGTGCTGTTTGCCATTCGCTTTTTCTCCCATCTCATTTAATATTCTGTGTACTTTCCCTTTATACCAAAAAATAAATAAATCCTTTTGCGTTGGGGACACTGATAAATAAAACAGACGGTGCATATAAAATAAAGCTGAGAAGAAAGTGGTCTACAGCCCAAAAGAAGGTGACTCATTCAGATAACACACTGGCAAATGGAATCTGAAAGGCTAGGCGGGGGCATTGCTGACTGCTCCCTGCATCATTAATATGAGTTTTTGGTTCCATATTTTCTTTCAATGGCATTGTTAAATAAACTCAATATCATAGACATCGAGACATTGGACTAAATTCGGAAGATAGTACTACTACTGCATTTGGTTGGTTTATAATATTATTAAAAGGTCACATTTTGCTCGGCGTGCTAAGATTGAATCACTCAAAGCAGCAGGCTTTACAGGACATAATAGTAATTTTGTGGGCACTCGGTTAAGTGTTTGCTTCAGGGGACTACAATTTTAGGTGGTGGCCCTGTCGGAGGAAGAGCAAATGTGGTGGCATCCTGTCAATTTCTCCTCTACAAATCATTCTAGCCTGATATAAAAGTTCCATCTTTTAGAGTTTGACCCCACCGTTCATCACTTTCGCTTTTTCTTCAAGTCTCTTGAGTTGGACCTATAGAATAGAACTTGAGTGGATATGGCTAAACTTGTACATTTATTTAATATGGCATATCATTGCTTCGTTTTAACGGAAACACTTCAAAAACTTTTTATGAACAATACTGCTAATTCTTAAGGGCACTCAGCATCTCCATCATTTCATATAAACGACTTGTCCTTTCCTGCCACAGACAACATAATCTTCCTTTGAGGCCATCGCAATGGGTAATGCAATGAACAGTTTATTCGCTTGGTAATTTAGTCAAAAACATCATGTAGGAGTTAATGCCAATGATGGAGGATTCGATGCTAAGGAGTGGAAATTAAACCTTTCATATAATTTACAAAGTAATTGTGCTCATGGACTGCGTCCCTCTAATCTACTAAGCAATCTAATTCAACTGCTGTAGAATTTACTATTCTATAGAATTCTAAATACGCATTGTAAGTATATTAGCATGTATATGAAAGAAAATTAAACACGAAATCCCAGATTAATTTCATGATTAATCTACACAAATAATTAAACCTAGAATTGCAACATATTATATTCAATAATTAGATTGATAAATACCTGAAAATTGGGGAAATATTGAATCCATTGTTATTTTCCGTGAAGTGAAGCGAAAGCGACAGAGACGCAGAAGATTTACTACTGTTATTTCGAATCCTTAATCAGCAAAAGACGCATACAGTTTTAATAGGGCAACTGTATTTTAAAAGTGGACTAACAATAGGCCCTCCTGTACTTTATAATATATGGATCAAGTTGTACAAAATAATTTCAATTATGCTAGTCGACATTTACTGTAAAATTCTATCAGTTCATCTCCTCCTTCTTAGTCACCATCCTGTCGTGTCTTGCTTCACCGCTCGCTGCCTGAACGGATGTGGAGTCCTTCCTGTTCCAGAGAGATTCACTTAAAGACGGCTTTTGGTTAGGAATTGCTCTAATCCAAGCCGCCAACGCCATTGTTTCACCATCTTCCGATGAATGCCACAGAGTCTCTGGTCCTGCGATCACGGTATTCGGATTAGATTCTTTCGGTTCTTGATGACCCATGACGTGTTCGTGTCTCTGATCGTGACCGTTACGGATATGAAGATATAGTTTCGGAATGCCATAGTGGGGTACGGTGGCTTTTTCTGGAGGAGTCTTCGAACCTTCACTGGTGGATCTTCGCTGAACATTACGAAAGTACCAAGTTAGCACATCTATGAGGAAATAAACGTTAAAGTAAAGAAGTTTTATTACGTTTTGTCTCTTTTCTTTCGGTAACTCGTTAATGGCTGCCTTCTTTTCCGACTCAAGTTTCCTTTTCTTAGTCTCCTGTTCAAGTTTCCTTTTCTTAGTCTCCTGTTTGGTTTTTGCAGAAGAAGAAGAAGCAGAAGGAGAAGAAGAAGAAGAAGCAGAAGGAGAAGAAGAAGAAGATGATGATAGTCAGTATTTTTTTAAAGATTGAATATTAAGAAAAGAATAAATATTAATTTACCGTTGCAAGTAATTTCAGAATGCCCAGTTGGGGTACGGTGCTTGGTTCTGGAGAAGTCTTTGAACCATCAATGGCGGAACTTAACTGTAATGTTAGATAGTAGTAAGTAAGTTAACACAGCTATAAGGAAAAAAAAAAGGTTAAAGCAAAAAGGTTCCATTACGTTTTGTTTCTTTGCTTTCAGGAACTCGTTAATGGCTGCCTCCTTCTTCAACTCAAGCTTCCTTTTCTCAATCTCCTGTTTGGATTTTGCCGAAGAAGAAGAAGATGGTCAGTATCTGTATTAATTTAAAGGCTGAATATTGAGAAAATAATAAATATTAATTTACCAGTACAAGAAATTCGTTGCTCTTAGTCAAATTCTCCACGGTTTCTAGCAATTCCTCTTTCGTCTTCTTCTTCTTCTTCTTCAGGAAGCCAACGAGATAATTAAATAAGTCGAACAGTACAATTACAGATTTACAGCGTATGGAAATTCCAAAAACTTTGGAACTAAACCACAGAAACGACGGCGTAAGCGGACAAGAAGTTGGAAAATTTTACGGAGCAAGGATTCTGAAACAAACACGCACCTTTCTAACTGGGGCTGTCTTGTTCAATCGGTTGTGATTCAAGTCATTATCGCCATTGCGAGGGAACGAAGTGGTCCGCGCCTCAACTCTAACGGAGGGTCGACCGGGAGTAGACGGAACTGCCTGCGTCTGAGGGGATGGTGATGACTGCGACAACGGAACCGTTGGTTGACCGGAAGTATACGGAACTGACTGCGTCGGAGGGGTATATCTTGACGAAGACAGAGGGAATGAAGAGTTGGTCTTATCATCTCTAACACCGGTTCCAACGGAAATAGACGGAACTGACGGCGGTGGAGTAGGTACGGTTGACGGCGACTGGGAAGACGGCTTCTTAACGGAAGTTCTTATTCGTCTGGCACCCCAAGCAGAAGATGAAGTTTCAGTGGTCGGTTTTAATGGAACCCCGCGAGCCTCAGCTTCAACGTAAGTAGGAAAATCACGTAACAGTGTTGCGACCTCGAGTTCTTCCTCAGTAACGTCGAAGAGAAGTGAAAAATCGCCACCTTTAGTCCTGACGATCGGCGTTATCATTGTGCTTCTCTCACGGTGAAAAGATAAATGAAGTTTTTTTATTTTCCGGCGAGTCACTAACAAAGAAACATATATATCTTAGAAGAAGAGTCAACATTGAAGGAGAGGGCACCATAATCCGAACCATGCAAGGATTATTAAGATTTGAATGAGGATGAGGTTTAGCTTTTTCTAGTTAAGAAAGGACTTATTACAGTTGCAAGGGATGGAGTTCGGTTATACAGTTGAAGTAGGACTCTTTTAAGAGGATAATTTTAAATTTAATAGTTAAAAAAAATATTTTCGACAGCACAATTGATTCAAAATTTTCAAAATTGATATTAGACAATTACCTAATTTGTATATGAACATAAATTTTACAAAATTCTCTTTTTCTTTATATTTACTTAACTTTTAATTACTTTTTTCATATTTGATAATTATCTTGTTCTATAAATTGATGATTAAATGTTTTTTTTACGTCAATAAGTATTAAGAGGACTTTTGGTTCACAGCAAATATAGTAAGAAATAAGAATAGAAGATTGCCAAAAATGAATCTCATTTCTCTAATAATTAAAAAAAATAGAGCATTGTTAAAAATGAGGGAATGAAAATATTACCTCTGTTAATACCAAACGTGAGTTTTCATTCTATACTCATGTTTTTTTTTTTCGTTTTCCCCCAAATAAACACCCTTACTTTGTTTCTTTCAATAATAAACACCCTTGCAAATTGCTTTGTTTCTTTCTATACAACATCAATATAAGTTTGGACAATATGTGAACATAAGAATATAGTTTTTAGTCATATCAAACTTCGAACTTAATCAAATCGAATCCGAGCTGATCTAAGTGATCAAAAGAAAGAAAGAAAATGATAATTTTAAATTCAATGGTAGAAAAATATTTATTTTCTACGTCACAATTAATTCATAATTTTTCTAATTTTATATTAGACTATTACCTAATTTTTATTTTCATATAAGTTTTAACAGATGGGCTTTTTCTTTATATTTGCTTAACTTTTAATTACTTTTTCATATATGTTAACTTTCTTGTTCTATAAATTGACGATTAAATGTTTTTTTAAGTCAATAAGTATTAAGGGGGCGTTTGGTTCACAGAGGGTTGTGAGAATGAGAAAATGAATAAATATAGTTAGAAATAGGAATTAAAGATTGCCAATAATAAATCTCATTTCTCTGATGATCTAAAAAAATAGAGTATTGCTGAAATAGGAGAATGAAAATATTATCTATGTTAATACCAAACGTCAGTTTTCATTCCATACCCATGTCTTTTTTTTTTCGTTACCCCCAAATAAGCACCCTTAATTTGTTTCTTTCAATACACCATCAATATAAGTTAGGATAATATGTGGACATAAGAACATAGTTTTTAGTCATATCCAACTTCGAACTTAATCAAATCAAATCCGAGCTGATCTAAGTGGTCAAAAGAAAGAAAAAAGAGGATAATTTTAAATTCAAAGGTAGAAAAATATTATTTTCCAAGTCACAATTGATTCATAATTTTTCAAAGTTGATATTAGACTATTACCTAATTTTTATATGATTATAAATTTTACCAAATTCTCTTTCTCTTTATATTTGCTTAACTTTTAGTTACTTTTTTTCATATTTGATAATTTTCTTGTTCTATAAATTGAAAATGAAATGTTTATTTAACGTCAATAAGTATTAAGGGGGCGTTTGGTTCATAGAGGATAGTAGAAATGAGAATATGAATAAATATAGTAAAGAATAGGAATGGAAGATTACCAACAATGAATCCCATTTCTCTGATAATCCAAAAAAATAGAATATTGTTGAAAATGGAGGAATGAAAATATTACTTCTGTTAATACAAAACATGAGTTTCATTCCATATTCATGTCTTTTTTTTTTTTCGTTGCCCCCAAATAAGCACCCCTAATTTGTTTCTTCCAATACACCATCGATATAAGTTTGGATAATATGTGGACATAAGAACATAGTTTTTAGTCATATCCAATTTCGAACTTAATCAAATCGAATCCGAGCTTATCTATGTGGTCAAATGAAAGAAAAAAGAGAATAATTTTAAATTCAATGGCAGAAAAATATTTATTTTCCACGTCACAATTGATTCATAATTTTTCAAAATTGATATTAGACTATTACCTAATTTTTATATGATTATAAATTTTACCAAATTCTCTTTTTCTTTATATTTGCTTAACTTTTAATTATTTTTTTCATATTTGTTAATTTTCTTGTTCTATAAATTGATGATTAAATGTTTTGTTTACACCAATAAGCATTAAGGGGGCGTTTAGTTCACAGAGGGTAGTGGAAATGAGAATATGAATAAATATAGTAAGTAATAGGAATAGAAGATTGCCAATAATGAATCTCATTTCTCTGATAATCCAAAAAAATAGAGTATTGCTGAAAATGAGGGAATGAAAATATTACCTCTCTTAAAACCAAACGTGAGTTTTCATTCCATACCATGCCTTTTTTTTTCATTACCCCCAAATAAGCCCCCCTAATTTGTTTCTCTCAATATACCATCGATATAAGTTTGGATAATATATGGACATAAGAACATAGTTTTTAGTTATATCCAATTTTGAACTTAATCAAATCGAATCCGAGCTAATCTAAGTGGTCAAAAGAAAGAAAAAAAAAGAGGATAATTTTAAATTCAATGGTAGAAAAATATTTATTTTCCACGTTAAAATTGATTCATGATTTTTCAAAATTGATGTTAGACTATTGCCTAATTTTTATATGATTATAAATTTTACCAAATTATCTTTTTCTTTATATTTGCTTAACTTTTAATTACTTTTTTTCATATTTGTTAATTTTCTTATTCTATAAATTGATGATTAAATGTTATTTTTACGTCAATAAGTATTAAGGGGCCGTTTGATTCACAAAGGATAGTGGGAATGAGAATATGAATAAAAATAGTAAGGAATAGGAATGGAAGATTGCCAACAATGAATCTCATTTCTCTGATAATCCAAAAAAATAGAGTATTGTTGAAAATGGGGGAATGAAAATATTATCCCTGTTAATACCAAACGTGAGTATTCATTTCATATCCATGCATTTTTTTTCGTTAACCCCAAATAAGCACCCCTAAGTTGTTCCTTTCAATACATCATCGATATAAGTTTGGATAATATGTGGACATAAGGACATAGTTTTTTGTCATATCTAACTTCGAACTTAATCAAATCGAATCCGAGCTGATCTAAGTGGTCAAAAGAAAGAAAAAATAGGATAATTTTAAATTCAATGATAGAAAAAATATTTATTTTCCACGTCACAATTGATTCATAAATTTTCAAAATTGATATTAGACTATTACCTAATTTTTATATGATTTTAAAATTTAACAAATTCTCTTTATACTTATATTTGTTTAACTTTTAATTACTTTTTTCATATTAATTATTTTTTTGTTATATAAATTGATGATTGAATATTTTTTTACGTCAATAATTATTAAGGAGGCGTTTGGTTCACTAAGAGTAGTGTGAATGAGAATATGAATAAATATAATAAGGAATAGGAATGGAATATTGCCAACAATGAATCTCATGTCTCTGATAATCCAAAAAAATAGAGTATTGCTAAAAATGGAGGAATGAAAATATTACCTCTCTTAATACCAATTGTGAGTTTTCATTCCATACCAATAGCTTTTTTTGTTCGTTACCCCCAAATAAGCACCCCTAATTTGTATCTTTCGATACACCATCAATATAAGTTTGGATAGTACGTGGATATAAGAATATAGTTTTTAGTCATATCGAGCTTCGAACTTAATCAAATCGAATCCGAGCTGATCTAAGTTGTCAAAAGAAAGAAAAAAGTGGTTAATTTTAAATTCAATGGTAGAAAAATGTTTATTTTCGACGTCACAATTGATTCATAATTTTTTAAAATTGATATTAGACTATTACCTAATTTTTATATGATTATAAATTTTACCAAATTCTCTCTTTTTTTTTAATATTTGCTTAACTTTTAATTACTTTTTTTCATATTTGTTAATTATCTTGTTCTATAAATTGATGATTAAATGTTTTTTTTACATCAATAAATATTAGGGGGCGTTTGGTTTACAGAGGTTAATAGGAATGAAAATATGAATAAATATAGTAAGGAATAGGAATGGAAGATTGCCAACAATGAATCCCTTTTTTCTGATAATCCAAAAAAATAGAGTATTGTTGAAAATGGAGAAATAAAAATATTACTATTCATTCCATACCAATGCCTTTTTTTTTTTCGTTACCCCACATAGGCACTCCTAATTTGTTTTTTTCAATACACCATCGATATAAGTTTGGATAATATGTAGACATAAGAACATAGTTTTTAGTCATATCCAACTTCGAACTTAATCAAATCGAATCCAAGTTGATGTAAGTGGTCAAAAGAAAGAAAAATTTGTTTCCCTGAAAGTTCTCTTCATAAAGATGTCAATATACTATCCATAAGCAATCCAGTGATCCGAAATTGATGGATCATGTTAGCAATTCATCTACGAAAACACTAATAAGTCCAAATGGATTCAATTTTCCTTTTTCAAGATGCTCTATGTTTCTTTGTGCTTATATTAACTAAGAAATCCCGGTCGGAATCATCTTCAGAGCTTCCATCTCCAATCTTTCGCTTCTTCGACTGCTTCGATGCAACTGTACCGGTTCCAGTTATCTTCTTTTTCTGTGAGACTGAAGATGCATCTGTCGATTTCCTAACGTTTTCAGTTTGTGCCTTTCTTGCAGGAGTGACTCCCTTCAATGGAGAAGTGACCTTGATTTGACTCTTCTTCTGTTTCTTCTCATTTACTTTCTTTGCTACGTCTATTGGGAGCAAACCAGATTCCATCATCCTGCAAATATATTTAAACGGAAGCTTGAAAAATCATCCAAAACACGAGCCATTACACGATAACGATCTTAAAATAGAGTTCAGTGCAAGTTGATACGTGCGGAAGATGTTATCTAGATCTAGCCATAGAAGATTGCACTAGTAAAGATGGAGAAAGATCTTTTACAAAAGCTCAAATTGGGGTCAAAATCACTTCTATGAAGAATATCCATGAATATACAACTCTGCCCAAGATTTGAACATGAATAAACTACAGAGAAATAAGAAATTAAAGGATTATGATGTGGTTACAAATGGTTAATTTGCAATTGCAACTTGAAGGGTAGCTACCCCTGAATCTACTCAACAACTCTTCAGAGTAACTGGTGCCAAATATAAGAAGCTGAACTCAAGATTTGAACGAAAAACAGTTCATAACAGGCGGCGCAGCACATCCAAAGAGTTTCAACTGTTACATGTCAAGTACACAAAGAAAAGTAAACCCAGCACTAAGTGCTTCAGCTGTAGATAAGTATAATGACATCTAACATGAGACATACTTAAAACAAACATTTCACCATAACAAAGCTGTTATGAAATGTTCATGCCTACATGTTGGTCTGATAAGTTGAAGGAAGGGAAAGAAATAACCATTCTTCATTGCAAATGTAATTTTTGGTGGGGGCAAGGGTGGTTGACTCGTAAGTAAAGTTTTACAATATGCATTCAGGACCAGTAAGGAAGATTGAAGACAGACTCTGAACTAGCCAATGCTGCAAAAACAGCAAGTGCAAAAAAACGGGATGCCACTAATTGGAAAACACCAATAGAAAAAAACACAAGACCACCTCAACAAAAGTATAAAAAAAAGCGATTAATTGGGTATCCAGAAAGCTAGCGATCCTTATGCACTAACTTCTCTACTTCCCACCTCAAAAAATCAAGTATAAGATCTTGCTGACTTATAAGCTACAACAGACGTGTGTCATTGAGTATGGTAACTTAAACAAGAACATTAGCTAAAACATCACAAAGATGGCAGGATCTTATATCACACATCTTCAAAAACTAATCATAAACAATTGAGAGTGCACCAGGAAAAGAACATCTATGAGGAAGGGAGAGAAGGAAGCTAAACCAGTAATGAAGATAACTTCAACAGTTCAACTCAGCTTTAACTGGCTAACTGGGATACTCATTGATTTGTGAATAAACTTAAATGAAGCAAAATTCTCTCATCAGACTCGTTATAGTTACTGTTATCTAAACGGCCGAATAACCATGTTGGCTTCCTGACTGCATAAAAACATGGAAATTGTAGGGTTCAAGAAAGTACCACTCAATAATATTCTTTCAGGACAGATATTCAACTCCAGTTCCTAAGCCCAAAGGGTCCAAACTTTTTGTATGCATCAGAAGAAAGCCAATAAGAAGAGGAAGTAACATTATGGACATAGCATACTTATTGTGAAACAGAAGTCTCACCATATTTGAGCCATCTCACTACTTGGAACCTGCTTATACAGTGTCTCATAGAAAATCCTCAGTGGGTCTCTCTGCAATTCACAGAATGCACAAATCATTCTACAGATAATCAGAGAATAAAGGCATCACTAAAGCAAAATTCCTCAAACATATTACCTCCTCAGGAATGTCTCGTTTCTGGCCAGGCAAATCATATACCTTCCTCTCCCTTTTAACCTTGCCATTCTCTTTTGCTTTCACAGAAACCTTCTTTGCTTCCTCCTTCTGTTTCTTCTTCTTATTTAATTCCTTTAGCTCAAACCAATCCACAGAACATGAAAACAGAGAAAGAAGAAAAAAATTCAGCAAACAAATCGATCTTGTTCAAGATTAAACCCCTCAGCCCGGAAAAGAAACAAGAATAAAACAGAAAGATCCCTTTGAAAACTTGAAATACCAAATTCTTAAACTTGTAAGCAAAAAGCTGATAAATAAGAATAAATACCCTAGTATTTTTGGTAGTAACACTTCTTTTGGACAGCGGTTCGTCATCATCGTCCTCTTCATCACTAAAACTCACCTCCTTCTTCACTTTTTCTGACTTGGGCTTGGCTCGAGACCCTGAAGAACCCTTAACCTTAATGGGTTCATCTTTATAGTCCTCATAATCTTCTTTCTTCACCTTACCCTCCTTAGGACGAGATTTGGCAGCTAAAGTTCCAGCATTTGTTGGGTTTTTCTTTCGAGCTTGAAGAATTGAACTCAAGCTCCTATCTTCCGCCTCTTGTTCTGCTTTCACCGCTTCTCTCTTCACAGATTTTGCGTCTTCCGACGGCATTTTTTCCGGGAATCAAATGAAATATCCGGGAAAATCTGAATTGAAGTTTTGGAGGCAAAACTCAAAACCCCTCTTGTTGTGAAGTTCCAACTTATAGAAAGAGCCCCGTTTGTGGGGTTTCGGAGATTCTAAAGCTTCATCATGTGACCTTCAATGCTCGGTTTGACGCTGCTTTTCTTATCGAAACGCGACGCCATTTTATTTTCAAGCATTTTCCAAAACGACGCAGTTCTTAACTAGGTTTAAACAACAAAAAAACTCCTTTTTTATTTGGTATTTATTGATCGTAATTATTATCAAATAAAAATATTAAGAAAATATTTTTATTATTTATAATAACAATTACCACTAACAAATTGCATATAACATAATATTTGATAAGAGAAAATTGATTAAAAATAGAAACACACGTTTAAAATTATTTGAAACAAATATTTTATTATTATTATTTTGTGTATGTATTAATTGATTTATTATTTATTTTATATTTTATTTATTAAGTATTTATTTTTATTATTTTCTTTTTTTTATAAGTGTAATTCTATAATAACTTCTCTATTAAATAGAAATAAAAGTGCATATTATTAGAGAGTCTATAGTCATTAAAAAAAGAATATATTCCATTTTTCCTGCATTTCGAATATAAACAAAAAGAAATAAATACGCTTGGCATCCACCCAGTTCAATGGAGGTGAGTCCAAAACATGGGTCGCTTGTGGATAGAATCAATACCTCAGAATTTATGCTAAAGCAGCCTCCCAAGCACTTGTGGAGACTATCAAAAGCTAAAGTTGACACTATTTGCTTAAGCAGGAATCCAGAGTCCTTTGAAGCTAAGAAACAGAGGAAAATGGGGTGGTTCTTTAGAGAAAGAAGAGGTCCACCATGGAAACAAGACAAGGTTGGGCAGAGCACACACTAGCTTCTATGTCTCCACCTGCTTCGCCTTTGGTTGCCATTTTCGCGATCATCTTCCTCCTTGTTTATGCTTCAACTTCCGTGACATACAAGAACCAGTTGCAGAACACAGTTCTGAATTTCAAATTGTTTCTGTTGTTCTTGCCTGTGTTACTTGTACTCATAGCACAGTTCGTTCACAATTGTGAAAGTTTCTTCTTTCCTAACGCAAAAGCACAGTACGGTTCGGATAATCGATCCAGGGACATGCCTTGGAGAACACTACTGTTGTTGGTGGTGCTTTTGCTGTTGGTTTCTTACCAATCATCTTTTCAGGCAATGTGGTCTCCTATTGCCAGGAGGTTTAATTAATGTCTGGTTATAGGTGTCATGTTCTACACAGTCGGTTAAGTAAGTGTCTGAAGTGAAGTAGGCAATCTTAAATAAGTGTTTGATGATGAGTACAATTATGTCTTCTTGGTATATTTCTTCTAGATCCAATGTTCCTTTTGCTGCCAATTATGTAACGTTGCTTCTTCTCCAATTACGAAGGGTTGAGAGAAGGAAGTAAGAACTGGAGTAGCAGCTCGTCTCGCAAACCATAGTTAGAATCCAAGCATTGAACCTTTGGCAAAAATGGTGGAGAAAAAGCTTCTGATTTTAGCTCCATTATATATACATGTTAAGAGTCATTTATCTGTGCAGAGTTAATGCTTTCTTAGTCTTAAGCCTTACCTAAAACTCGATAGTTGTACCAAGTCGCATTACGGTGAAAATGCCAGAAACTGATCTGTTGAGGTCCTTTTACACCATGAATGGCTTTCACAAAGTATAATTTATACAGGAGATCAACTCTGCACAGATAAATGACTCTTAACAGGCATAGTTGGTAGAAATCGCATTATGGTGAAAATACCAGAAATTGATCTGTTGAGGTCCTTTTACACCATGAATGGCTTTCACAAATTATAATTTATACAGGAGATCAGTCTCCACAAAATCATCTGTCAAATGTTTAAATACTAAAAAGTGTCACAAGAACAGGACAGTAAAGAAAAATTATACTGCATATTGCACCAGGAAATTGTAAACTGATTCAATACTTGTCTAATACGGTACAAATTTACAAGAAATGAAGGTGATTTAAAATTACAGAGCCAAGAGGGAGCTCAATAAGCTGTTATATAAAGGGAAAGTACAAAACCTGAACTAGAGGTCACATGGAAACGAGGGATGAATCATCTGACAGACGCAGAAGCAAACAGCTTTGAAGTTGAACTGTTCTTCAATTTGGGAACTTTGAAGGCAGGAGAGAACAATTTTGGTGTCTCTGAGATGTCAATTACCTCAGTGGCTTTTCTTTTTGAACTTCTGCCAACCTAAGAAACAAGAAAAACAGGAAATATGGTTAGGATGGAATGTTGATCATCGGCAAAAATTTTCAAGACCAGTACCAAATAAAATGCAGCCTGAACTAATGTGGGCACTTCGAATTGTTTTTTTCGCAATAGGATCCTGTAAACATGTCTAATCTACCTCTGCTAGTCTCTCCTCTAGATTCTTCGAACAATCTTTCAACATAACTACTACATATCTTTTCTCATTAGTACATTCCAAAGCAAATGAAGTGCAATATTCAGAGATGCCCTACAAATGGAAAAGCAGTCTGAAGTTATACTTCGTATGATTGACTCACAAGTACCTTTTTCATATCTTTGGAAGGAACTTTGTCGGGTAAAGGAGACTGTTCTTTCTTCACTAAAATTTTGCTCCTATCCCGGTTGCTGCATTTGATTCCTGGTTGGGAGCTTTTAGGCTCTCCATTGCAGGGTTTTAACACTGGTGTAACTAGAGTATTATTAGACTTCCGTAACAACTCCAACTCCTGGGAGAGTTTGGATATCTGTTCCTTGTAATTACTTGTTTCAGCCTCCATATGATCCAGTTTAGTTTGCAATTTCTCAATTGTTTCATCCTTCTCATTATTAAAGGCCTGAAGCGTCTCAGCATGAGCAAGAACCGTTGTGATCTTCTCGTTTGCCTTTTCAACTTCTGATTCTTTACTCTTTAATTTCGTAGTGAGGTTGCTTTCTAAAACATTATACTGATGCCATACAAAACTTTTTTCCTTCAATAAAGCAGATATCTCAGAATTCTTTTCAGATGCAAGCTTCTCATATTCAAGCCGTAGCCTGTCGACTTCAGCTTTAGAAGCAGGTGACTTTTTGTTGCCATCTCTACCACCTTTTCTGTGGTCAGAGTTCTCCGTATCTCCCTGAAAAACATATAAGCAACCAATTAGAATACACAACACCCAAAAAGATTCAATATAAAGAAAGAGCTTACTTTTAGGCTAGACATAAGACAGTGGAACCAATCCTTAAGGTCAATCAATTCATCTTCCATTAACTCTGCAATAAGGACAGAATCACATTAATTGTGTTAATCTCAAAATCAATGCTAGAAAGTAAATACACAAATAATTCCAAGAAATTGAAAAAACACAAAAAATTACTCAAACTGGCATATGAACGTGATGGTGTAAGAAAGTGTTTTTTAGGCTCTTTAATCGGCAATCATTGTGCATAACACAAGAGAACAAAAGAGGGAATTGTGGTTTCAAACAACTGGATCCTTCTCCCATCTAGTCCTTCAAAACAACTACTTTTAAACCATAGATTGCGCAGAAGAATGGAAATTACCAGCTTTAAGATTGAAGAATTGAATGCCTTACACATAACGAAATAACACTATTTTCTCTTCAGTACAGAACAATAGCATTTGACACTAAAAGAAGTCATCTTCGTCTATGAATCAAATAAAGAAGGAGCAAACACGTTGATAGCATGAACTAAATACAAAGAGACGGAAAAAAGACTCCTACTTGATTTCAACTTGTGAAGAGAAGCATCTCTCTGCTTCAATCCCACCATCAGATCAGATTTCGCGGCCTCTAGCAACCGTTCCATTTCTTTCTCGGTCAATTCCTCCCTCATCTACACAATAAAACTCTATAATTCAAGGTAATTCTTCCAAACCCCCAAAGTCTGGTCATGCATCAAAAGCCCTAGTTCGAAAAGACAAAAAAGAACCGAAATTTACTGAAAAATTCTGGGCTTACCTGAAAGATGTGATCTTGGTATAGCCTAACATCGGAGACCCATCTTTCGTGTTGCATTTTTATGCGATCTTCGAGGAGTTTCCTGTCTTTGACGAGAGACTCGAGCTGTTCTTGTTGGTTCTTTAGCAGTTTAACCAAGCCGTTAAATACTTTATCCCATTTTTCCCGATCTGACGAGATTTGAGGGCGTTTTCTACTAACCATTTTCGATTGTTTGAGCCAGAAGAAGAAACAAAAGATGACGGATGAAACAAGAAGAACCAGATAGTTTTCAAGTGTTTGAAAGCAGCGGGAGACAGCCGACCGTTGCAATAGTAAAGGAAAGGACTTTCAAGTTTCAACGGTCCATTTTTTAAGCATTAAAAAAAAAAAAGAACGCAGATCGGCCTGCTACGACACCGTTTCGGCCCATTGTTTACGGGGACCCATAAGACAAGTTTTCCTTAAAACAGCCTATCCGCATTTGACAAGAGTGACTTAGATATGTATTGTTTTAACTGGAAATTATTGGATATAGGATCTTCCCAAAATGTCCACGTCAGCCGAACCGTTCTGTGTCCGAACTTAACTATAATCAAGTTGTATCGGTACCGTCCGCTGGCGGCTTAAACCGTGATTGTCAAAGAATCTGGTACGGCAGGTTTCAGCACCACCTTAGTTGAGGTTCGTCCTTAGAAGCGGAGCTTTGAAGTGTGTATTCCGGTCTTCATTTGGCCTGTGAGAAGGGGTACCCTCGGGTCATAGCCGAAGTTGACTCGGTAGAAGTTATTAATATCCTCTCTAATCCTAATTTTGTACTGACTGGGCTTTCTTCCTTGATGTCAGGTATCCGCGAGCTTCTCTATCGTTTGTGGGAGACTCATCTCCAGCATGTCTATCGGGAAAGCAATCAGTGTGCGGACCGCTTGGCTCACTTTGCCGTCAGAAGAAATTATGAAAAAGTGAATAATATATTATTGAATGTAGCTCGAAGACGTAACTATGAGCTATAGTACACTGCTTTAAATAATGATAATAGCAACTGCTGTAGCAAGTAAATAGGAGAAAGTGGAGAAAATGACTGAGCTATTTTAGGTAATCAAACCCATTACCCGTAGGATCCTAACCACTAAGACTTATTCAAACTAGACATATTTACAATAATACACCTTATCTCTCCACAGCTCTAGCACATGGCATCCAGCCTTATAACTCCAGAGGGATATTGGCATCCTTATAACCCCTTAATTCATTATCCCCCCTCAAACTTTGTCGGGGCCGTAGACAAAGTTTGTGACGAAATTGAGCCAGGCGAGCCTTTGTCATGGGCTTTGTAAATATGTCAACCAGTTGGAACGACGACGGAATATGCTTAGTGGTTAAAGCCCCTTGAGCAACGCGTTCTCTTACATAATGATAGTCCAGAGCAATGTGTTTGCTACGAGCATGTAGGACAGGATTAACAGTAAGATACAAGGCACTTAAGTTGTCACCATGAAGAACCGGAGGATGATGGATGGGAACTCGTAAATCATCCAATAAATAGCCCAACCACGTGAGCTCGGCGGCAGCATGAGCCATAGCTCGATACTCCGCCTCGGTGCTGGAACGAGCTACTGTATTTTGTTTCTTGGCACACCACGAAATTATATTGGAACCTAGAAAAGTACAATAGCCGGTGGTGGATCGCCTAGTAGTTGGACAACCAGCCCAATCTGCATCAGAAAAAGCACTAAGAACAAGTGGAGTGTCAGCTGTTAGAGATAGACCGTAGTGAATAGTGCCTTTTAAATAACGCAAAATGCGACGAACAAATTTCAAATGGGAGATGTCAGGTGTGTGCATAAACTGAGAAACGTAATTCACACTAAAAGAAAGATCAGGCCGGGTCAGTGTAAGATACTGCAAAGAACCAACAAGGCCTCGAAAATAACGAGTATCAACTTGTGTGTCATCTGAAGGGGATACTGTCTTTTGTACCGAAGGCGTAGGCATAGGCCGACAATCCAACATTTGAGCACGTTCCAGAATAGAATGAGCATAATGAGACTGTGATAAATGGAGCCCAGTGGGTGTATTGTGAATCTGAATGCCCAAGAAATGATGTAACGGACCGAGGTCCTTCATAGAAAATTCAGAACTTAAGACCTGCAAGAATGACTGAACTAGAGTAGTGGAAGAGCCTGTGAGGAGCATATCATCAACATAAATTAATAAGACCAAAATTCCTGTCGGTGAATGAAAAATGAAAAGAGAAGGATCTGCAAGACTACAATAGAAACCATAGTTAATTAAAAAGAAACTTAATCGATCAAACCAGGCACGCGGTGCCTGTTTTAATCCATACAATGCACGTTGAAGCTTACAAACATAAGAGGGTCGCGCAGAATCAATCATTCCAGGAGGTTGTTCCATATAAATATTCTCAGAAATGAAACCATGCAAAAAAGCATTTTTAACGTCAAGTTGACGAATAGGCCAACCCCGAACTAAAGCAACAGTTAAAACCAAACGGATGGTACCAGGTTTAATAACCGGAGAAAAAGTTTCAGTGTAATCGACACCGTCAAGTTGATGGAAACCCTTAGCAACTAAACGAGCTTTTAACCGTTCTAACGTGCCATCGGGTTTTAACTTAGCTTTATAGACCCACTTACATCCTATAACATTTAAATCAGCAGTGCGTGGAACTAAAGTCCAAGTCTCATTTTTAATTAAGGCATGAAACTCATCAAGCATAGCATTCTTCCAACCACTATGAGCAAGGGCATGTTTAACACTCTTAGGTTCAGGAGGAATAGATGGAGACACAGTAACATTCAAAGCATATTTGGGGTTGGGTTTAACAATTCCCGATTTCGACCGAGTTATCATAGTATGTGAAGAAGGTAAATTCAAAGCATGTTCATCAAGCACAGTATCATCAAGAGAAGCAGAATTACCTGGTGCAGTTAATGATAAATTTTCAAACTGAGAAACGAGAGACGCACTTACTGAGCAGTCCAACGAATGTGTTTCTGTGGGCTGTGCTGGATGTTCAGTCGAGACAAACAATTGCTGCTCTGGTATTGTTGAACATTGTTGCAGCTGGTCCGCAATCCGAAGCTCCTCTGAACCTTGGTCTGAACTTTGGGCAGCTGCAGACGAATCTGCCACCACCACCACTTGGGGTAGAGCTGACGAACTAGTCTCCGGAGCATCCGTTGGCACTGGAGCAGTAATATGTGGCAGAACCGGAGACGGAACAGCAGGAAAATCAGCTGCGGATTGCTGCAGAACTGAGGATTCAGATGAGGGCTGCAACACTACCGCAGAAGGCACAACTGCTGCCGGCTGTTGGACCTGTGTGGTTTCACTTTCAGATGACAGAAACCTTGTGTTGTTAGCAAGAGAGATAGATTCTGGCGAGGCAGCAGTCTCAGAAGGCACATGCCCCTGTAAAGAAGAAAAAACAGTCACACTGTGATTTTGTTCACCAGAGTCGTTACATAAACTAGAAGAAGCAGGCAACCACGAATTCATAACTGAAAGAGCAAAAGATGGATCAGCAGAAGTAGATTTGAATGGAAAAACAGCCTCATCAAATGACACATGACGACTTATAATAAATTTCTTAGTTCTAGGATTAAAGCATTTATACCCTTTGTGTTTCTCACTATAACCAACAAAAACACATAAGCAAGACTTAGGATCAAACTTATGTGCCTTAGAATCCCAAATGTACGGAAAACATTTGGAACCAAAGACACGCAACGAACTGTAATCAAAATGAAAACCATGAAGCATATAAAAAGGAGTCTCATTTCCCAAAACAGTAGTAGGTAATCTATTTAAAAGAAAAACAGCTGTTTGAAATGCTTCAACCCACATATACAAAGGTACATGACTGTGGTACATCATAGTTAATCCCAATTCACGAATTACTCTATGTCGCCGTTCAACAGCACCTGTTTGCTCAGGAGTATAAGGACAAGAGATATGATGCTTAATACCATGTGTGAGAAAATGAGAAGCCAAAGCAGTATTAACGAACTCACCTCCTCCATCTGAATGAAAAACTTTGATTTGCTTTCCGTATTGACGCAATATAAATTGTTCAAATGCCAAGTAAGTAGCAAAGAAATCAGATTTCCGTTTTAGAGGAATAATCCAGATATATTTTGAGAAATCATCAACAAAACAAGCATAGAACTTAAACTTAGCAAAAGAAATTACAGGCGCTGGTCCCCACAAATCGCAATGAATTTTATCAAAAACAGAAGAACTAGTATGTTCAGAAGCACTAAAAGGCATTTTACTTAATTTGCCTAACTGACAACTATCACATAAAAACTTAGAACGCAAAGAACCTGTTACATCAACTAGATTTTTATTGAATAAAACAGAAACAGTCGAAGCTTGTGGGTGTCCTAATCTCTGATGCCAAAGCTTAGCAGTACCAGCCTTAAACCGATTCGAGAAGTAGGCTTCAGGAATTCCAGATAATGTATACAGATTACGCCTCCTTGGCCCTGTCAGAAGTACCTGCCCTGTCTCCCGATCCTTAACACAAACAGACACATTAGAGAACTCACAGTTTATTGGATATTCATCAGTTAGTTGACTAATTGATAACAAGTTTTGTTTTAAATCAGGTACAGACAACACATTAGAAAGAGGCAGATTATACTTTTGTTTCAAAAAAGATGTACCAATACCATCAATTGGCAAGAAGGTACCATTTCCGATTGCGATCGAATCAGACCCATGATAACTAGCAATATTTGTTAGCAAACATTTGTTACCTGTCATGTGATTAGATGCACCTGAATCAGCTACCCAGTCGACATCTGAAACTCCATTGTCGAGTGTGAGAGCTGCAAGAGCTTGTGGAGGACTGTCACGTTGTCCTTTAGAAACCCACCAGCAAATTTTAGCAATATGCCCTTCTCTACCACAGTATTGGCATAGTTCATTCCTATAAAGTTCCCGCTCTGCCGGTGTCATTCGCCTCTGGCCTGGTGGTGGTGGACGCCGTTGGGCAGAATACACCCCTTTGTTCTGAGTCTGACCTCGAGTCTGCTGGGCTTGAAACCCTCGTCCTTGCGAATCGAAACTAGAGCGCCGATTTGAGCTGGGATTTGTGTGTTTCTGTTGATTCCCATAGAAAGCTACATGTGACGCGATCTGCTCCAGCGAAGTATTGGTCTGGTTTGAGAACCAATTTCGCCGTTGATCATGATTTTTCAATTGTGACACTAACTCATTATAGTTAGGTCGTGGTGGCTTGAGCATGGTGGTGGTGAAGGTCTCGTATTGTGGACCTAAGCTAGTGAGAAGACAGAAGACCTTCTCACCGTCAGGAACTTTTTTACCAATCGCAGCCAAATTGTCGCAAATCTCTTTAAACAAGCGCAAGTGCTCTGTTATAGAGTTGTTGTCGTCTTTTCGAAAATACGTTAACTGTTGACGTAGGGTAAACTCCCTCTCTTGTGAGTCTTGAGCATAGGCTTCTTTCAAAGCGCTCCACACATCACTCACAGTTTCTAATCCGATGACAAGTCCCAGAGATTCTTCACTGAGAGTCCCATAGATCCACCCTCGAAGCAATCGATTGGACTTTTGCCAAGTTTTAAAAGCATCTGACTGTTGTGGTTGATAATTTTCTGGAACTGGTTTTGGAGAAGGGGCGAATTTCTGATCTTCTGGAAAATCCCTCACAAGGTGATCGGATAATTCCTGACTCTCAGCTAAACTCAGGACCTGTTCTCTCCAAAGTGGGTAATTTGTCTGTTGAAGTTTTAGGGTGACGAAATTAGCTACATTCAAAGTAGGAGAAGCCATGGGGGCGAACAGAACCCGCTCTGATACCAAAAGGAAATTATCAACCACAACAGTCAGAT
>JANTPM010000006.1:1307059-1319257 GCA_025434745.1 Erythroxylum divaricatum
TGTCTTTGCCCTTGGAGTTGCAAGGTTCTTGAGTTGTGCACACTGGGTCCTCCAGGTTTGAAAGATACTAAAGTTTGAAATTCCCATTTGGTTCAATTTTAAGATTAGATTTGGCTGTCATTAAGAAATTAAACATGCTTTAACTTGTCCATGCTAGTAAGATTGACTATACCAGTTATTGTAGCTAAAAATTATCATTTTTCTTAGAATACATTCGATTAGGTAGAAAGCTAGGTGGTTCGAAAAGAGAAAGAACGTAAACAAGATTCATTCTCACTAATTTTTAATGCGAATTGTGATTATACTCTGTCATCTCATTTCTGATACTAAAGAACGAAGAGTGTTGTGAATCAGTCAGTGTGTTTCAAGTCATCTGAAATGGAACAATCTTTCATTTGCATAGGTACTGGACACTCGAGGACGCCTGCTCACGGCGCTGGGCTACGGATTATGGCCATCTATGGTCCTCCTTTCCGAAATTGTCCAAACTTTCATTCTTGCTGATTTTTGCTACTACTATATCAAGAGGTGAGATTCTGAAATGAACATTGCATGAATTGGTAGCAATATGCTTTTCGTTCATCTGAAAAGCGATTTGGTTGGCTGCAGTGTATTCGGCGGACAACTCGTTCTACGTCTCCCCTCGGGGGTGGTGTAAGCGCGATTACATAAAACTTGCAGGATGCATCAACAGGAACAGTTAACTTACTTGAAGTAATATGGTGAGGCTTGCTTCTTGAGTTTCTATGGCAGATCCAGTGTAATATGTAGACACAGAGCGATTACAGTAGTTGGTGGACTGTAAAGTTTAGGCTTTATTTTGGTTTTTTTGGGATACAATAATTTAATAATTCAATACAAAATGTCAGAATTTCCACAGCAACAGTGTAGTGCCACCATGGTTGTACTTTGACATGTACAGAACTTAAAGTGCTTCTTTTACTCTTCAACTGTACTTGTGGCTTAAGTTTTTTTTTTTTTTTGGTTGTAACGGTCACTTTTCAGTAGGAATGGCAAGGTTTGTCCAGTCAAGTGCGACTTAAATTAAAGTCAATGGATGGGTCGGCCTTAGTTGATTGGGCTTTGGGTTGGATTGAGGTTTTTCTAACTTTGGGCTTTGATCGGGCTCATATTTGGTCTGCTTGGTTTGGTGAGTCTAAGATTTAAATTTTTTAATAAAAATAACTTCATTTTTTAAAAAATAAATTTAATCAAGCTTGGCTCAGGTTTGATCAAGTTAGGTTGAGCTTTGAGCCGTTCAAACTTAATTGAGCATTATTAAAGTCAAATTGACAACAAAAATTGAGTTTAGACTTTAGTCTTATTCATTATCATCCTTATTGGTCATATCAAAAGAGTTTAAGAATGCCTAAATTATAAAAATATTGGTTTAAATGTTCCAAATTGATTGGAAATTATAGTTGAGTTCATCTTAAATGGTTTTATTTGAAATATGAATTTATGAAGTAGTTCATTATGTTTTGTGAAATATTATGTGTAAATATATCCAATGGATATCAAATAATAAAACTTTGAATTTCCTATTCATATAAAAATACAAATGACTTGTTTGGTAAATGGCTAATTAAATATATTTTTGCAAAATGAGAGATCTTTGGTTGTTTGATTATGTAAAATTGCCGATAATCATGTTTGGTAATTATTTGATTGAGTTGGTGGATTGAACTCAATCTACTGTTTTTTTAAATACTTTTTCATATAAGCGTTTGCTCTAGCAGTTAAACAAAAAAACGATTGTACCCGAAAGTTATTACAAATTACTTCAAATTGAGTTAGAGATAGAGAAAATTTTTGTTTTCCATTATAATAACTCTTTTTATTAATAAATAAATAAGTGATTAAATAAATAAAATATTATTATTGTAAGAAGATAACAAACAATTTACACAACCAAACTACTGCAAATGCAAAACCGAAGATCAGTTGGAGACTAACAAATTGTTAGATAAGTGAGCTTATCAAAAATGAAAAATTTAAATAAGTTATCAAATGCCTCCTTGGTTGATCAAGTTATATAGTTCAAAATATCTATTTTCTTGCAGTTCATTTTAAAAGTGGAGGCACATTTAGGACAAATAAGAAAAAAAATTAAAATTAAAATTATTACAAACTAATTAAGAATTTTAACGTTAGTATAAATATTCAAATTTTGTTCTCTCTAAAATTTCACCAAACATTTGAGAACTTTATGCAATAACATGAATGTTTTAAAAATCCTACTGGATATTAAACGAGTCATAGAAAAAATTTAAGGTTTAAAGGTTGAACCAATATTAAACTGTTATAAAATTGGCATATGATAAAGAAAAAGTAAAAATTATAAGAGTAAGTAAAAATATAATATAAAATAAAATATTTTATTGAAATAAAAAAACCAATAATTCCTATTAATATATAATAAACTAATAACAAATGTAATAATTTAAAATAAGATTTAATCTAAAATAAAAGTTGTACTTCTATATTATCATCATAAAAGTAGTAGTATGTTTAAAGAAAGCAACAAAAATTACTTTAACTTTATGCTAACTTATTTTTTAATGTCCTATAAACATACTTCTTTATATTTTAAATATTATTTTTAACATATTATTAATTTATCTTATGTAAAATTACTTATATATACTAATGAATAATTCAATTTATTAAACAAATCCATGACAAATGTTGTCCGAAAAGGAAAGATATTTAACACTTTACTTAAAAATAAGGTATCATCAATCAAAATTTTGTGGTGCAAATTCAAAACGTTCTTAAAAAGTTTTTTATTAAATAAGTTTTGATGGAAAATATTGAAGAAAATACCTAAGTATTCATTAATAGAGTAAAATAGAATAATTTGTGCAACATTTGTGTTGCATAACTATATTAGAAAAAATCATAATTAATGACTTGACTTTTAACATCATCGATCAAGATCTTGAATTTATAATTCCAAATGTATTTCAAGATGTTTAAGTTAACTCTACACGAAAAAGTGCTGAAAAATCAAAAACTCAAGAAATTACAACTATTCGTGAAAATATTGCTTCAAGTTTAATGATAGTTAGATGTTGATATTAGATTATTATAAACTTTTACTTTAAATGATGATATTAGCTTCTTCTGCTCTGTTTAAGTTGTTATAAGAATATTCAAAGAAATACTAAAATATAGTACTCATGTCTTTATAAATCTTTTTTTAAGTCACGTTCTTATAAGTTATTTTATATATAAACAGTTAATATTAAATATTTAATTATACAAAATATTTTTAAATAAATAACCGATATTATCAACTAATCAAATCATTTACATTAATCTACTATTGGCTATTAACTAGTGCAATCTGATTATCAAATATAATCAAAATCAACATAAAGAATAGCAATTTTGATACTTTTTGCTTGTAAAAAAGTTAAAATTTGATTGATGGCTATGTTTTTTTTCCGAATAAGTCAAATTCAATTTTATTAAATTTTAATATTCAAACTCCCGACAAATTTAGTTTGATTGAATTTTAATATTAAAATTCGTGATTGAATTTTAGATTCAATTCGATTTAAAGATAAAAATTTATTTAATTTTATTTAATTTAAAATTAAGGTTAATAATTTTTGTATTCAAAAGAAGTTGAATGACATTATAAATAGTTTGGGTGGAATCATGCTCAAATAAAATAGGATCAATCTAAATTTAATTTAATTTTCAATAAGACCATAGTTGTGAAACTTGAATCAAACTCGAATTTGTTGTAGTTGTCATCCCTAGTTTGTCCCTAGTTTCAATCAAGCCGTTAAATCGAATATAGTCAACTCAAATTTAATACAAACCAAATCAAACTTTATTTGTCAAACTTAGGCTTTGACCGCAGTATTTTTAAAAAAAAAAGGCAAGAACTCTAGAGTGGTCCATGAATGCTTTTAAAAGCCTATAAAACACAGCTGTTGCAAACAGCTGTAAGTGTAACCCAAACCATACTCCTTGGTTTCCTTTATCCCTTTACGAGGTCCATAGTTTTCCTTTTTCTAATTCATTTAATACTTTAAAATACTATATTATCATTTATTATATCAAAATGTTGATACCTAATATTTTAAAAATTAGAACAAAAATTAAACTAGTAAAATTAAATATTTAATATTTAACCAGTATTAAACTATCATATATGATTTTTATTGAATAAAATTAAAAAATTAAAATAAAATTGAAGAAGAAAATTATCTTTAGGTTTTGAAGAAAATAGTTTAATTAAAGAAAATATCAGATGAAAATTAACTGTTATTTTTGTTTTAAAAAATCAATTAGTTTATAAAAATTAATTAATTAATCGATCAATTTTTAATAATAATAACAAAAACAAGAACTTAATAAAAATTTTATCGAAACACAAGGTTTGAAGAGAACTAATAGTATACATCCTTATTATTAACTAATAAAATTGTTCTTTTCAAATGACCCAAATAAACAAATAAAAATAAAAATTTAATAAATGAAAGTGAAATAAATATTAAACTATATAATACTATAAAAATAAACAAAAAAATAAGATAAATACTTTGAATAATAAGAATTATTAAAATAAACTAAATAATTTAACATTTTATGATTGATAGTCAGAAATAATTCAAAATTTTAATCATTATCTATATAAAGATGTCCCCTTCGGAAATAATATAAGATCTTCTGTTCTGGTTATAATATTCCTACTAGGTTCCATTAAATCTCATATATACATTCAAATCTTGGATTTACAGTTATCATGTTCCAATCTTATTCCATTAAATCCCATCTGTATATTTATGTCCAATTCAATTAAATCACATCCATATATTTATATGATCTCAATCTCATCCATATATTTACTCTATTTTAATACTGTTTTATTAAATCTCATCCATATATTTACGTGGAGTCTCCAATACTGTTTTATTAAATCTCGTTCATATATTTATACAAATTTTCATGTACTCACCTTTAATATGTTATGTCAAATCTCATCCATATATTTGTTTTGTTCTAATCCTGTTTTATTAAATCTCATCTATATGTTTATGCGATGAGAGATTGCTTTCCAAGCTCATTAAATCTTGGACTTTTAGATACTCATTTATAATCCGTTGTGTTAAATCTCATCCATATATTTGCGTTGTTCTAATCCTATTTTATTAGATCTCATATAAATATTTATGTGAAATATTGTTTTATTAAATCTCATATATATATTTATGTGGCTTTGTTTTTATTAAATCTTATCTATATATTTACGTGAAGAGAGACTGCTTACCGAGCACATCAAATCTTGGATTTTTAGGTACTCACTTATAATCTTTTATGTTAAATCTCATCCATTTAAGTGATAATCTTTTCTATTAAATCTAATCCAAATGTGCTTAGAAAGTAATCTCTTATTATATAAATATATGAATAAGATTTAATAAAAATAAAGTCACATAAATATATAAATAAAATTATAAATGACTAAATATATGGATAAGATTTAACATTTTAAAAAAATATATAACTGGCTACCAAAAAATCCAAGATTTGACCTGATCGGAAAGCAATCTCTCGACCCCCGTTCATACATTGAATCCTAAGCGTCGGCAAGGATAAGACCTGCATGGTTTCATTTGCTTTTTCCTTACCCCTCGTACAAGTTTTAACAGTTATGTTGCTAAATTGACAATTTTAAAAATTTTGAGTTTGACACTAAATTTAAAACTCTTAAAATATTAAACATCACTTAATAATTTAAATTGATAAATTATTACTAAAACTTATTAAATAAAATAAAAAAATTTTATAACTAGTTTTTATATTAATTAATAGTCATTAGTAAAGTAAATAATTAAAAATAATATTATAATAAAATAAAAAATTTATTATTTAATAAAAACTAATAATAATTAAAAAAAAAACAAAATGTGATATTAAACAAGAAAAGCGACAGCTTTGGACCAGTTTACCAAATCCACAATCCACTCGTGCTTGGAAACAGGAGGAGTACAGCTGTTGCTGTTACTTCAAGACAGCTGGTGAAGTCACTTTTGAGGCTGCTGTCATGGGGCTATCCCAAACTGACGTGCCCGTAATGCTAACGGGGTACAGGTGATATGAAGCCCCGTCGAAAGCCTTCAAAATGCACATAGTTTTCTTGGCAAAACGCCGAATGGTCTTATATGCATATGACATAGTAGGTGACATTTTAGGGATAACAACGGGTAGTGTTCAGTTCGAATTTTACTTTACCTATATTTATATTTATTTTTTATGACTCAATTTATATTCATAGATTTTTACGATTTTCTACTCATATCTAAATCCATTAGATTGTTCGGGTTTTTAGATATCCATTGGGTTGTATAACACATAAAAATATAACTTCTAAATAAAAAATATAAAGAGTAGATTTTTGCAAATGCTCCAAATTAAAATAAATTTAATAATAATAAGTCAAGATTTTGATTTGTACGTATTAAAAAGATCATAAAATTAGAATAATAAAAATCATAATATTTAGTACAAAGACAACATACATTTTTCACAATTTAGAACTAGAACAAAGATTGAAATAACTAAAGCTTCAAATTGTCTTTGCGTGAACTCTACAACATTCAAAATTCCATCTCCATATCATTTGCATTATTATTATCCTATAAATAAAATAAAATATGATGAAAAATGTAAAATAATGAAGAGTAAAGTGAAGATTTTAAAATTTTTTCTTCGTATAAAATTTTAATATTTTATTATATTTAATCATAAATATTTAAGAAAAAATAAAAAATAGAGTTAATAAAAAATAAGTAGGATATGAGTATCCATAATTCGAGTTTTACATACCCATATTCATATCCATATCCATTTTTTATGACTCACTCATATCTATATCTATATCCATCATATCTATATCTATATCCATCAATTTTTAAAATTTATTGTCTATATCTAAATTCATTAGGTAAGATAGTGCAAATATTAATCGGGTTAAAAATTTACTACCATCCTAGTTGTGGAGAATTGTAAGATTCAATTCCTTATTCAGGCAGGAAAAGGATTAGCTTTGATTTGATTAAAATTTTACATGGTCAACTCCACTCATGTATCACAATTCACAGCCAAAGACTGGTAAAAAGTCGTAGCCAAACATCTCGAGAGACTCTCTGTCTCCCACATTAAGAGCTTTTCTTTCCGCGTATGTGCAACATCTGGGTATCGACGTCAAATTGGCAATTGCCTCTCCTCAGCTGGCCCATCTCATTTGCAACTTCCTCTTGTCTCATATCTCACAAACCCCATTAGCTCAGGCCCTTCCAACCTCGGGTTACTCACGAAGCTGCTTTCGGACAACCAACAACCAAGCAAAATCACCATTAAACCAGATTTTTGCGAAAACCGGTTTCACTTGCTACGTTTTATCATTATTTACTCACCTTTCCTCTGTAAACTTGGAGAACGATCCTGACGTAGGGATGGTTCCACATAAGTCGTTATTAGATACGTTCCTGCGAATTGAGATTTACCATCATAAGCGTAAAGAATGATATAACAAGAAGGCTCCTTCGAACATAAACCACAGTAATTACAGGATCTTGAGGTTTCCCAGTTTCATCAGTTCTCGAGGTATCCTTCCACTAAGTCTGTTACCGTTCAGTCTCCTGCGTTGGCATGAAGTGACCCATCAGTCCACATTGATACGTCAAATGAAAAGAGGGGTTAAAAACGAAAGGGATTGACAAAAGCACACAGTTTAAGAAAGCGGTGAGCTCTCTCTTACAGAAATTTAAGGTTGGACAGCTTGGAGAGTGAAGCAGGGATTGAGCCAGTAAGGTTGTTATGGTACAAATCCAAGCTTACAAGGCTCTTCAATCTTCCAAATTCCTTCGGTATAGGACCCATCAGCTCGTTCATGTACAGTTCCCTACACAAGAAACCAAAAGTTGATTTAAAATGTTTCAAGAAATACAGATCCCATGGATGTAAGCACCGGCAGTCACCCATCAGAAGCCGTATAATCATCAAAAAACTCCATTATCTTCTCCGTCTTAAATTACCTAATGAGCAATTTAGAAGTCTTGAATGCAAAAGTGATCTAGCCAAGGCCAAGTAATATATATAACTATTCCTACTCAATCTAATAGTTTCAAACATCAACAACAAAATTGCTGGGAACTTCGGATAGAATGCATTCAGTTGCTTACAAATACTGAAGACGCTCAAGCTTCCCTAGTTCCGGAACTAGTCTGCCTGACAGTCTTGCATTTCCAAGGTCCCTGCAGACATCCAGTACCAGTATGTCTTTCAGTAAGAGACAGAAGCATCCGAAGTGAAGACATTTATTTTCTCTGTTCTTTCATCTTTATGATTTTATGTTCATCTGTTAACATTTCGTCGGTTTTACTCTCTTTTTGTTTCTTGTTGAAACAAAGATTAGTTCTTGTCTGTTCTCGAGTTCTTTACGAGAATAGGTTGGTAGATGTCAAGAGAAAACTGAACCACAAATGAGTTGAAATCTCAAAGGGCATGTGCCTTGCTTGCTAGTCCCTAACTGAACGTATAGAAGTGTTCAAAACTTGCCTGTCAACAACTTTCTAGACTAAATTCAAGGAAAGTTACTGATTTAAGTGCCTAGAAAATAAATAGCAGATGAAAACACCATCTGTAGTAATAAAGGAATTGCTTCAAGTTCGACGCTTACAGTCGGGTGACACGATTGTCAGAGTCACAAGTAACGTGAAACCAAGTGCAAGGATCCACCAGAGTCGGATCCCAACTCTGGAGAACAAGTCCCGGGTCCTTCACTGCTCTTCTCAACGCGTACAGAGCATCTCCTGCCCATTTATGTAGCAAAGAACTCATGAGGAAAACAGTCAAAAACCAGCACAAAAGTTGACAAAATGACATTAACACATTTCAAGTGTTTACCTTCTTCGTTTGCATTTACAGGTCCAGAAACCTTTAATAGGTGAACAAGGAGAAGAAGAAGAAGTGATGACAGAGAGCACGTGGCCATCTCTGTACTACAAATGGTGTTTCTTTCAGGGCGCTTGAAGGAGAATCGAGATGCTTATGGCTCTACACAGAGAGAGAGAGAGAGGGGAAGGGTTTGCTTGATTTTGCTTAAAGCATGTATGAAGCATGGAATCAAACATTGGTTATGGAATTTATAGAGCCCACAAAAAGAAAAAGAAAAAAACAAAGAAAGAAGAGTGTTCCTTCTGTAGCTCCAAAGAGCAAACCAGTGATACAATTCAAGAAGTATGAATGCCTGATTGTGAAAAACGAAAAAGTGGGACAATTTTTTTTAAAGAAATGAGAGAGAAGTCTTTAAAAAATAGAAAAATATAAAATTTCATTTTTATTGAATTTAAAAATAAGAATAAAAAAACAAAAAATCAAATTAAATGGATGCTCAAGTCAAATTTTAGGTAATCATAAATTTTTATTCCCAGCATGTATAACCTGGAATGGACACGATTAGGCTAAGTAATGTCTAGGACACCATTAAATCAAGGCAATATAATTATAGCCTTCTTTTCTAATACTTTGAAATGAGTTTAGGTCATTTGTTTATTTTTACATGGTCTAATTCTGTCTAATAAATTTTAACTATTTATTTATGTGAATGTGAATTTTATATATATTTATGTAAAATCTGTATAAATAAGTAGCTAAAATTTATAAAATAAAATAAAACATATAAAATTAGACCAAAAAAAATCTCCCCGAAGAGCACGCTAACAAGATCCTGCAAAACCCTATTCCCTGCCCGACCATGTCAGAGTTGCAAGCAATGTTTACGTCACAAGTTGAGACCCATTCGACTATTCGACAATGACAATTCATAGCGTTCAGGAACAAACGCAAGAGACAGACAACATATCAGCAAGTCGCCTCTTTTTACTTTTCCCTCTTCAGAAGATGGGATGCCTCCAAACACAAGTATATATCAGACTCGATAAAATCCAGATACACGACGTCAAACCATACATGTATATATTTACAGTGAATGTTGGAATCTGTTTGTTTAAGAGAAATAAACAAATCTACTAGAATATTAAACACTGAAAGTGGTCTCTTTCAGAGTTTCAATGTCGTCCTCGCATATCGCAACTCTCGTAAGAATACGAAAACTTTTTCGTATGTTCATGTTTCTGCACTGTTTTATGCGCATCTTCAGACATTAAAATAACTTAGAGGCGGACACATTCAATGGACGCAAAGACAAAGCATTTAAGAATAAAATTACTCGGGAATGGAATGTGTTGAAGTCTAGATAATGTAATTTATTACCAGTTGCTTAGGTATGGTCGTGCAGTTCTTTTTAAATTCTTAAACATCAAGAGATGAACCAACTAAACCTCTCAATATGCTTCTATAATTCTATTCCAAATGGAAAAAGAAGCATTAGTGAATGATTTGGGGAAGGATATGTCAACCAAGTTGCAGGAACAGGGTCTTGCTTTAGTTTTCCAAAATCATTCTTTTCCTTCGTCCAACTCTCTACTTATCTTTTTCTCAGTTATATCTAACACCATTTCAAAGTCACCACCAACGTATATTATGTTTTAAGTTTTTTTATTTAGTGGACAATAATTAATTATTATTTTTTATTTTTTAATAACATTACGTAATTTTATCAAGATAAAGATAATAAAATAATTTAATAAATGATCTTAATTAATGACTCGAAGTTTAAGAGAAAAATAGACATCGATTAGTATAAATAAATCGGATCTATATTAAGCTTGTAATGGAAAAAACTCCATATAAATGTTATATAAAGAAGGTTAAAGTTTTCTATAGTTGTTATAATAAATCGTAAATATAAGGACACTCTAACTAGTTCAGAAGTTTAACGTATCCCAATAAGTAGATTCTATAAAAGTGATTATGGGTTTACACTCACTTCGGTCTTAAAAAACTTGTTTGAGATCATAAAATTGAAACAAAGTATTTTTCACATTTATTCGTTTATTTCCTTTTCATGTTTAATCAGGGACACGTACTAAGAATTATAATTCGTGTTGCACATTAGTTATGTGATTTGGTTATAATAAAGTGAAAATAGAATAATTTGGTTTTGGGTCATTTTTTGAGGCGCCTCCCTTATATATATATATATATATATATATATATATATATATGACTAGACTAAACCACAATTTTTATATTAATGCCAAGAGATTTAATAAAGCAATTCTTCAACATTAAATAATAGATTTGAGTTAAATCATCATTTATAAATTTATTAAATCAAGTGAAGTTAATAAGTCAATTTATCAATAATTGTATAATCATTTATATCATCATCAACCCAATTGTACTCCTGCTAAAACGAAGAGATCTTATCATAAACTAAAGTCCAATAAATAGCTAAATAAAATAAATATTTTTCTAACTTGATCGTAGAAAATATTCCAACACTTGGTTAGTTATACAAGTCTATTAAAAATCAAAATTTGAGCTCATACCTAGCTAAATTTGGAGAACTTATATATAATATCGCAGGACATAATGTTAAATCTTTCCATAATAAAGAATAAATGTGTTTTGAGCTCTAAGAAAACTTTTGATCTTTATGCAAATTTTTAGAAAAAAATGGAGTGTTTTGAATTTTGATGCTTCTAAAAAATTAATGTTTCAAAGTGTTTTTGAAAGTTGATTTTTGTAACGTAACCAAGGGCCTTTGCACTCAAAAGGTGGAATCGCCTATTTTAGGTGCTCTTATATTTCGACCCGACAAGATTGTGAGAGGGATAAATCACTGTTTAATCTCACTTAAATTATTAATAAGGCGGTCATTTTTTTCAGTGCGTATAAGGAGTTACCACATTGGATGAACTCCTACGATATCACTATCGCTGGCAAGACAAGTGACTTGGCTACCTGATAAGGTAACACGTGAACCACTTACCAGCCAAATAGTTAAAACCTGTGTTTTGAAAATCGGACCGGTTCGACTGGTCCGACCGGTGACCGGTAGGTGGTCTGGTCCGATTTACGTCCCAAAACTGGTCTTCAATTGACCCGGTGTGAACCGGTCAAAACCGGTCAATTGACCGGTTTTTGACCGGTCGGACCGGTTCGACAATTTTTTTTATTTTTTTTATTTTTTAATTTTTTAAAATATTTTTAATATTATATATAATTAAATATAATTATTGCATAATTATTACGTCACACCGGTTCGAC
>JANTPM010000006.1:1331077-1346764 GCA_025434745.1 Erythroxylum divaricatum
TGTCGTACAAAATCATAATAAAAAATAGCTTTGTTCTTCTATGACCAGAAGAACCAGCAGGTCAACCCAAAAATAAGCGCCCAATCTTTGCCCTGCACTCTGCGATGCTGGAGGATGTTGGTGTTCAGCCAATCCCTGGTTGGAAGAGCGAAGGAAGGCGAGGTGACGATGTTCGACTGGAGGGATGCCCACACTTGTCGCGCAAGAGGACAGTCTCGAACAACACTCTTTTTTTTGTATAAAGAGAAAGTACACAGAATATTAAAAGAGACGAGGGAAACAGCGGCCCGACAAATCCTCTAGAAGGAGAGGAAGACACCCATGAGGTGTAACATCAAAAAAGGTGATACCAATGTCAGCCGGACCAGCCCGGGTGACGAGCCAGTCGGCATATCTATTGCTCTCTCGGTACACATGCCGATGAACAACAGACCAGTTCCTAGTGAGAAGTTCCAAGACACCCATGACGATCGGATTGCACGACTGAGAGCGGGACGCCACTGAAAATAGAAGCTGGTGTACTCTCAACGAGTCCACTTCCAACTCGATTTGACGATATCCCAACCGCCAAGCCTTGGACACTCTTTTTTCCCTTGACATGTCGCGCATTTTCAGTTTGTTCCCATAGAGATTCGTTACATTCTGTTTGGATGCTGGAGGACGTTCATTTTCGCGCGTGTTATGCACCTTCCAGACCACTCTTCTTCATTACTGGCGCGTATTGTCGGTACTAACGAAAGAAGCGGGTGATTGCGGACTCTCAATTTTAAAAATCTAATTTCTTTTTTCTTGTAAACAAAAAACAGAAATATATCTTAAAAGTTCGTACAAGGTATCGCGTTAGCCACGTGGCAGACATCTAAGAGCTCTGGACCGTGGCCGTTGATGTTTCGGTTAATAGCGTTTCAGAATTAACCGTCTATAAAAGAAGAAATCCGACGGCTGGAAGATTCTGATGTTGGTTAGAACGAATAGGAAGCGTTGGATTCTTTTTCCATCATTTGTGAGTGGAGGGAAAAGGGCAATCCGACGGCTGTGGATGAGTAGCGACTGGACACCGTCGATCACGAACTGACCTGAGGATTGGACTGGGAAGGAGTACATAAATGGAGGTGGCCGTTTTATGAAGCATTTAAGGAATGATTTTACGGTGAGAAAGCTTCTGAATTCGTGACCCAATGAAGCGATGATAGTGAAGCTTCGATTAGAAATGAAATGGGTTTTAAAAAAAAGGAAAGTTGAAGCTTATTAGTGACGGTAAAAGCTATGGAGGAGGTTGGTTGTGGTGTAGTTGTGTGAGTGTTTAAACGGGTAAGGGAGATGTTGAGAGTTTCTCTTCTTTTTGTTTCCTTCCACACACGCATGTGTAACTTTTATACGCTTTTTATCTCGCGAAGAACCTGATTCTCCAACGAATTACTCTCTCTTCGTCAATGTCCCTTTCTTTTCTTTGCTTTTTCACTAACTTCTTCTTCTTTAGAATGGAGAAGTAGAGATCTTAACGTATCTCTACATAGAAAGAACTCGAAACCAGCTTTTTCAGTTTCTCCATCTTGGCATTTGACTTGTGTAACTGAACCTGAAACTTCGTCTCTCTCTCTATATCTCAAGGAGAAGATGAAGTAATCACTCCCATACAAGCTTTTCTCTAAATTTTTGAAGTCAAACAAAGATCTGGGTTTGGCTTATTTGGGTGGATTTTTAGGCCTAACAACGTGAATTGTTATGATTCAGATGATAGAAACAGACAAGAGTTGTACTGGTAGGGACATGAGGCGTGGAGCGAGAAAGATTAAGCAATCTGGAAGACACAAGCTCGTTTCTGGTGAATTTACTGCACTCTCCTTCAATTTTTCTGGTCCCCAGATTTTAACCCAGAAACAGAAATCCAACGAAACCCAAACGGGTCACTTGTCCTTATCTATATGTTCTTAATTCAAGTGTATATTGATAAGAGTTTTCTCCTTTTCTCAGACAAATGCCACTCTCTTGCTCATCTCCCGTTTGCTAGCCTTTGTTATTATCGTTCATTTTGTGTGTGTCGTTTGTTTCAAAAAGGTTTCGACGTTGTGTCCTTGGAGAAATCGAGGAAAGCGAGAATCAAGAGAATGAGTTCTAGCCAAGAAGAGAATTGCCAGATGGTTTACGACGTTTCGGATGGAGAACACGAGCCTCATCTTCAAGCTCCGTCTAGAAGCAGTTTTGGTACTGACAAGAGGTTTAAGCTTTCCAGCAAGGTACGTTATTGATACTTTTTTTTTAATTGCAACAGTCGAAAACTGGGTTGCTCTTAACTGTTCTCTGTTACGTTATATGAGTAAACTTCTTGTGCTTTTGTTCTTACACCAGCTTCTTGATGAATGCAATGGCGTTGATCATTCCTCTGTTCCAAGGAAGCTGCGTTCAGGTTTTTTTTTTTCCAGTTTTTAGTTTGTTTCATTTTTTATGGGGTTTACTGTTTTTGTTTCAGATCGAATGCAATTTGGTGGTTTGATCTTTCTCAGAAGTTTCATGTCTTTGCTGTGTTTTTGCTGAGTATTTTTCTTTTGATTTTAGCCGAAGCAAAACTCAAAGCTTTTTGCTTTTTGCTTTTTGCTTTTTGCCTTTTTTTTTCTTTTTCATTCTATTATATATCCTTACTGATACTTCTGAAATGAATTGATTTAAGTTCTTTATTTCCCATCTTTTCTCATTTACTTTTCCGGGGAGATACTTCAACTTCTTTATGAATCAGAAAGATGGAAAGTTTTTAGTTTTGCTTAATTTTCTTTATGATGTTGGGAATCAAAAATAACACAAATTTGGAATTTAATTGGTAACTGAACTTCACAGCCACGAAGACACGCAACCGGGAATCTATCTCGCCGCCTTTTCCTGATCCGAAGAAGCGGAACCAAAGTGCTGGTGGACTGGAATCACCCAACAAAAGGGATGGTGTAAAGAAACTGAAATCGAAACTAAACATGGTTAGTTGGCTATCTTTGGATACTAAATTCAGTTCTTGTTCTTTTTGAATGGAGCATTTTACTTGACATGAAGATGGAATTTGGTTTTATAGAAACAAGGAGTCCTAGTTTGGTCCACTGAAGAGAGTGTTTGTGGGCCAATAACTAAAGATGAAGAAGAAGTGGTAGAGACCTTGTATGCATTGGCTGGAATGTTCCTAGACAATAGACCCAACAGCAAGAAGGAACAGGAGAATGCTTCTTTAGATGAATTGCCTTCAGCTTTACCAGAGGCTAGTGAGACTACTCCAACATTGGAAGGTTCTCTAATCAAATTTCTGTAAACTATTGACCAAGAAGTCACTTTTGCTTGTGCATTCATGGGCTTAAGTTGTTTTGGTTTTGTCTCTGTGACTATAGACAAAGACTTGAAGTCAGATTCGGGCAACGAGTCTGCTGATCCTGCTTCAGTTGTAGAAAAATCATCAGAGGATATTTTCGCTGATGCATCCACCATTAAAGAACAGCTCGATAATAGGTCTGTTGGTCCAGCGAAGCATGAGGAAGGCAAGTCAGCTTGTGGTCCTGTTGACTTTAGCATCCAACATATGCCTAACCATGATACTTGGTATCCCTTTTACTTTTAGGAGACTCTGTGATGCTTTTTAGTCCCTTTTTGTTCTCTATTTTGATGCAATACTTCTACATAATTATATAGCACAATGGAGCAGCCCACACTGCTGGAGACTCCACTATCTAATCCAAGACCAGACATTGAACAGGGGCAGGTGAGACAAGTACTCTGGTTTAACGCTTTGAATTATACGCTTATATTCTTCCAACTTCTTTTCTTTTTATTTTACTGTTCAGTCTACGGCCAAAAGACAACCGGATCATCAGCTTAAAACCGAGGACTCAGATCAAAATGGTAAGTCTCCTTATCTCACACTACTCAACTTTGATAATAGCACTTCATAATCAAATATGAAGTTCTATATTCAACTGATAGCATAATTTACTACCAGGAGGTCTAGTATTGTCCTCAGGCTTGTCAACAATCTCAAGCAATGCTTGGAGTTGTGGTCCTTCATCACAGTAATTCTTAAAACTTTCTTTTCTTTTGGTACCTTTCTGCTATTCGTTTTGTTCCCACTCATCAAGCAGTTTTACTATCTCAGATCGTCTGCTGCTAAAATTCCATTTTGGCTAGATACTGCTACCTGTGCCACCAGACCTGGTTCATGGAAAGATTTTTCTTCAAACGGAAAGGTACTAACCAGTGTCTAGTTATCCTTTATAAATTGCTACTGGAGAGCTATTTGTTTCTTTATTGTTTATTTTTTCAACCATCTCATCACAGGTTAAGGTCAACACTGACAGGAATTCATGGAAAAAGTGTGCAACTCATGTCCACATAAGTCAATTTATTAGGTTGCTACAAGTCTCCCTTTTGAATCAAGGAGCAATTACTATGATAAATGACTTAAATGACATGAGAAATGAATCAAATGGAGTTACGTCTGCTAGTGGAGTTGTCAACATCACTGAGAGTAATCCGATTGAAGCTAGAACTGATATTCTTGAATATCAAAGGCTTTGCCAAAATCAGCCACAGGCTTCTCTGGCATCAGGCACATTCACCTCTCAGAAGCAGGTATCTTCGCATCCAATTCCAATGGCATTTAAGTTCTGGCCATCCAAATACTGTGTCCTAACTGGTAATTACTTTTTTTTTTTCCCAGATTTTCAATTTTTTGGAAACAAACGATACTTTGGATAGAACTGGAAATGGATCGGAACCATTGACACATCACCAATATCCTTATATACACTCACAGGTGCAGCATTCAACTATAGTACCAGCTTTCTCCATGTCCCGACACAAAACTGCTTATCCCAATCAGCCTTCAGCTGCGGCTGCAAAGCAGGTTTTTGTTCCTGGTTTAGGCTGTTACATGTGATATGAAGTCGAAATCATTGAATATATAATAGTTACTGTGACATGCTGTGTCCTCATTGTGGTAAAAACTTTCGATGGTTCAGAATAGAGTGTTTCTTGTCGTTTCCTGAGACTAGGGGAGGAGATTCAACATGACAAACACAGTGTGGCATTAAGCTTAAACGATACAACTTTACATGACTTCAAACTTTTATCAACTTCCGGCTTTAGGCTTCATATTGGTTATTGAATTGCCTTGTAAGTTTTTGATATTGATCGTGTTCCATTGATTGATCTTAGGTCCAGCTTCAACCCACTTATCTTGGAAATCCATTCTATGGTTCTCCTGGAAGCAATCTGCCTTTGTCAAAGCAGCAGTTGCAGCATCATCAACAACTACAACAAAAGAAGCAGCTATGGGCTGCCCAGATGTTAGCTCAATACAGAAATATGGAGATTTCTTCGCCCATGACTCAATTCCCCAGTTGGCAAAAGGGCCAAGAGACTCAAGTCATTATCCCACTTTCTTCTCCCGCTGATGTATTAAACTCTAAGTACTATCAAGGGACTCAACAGCAACAACACCTCCATCACCCCATGATCTTCCCTTCATCGTTACCTTATTAAAGTCTTCAGAAACAAGATCACCACCTTTCTTCTGTTTATGAAGAAACCGGAGGCGCGTTTCAAGCAGGTGGAGCATTAGCATTGCAGTTGCTCTGTAATGAACACCTGTGAAACAGGTTTGAATCATAAGCTACGTTCATCAGAAGAAATGGACGACAGATATGGTGTTTTCGTTCATAAGTTGTTTGTTAAACGCCAGGCAGGAGACTGCTGCATGATTTAAGCAGGACATAGACGATTGAGATGAAATGGGGACATAAAATTAAGATTGAAAGCATATGAGCCACGATATGTAAGGTGCTTGATTATGCTCCAAGGTGTTCATTATCCTCTAAAAAGGATAACAATTTTAAGTCTTCTTTAATGAGCGTACGTACTGGTATATCGTTTGTTACCTGTGAAAGTTAATTGAAACATCCAACGATTGTTCGGATCAAGTACAATAACGGTAGAGCCAATGAGACCTCATAATAGTATTGTAGGTCGACTTGGATCAACTCTTTGGAAATCATTTGTTGAAGAAGATGACACCAAAGATAGTTATTGAAAGTTCCAGCGTTAAAAGAAATCACCTCTTGCTTATTGATAGACCTCTTCATGCCTGTTTTTCGAACCTTCTTATTTAGCTGTATAGTGATTGCTAACTAGTCCAGAATGTTCCACAAGCTGTGCAGTAAGTGAACACCGAAAGATCATCCGATCCTGTATGTCAATAACGGTCACAATACTATTGTTGAAGCTTGGTTGAACACAAAAACTCCTTTAGTAGAGATGTTTAAGTCTCCTGAATTGTACATTACACATATTGATGCATCAACAATCCAGATTGTGTATGCCAAAAAGAAAGAAGCAGAGTTTTTCTGGCACAATAACAATCATCTCTTAAAGAGAAAATGGAAATTTCAGTTCTCAGTCGCTCTTCACACAAACACATGCTTACTCTAGTTTTTCCAACTCTCCCATTCTCTCTATGATGGCCTGCACGCAAGCAAGAACAATTTCAGTCTTAGAATAGCTTCCATAAATAGTGCATAGAAAGAAACAATGCTCTAAGATGGATATCATGAGCACACATATTACACCCAATTACTAACGGAACACGGAAATTACGTCAATAGTTGGTCAACCGTAAAACCGTAATTCTATTCGTCGTCTGTAGCTGATATTGTATCCATACAAATTTAAGTTTTCGTAATCGGCACAACATATTGAATATCAACAACAATCCCTAGCTCACCTTCTTGCTCGTTTCTTGAAGCTCTCCAGCAAGAATGAATTCATCAAGAATCAAATAAACCTGAGAAAAGAGTCACGAACATGTTAACAAGCACAACCATGTGCTCATTGAATCAAAGATAGATATTACATTGCATGATGAACATGGAAAAAAACTCCAATACTTGCTTAAAAAATTATGTGAGCCTATTACGGATATTGTTTGATGCAATTGAATCGGAAAACTTCATTCACAGGAACCGTTTCAATGAAACAGATTAAAGGGCATATCATTCTCCAGTAACTCTAATCTGGGAATCCACTTTGTGGAATTACTACTAAAATTGCTAGCTGAAACAGTAAAAACTTTTAGCTAACAGAAAGGCCGGATTAGTGCCACTAGACTTATGGTAATACAAGTATGGCTGAAGTCTTGTGACCAAGATTAAGGAACCAAATATTACTTCATTATCTTCTAACAAGTCAAAAGAGCACCAGTACCATAGGGATGGCAGAAGAAAAGCAAAATATTCAATTCATATGTGTACCACAGTGACTTTGAACACAGAAGAGCATTGATCATACAATCATGTGATACAAAGAAAGACGTCAAGAACAGTAGACAGACCTTGTGAAAATTAAATACAAGGTCTAGCTCACACACATTGCTGAAGAAATGATCTAATATCTCCACAAACAAATGGATGCATTCTAAGTAAGCCAATTCATTGTCCGTTATGTCCACACACAACGAGAAGAATAACCCGGCATAACGTCTGTAAATAACCTTGTGCGTCCGGAACTGCAATAAGAACAATTACAAGGTAAAGAACAGATCATGATTCATAAGGTTAAATAATGAAAGATCAAAAAACTGAATAACTTGTGCAGTAGAACAGATATACACGGTTAGTAAAACATCTCAAATAATCCCACTCGAAGACGGATTCGGGGCTTCAAAGGATTTGAAATTTCCACCTCATAGAGCTAAATTTGGGAAATGTTGCACAAGCATAGTTTTATCTGATAAACTAAATTGTATAATCAAAGAATCAGGAACAGGTACCAACTTCAACGAAATTCGTGAACTTGGGGTCTCTATTAACCACCAAACGATGAACCTAAAAAGGAAGGGGAAAAAAAAGGGGCAGTATGATCAAAACAAGAGAAATCAGTTATATTAATCTTAACAATAGAAGAGAAAGAAAAAGAAAGGAACCTTAGTCACCTCGTATTCGACTTTGTGCTTCTCAGAATCCTCAAGAGGAACATAGTACTTGGCAAGACGAGTCTTGCCTTGCCTATTCTGAAGAAGTATGAACCGGATCTGTAAAATCCATACGCGACCCAGCAAATCAAAATCGTTTCTTATTCAGAATTGACCAACTCAGCAACACAATTAGGTCATTAAAGAAACACCTAAACTTACCATTTTTCTAGTTTACCAATAAGATCAAACGAAGAGCTAAGCGACAGGAGAGGCTATGCCTATGCAGTGTCTGAATGATCTTGACTTGCAGAGACAAGAGCTACCAGGTGACAATCGGACGTCAGGTCTCGCGCATTTGAATGATTTGGTGATGTGATTTAATCTACGGCTATAATGGCGTCTAAGCTCTGGGTACAGGTCTTATTAATGTATCAGAGTGCAAAGGGATTCGTTTGGCGCAATTTTATTTCTCAAAATGCGGTTTAAAAGGTAATTATATTTACTCTCAGAAAAAAATTTCTTCCATGTAATTTATTTTAATTAAATTCAGTTAATAATTGCTTTTAAATTTTACACATTTTCAAATCAATTTTATTAAATTTAAAATAATTAAATTCTGAATTATATTTAAATTTGAGAGTAAAAATTTGAACAATTCAAATTAATCTAAATTAATTTAATTAAAATATTTAAAATTGTTTCAAATTAAATAAAGCGAAAATAAAAATAAACATTTGAAATAACTTATATAGAACTTTTTTAAATAAAATTTTATTTCTTATGTTAATTGAGAAAGCATTTTGAAATTTAATCTAATATTTAATTTTCTAATGTATTTTATTGAGATCTAATTTTGTAAACTAAATTATTAAAATTTTCTTTATATAAAAAAGTCATAAAATCAACTAAAGATTATATAAAATTAAAGAATTTAATATATGATCGAAAAAAATTATCTGTCTATCGAAGAATTTTATGTTTAATTAAAAAATAGATTGTTAAATTAAAATTAATTTATTTATTTTAAAGTATAAAAATATATTATTTTATAAAAATTGATAAATTAATTAATAAATTGATTAATTTTTAATAACAAGAGTTATTAAAATAAATCAAACTATAAAATTAAAACTGGTCCAAAATATTAAATAGTTTAAAATAATTTTGACCGAGCTTATTAAAATTTTTAATCATTAATTTTACTAAAAATAAGAAAAAGAAGAATTGACATCTCATCATTTTTTTGGGTTGTCAGAGGTATCCTAGAAGGGTCTCAATTATAGAAAGGTACTTTTAAGTCATTTACATCTAGACTAATCTTCGCTCAAACTAAATAAACCCCTTGTAAAAAATAAAATTTTAACCTCAAATTTTATACGACTGTATATATAAGAAAAATTCAAACTCATGACCTCACTAAGTGAGAGGAGCCCCTCGCGGACTTAAGTTGACGTCTCATCCTTTGATGATGGTACATATAACGCCTTACTTATAAAGTCTGAATAAACAGTCTGCACGTGAAACTATCCCAAGCTTTGCTTGTAGTACCAAGCATCTTACGAACTAATGCATTTCTTCAAAAACAACTTCAGTTAAATGAAATAATGATCCTGACATTGTTCTCTGCACCTTTATTCTCAACTCATGATCTACAAATCCAACTACAGAACACAGATCTAACCACTGCACTTAGATTTTATCTTCAACTACATGCCTGGAAACAAATTACCTGCCTGCCATTGTCCAATCTAATAATCATGATCATACATGGAGTTTCTGGCAGCCATTAGAGCAGCACCGATCCCAGACCCATCTTTGGTATGCTCTATGACTATGTTCTTGGAAATTTCTGAACCTAGAAGCTCTTTAACAGCTTCTTGCATGTATGTTCTGTATTGAGGGTAATGCTCATATAGCCCACCATCCATAGCAACAACTGTTCTTTTCCCAAAAATCAGACCTTTTGAATCTTCCTCCATCTTCTGCAAAATCCCAACAATGCCTGCACCAGCTAAGCGTCCACCTCTCTTCACAATGATGTCACAAACGTCCACAGCTGTCTTCCTTGCAGTAAAGCTGGATTCCACCTGAACAGAGATTTGGAATTGAGATAGTTTGAGTCGGATTGAACATTTAGTATCTCATTGCAGAAGAAGGTGAAAATTACCCCGGAAACTTTGAATAAAATTGATCCTACAGTTTGAAGATCATCAGAGCAATCCTGCTGCATTGCACATAGGTCCGGAGTCCTGTCATATTACCAGAAATAGTTCGAGACTGGCAGATTGATCTAAGCAACAAGCATTCAAATTTTAAACATTCCGGGAAACCATTTTAGGGGAAGTACACAGTGATCAAATTTGAAAGAGGTTTCATATCTAATTCCATTTGCGTTATTCTAATATTGTCAATATCGGCACTGGATGGCTTTCCCACTACTTATCAAACTCGGATTGAGTGAGAGTAAGTAGCCATTTCAAATGACAGATTTATATTTGAAGCAACAGAATTTTGATGGAGAAAATACAGGACGAATTCCGTAGAATATGGAAAAAACCAAAGCGAGAGCTGCAATAAGAAAAGGCTAGCAAACCAACTAGAAATGAAGTTGGTCATTTCAGAATCAGTGTTATGTTAGGACTTGAGAAAAACTTACCCAAGTGTAAAAGGCATGGATAGCTTTTCTGGGATGTGTTCTCCAAATAAAGCACTTTCTTCAGCCATATTATGCAGGACTCGTCGTGCAATTTCACCAAGATACATTCCGGAGATTGTCTTCTCAAATATCTGTTCATCAAACCAAATCATCATTTATTTTGCAGCACTAGTACAATAATTTTGGATGAACAAAAGCAGTAAAAATCAAATGTTACCTGCTCACCAGGATTGATACTTGCAGCATCCATATCTCTATCAAACACTGTCAAAGGAATACCTTGAGAAAATGCTCCCCATTCTGTATTGATTATCTGAAACAGAAGAACTCACACACATTAAGTATGCAAATGAAGATCAGATGAGGACAGAAAACCAGCATTCTTACACACCGTATTTCCGGAACATAAATTCGATCCAATTAGTTTTTGAATAACATCCATTCGCTCTACATAGCAAGCATTCGTTCCGGTGCCCAAAATGACAGCAACCATAACATCATTGTCCCAGTATCTTGCACCAGCTAACGTTGCCACAGTATCATTAACCTAATTCACATCAATTTGCACAACTTGTCAACTTTATAACCAGACATTCTATGTAGGAGATGGACAAGCATAGTGGATACCAAAGCAGACACTCGCATGTCCAATCCTTGTCTCTCCATAGCTTCATTCAGACAAGCAACAACATCTTGTCCTGCCTGAAAAAAAAAGTAGGAATTTTCCAATCACTGTGCCTGAAGCATGAATTTAGATTCTTGGCTCATCTTTTTGTCCAGTGTTTCTATGTTTCAAAGCTTCCTTAGCTCTTTCTCCTCCTCATTTTTGGTATTAATTAGAAAATTGATTCATGAAGTCTTAGGACTTGAATGTAACTAAAAATTGAAGGTTGCAGAAGTATACAAACCGTCCCAGAGACGGCAAAACCTTTGGTCCACTTGATTAGGATGCCAGAATCAATGGAAGTTTGTCTGACTGGAAAAGAAAATGTGAATCCAATCTCCCTTTTCCTTCCATGTGGCAAATGAAACATCCCACCCTCATTCTGAGAAAACTTTGCCAATCCAGATGCAATAAAATAAAAAAGTTCCTACAAAAACACAAAACTCTACAAAGGGTCAACAAATACAGTGCAAAACATCAAGAACAGTGAAAGATCATTGTCAAAATCCATACACAGACCTCAGAAGTACCAAACATGAGCTCCTGAGGAATAGACACTTGATCAAATTCAGTAGCCACAACTCGATCTTCCTTCCCACCTAATTGTACTCTCAGAACCCGGAAGTTTGTGCCACCAAGATCCAATGCATAAAACAATCCTTTCTCGTTCCTAACAAATCAAAACATGTCTGAAAAAACTGACACCAAACATCACAAGATCCTCTTAAGCCACAAAATAACCAGAAATTTAGGTATCGACAGCTACAGAAACTTCGTGATCAGAAAGAAAAAACAAGTCTGGAAACTAATAACTCAGCATTGATATACCCAGTAGGCAAGCTGTCGACATAACTGAGTATCATCTTGAGCTCGCCACCGCCATCTACGGCCAACCCAGATCGCATATCGGCGGTCATGGCGTCGGCGACGTGACGCAGAACCGGCAAAGGCGTTGCACACTCCGCTTGCAACTTGGTCAATATTGACCCAACGGAAACGACGCTGGATCGGAATGCCATTCTAACTTGCCGCGTGCTCCTGCAAGATCGCGAGAGAGAGATCGGCCCGACGGCCGGTATTGTGGTGGTGGTGGCTACCGGCATTGTCGGTAGACGCTGAGATCGAGGAAAGTAAAGAAAGAGAGTGAAAGAAACTTGTGAGGCCCAGACGAAGACAAGAAGTAGAGAACATGTTGAACAGTTATGACAGTTGTTTACAATCTTAATTGCTATGTGAAGGTTTCTAACAGTTAGGCTACGAAGTGTGTGTATATATATATATAATAAACAATAAAAGTGTGTGTATATATATATATATATATATATGGTTGAGCTGGTCGTATTAGGCCCAAGCTCAGCTCAGATGCAGAACGACATATGGGCCTATCGGCCTATGCTTTGGGGATTGACCTAATTTTTTCAGGTAAAAATTATATAAATTCATTAACTCGTCATTAAAAGGTACGAGTCCCATAACCCTACTTTTATTATTCACTAGCTATCAAAAAAAGCTCTCACAAAAATTAACTTAAATGTTGGAGGGGCCTGTAGGCTATCAATCCCAGCATGTCTTGTGCTATTTTGCAGGTATTCTCTTGCTGAAGACAACCAATCTCATTGATCCAAATAGCAGCGTCCTGTCTTACCATAATAAGATAGAACCAATATATAATAAACAATAACACAATGACAGTGTAATTATTGACAGTTAAGTTCGTTTAACTAACTTCCTAACTGTTATACGCTTTTTGGAGTTTGGTTTTAAGGGAATTAGTTAACTTTTTATAATTGCTCTTTGGATACAAACTAGATATTTTTTATATACATAAAATGAAAAAAAGCAGAGCCTAAACAATGGCCCTTAGGGTGAAAACTCTGCACATATCCTCAAAAACGATAGCAAGATATCCTGAAAGAGGAGACCCTAAATAAGTAACTCCTAAACAAAAATGCGCGGCATAAAAAGCTAACCAATCAGTGTACCAATTTCTTTCTCGAAATACAAGATGGATGCGAACCGTCCAGGATTGACCTAATAGAGCCTAAATAGCTTGTATTAGAAAGGTATTATTGGACGTACTCGAGCTTGAAGAAGAAATAATATTAATGTCTTCTAATGAGTTAACTTCTAGTTCAATCATTCGATAACCCATATCTCAAGCCATCGTTGAACTCGAATAAACTCCCCATAACTCAACATTCAAGGGGGACAAAAGCCAATAAGATGGATAAATCCTCCTAATCGAATTCGTGAGCTGTAATGAGTCCACCAGTAGAAGCATACTTATTAGACCTTTGTTGCACTCTATCCGTGTTTAATATGATCCATCCTCACCCGGTTTATCCCAACCAATACTCCTAGTGTTACCAAGAGTTGGACCGACTGTAGCTCTGAAAAGAACCATGCCTACTTGCACGATCCTGATCGTATAATCTAGAATTATAGCCTTGCTAGCGATTGGTTAGGAAAAATCGGTCTCGAATAAATTTTTGTTCCTTCAAAGCCTCGGGATAATTTTTAAGTGTATGCAATTTACTTATAAATCACCTATTTTTCCATGTAATTTAGTTTTTCAACGTTTGTTGAGTAGGTTATTTATGTTGCAACTCAAACTTTTAACTAATATAGACCGGATTAGGCATAGGTTTAGGTTGGATGCCTCGAGCTTAATTAAACTTTGAACTAAACGTAAATTTAGATAAAAACTCTTGAACTGATCTTGAGCTTAACCCAACCAAGCTTAAATAAGTTTATGACAATAAGTTAAATTGAACATATCACCAAGTTAATCGCCGGTCCAATCTAGTAAAAATGATTTGAGATCAAGCAGGTCCATATCGTTTCAAATGCACAATAAGAAGATTCAAATTTTTTTGTTTGTTGCCTATGAGGTGTCTTAAGAGGATCCTAATTATAGAAAGACATCTTTCAACTATCCATACTCAAACTAATTCTCGCTCAAACATTTTTTAAAGCTAATTCTCAAGCTTAAACTCGAAACTCAGTTAAATTAAACCTGTTCAAGACTTTAAACTCGGCCGTACTGAATCCGTACTCGATTACCAAGCCTAACCATGGTAAAGGCCAATTAGTATTTATTTTGGATTTTAGGAGTGATGGATAAGAGTTACAGGACAAATTGGGGGATTACGGCGGACAAGTCGATGTTGACAGAACATGTCTTGTTTGTTTGTTTGTTTGTTCGATCAATCACATTCACCTTCAGTTCAGATGTTTCGTTGTTGGCCTCTTTGGGATAAATCATTAAATCTCCATTTAGTTAGGTGATGGGTTCCAAATGGCTAATATTTAATAGTTGGTACGTACGAAGCGAGTGGTCCAAATCCAACGTGGCATGCTTAAAATCAGAAATCTCCTTAGAGGCTCTTTGGTTCTAATTTAGTTTTTATTTTTTAATTTTAATTTTCTAGTTTTTTTATTTTCTTTTAAATAAAAACAAAAAATTATGTAATAATATTAATATAGTTATATTTTTATTACTAATGGTAATTAAATATTAAATAAAATTTAAATATAAATTATTCTTAATTAATTAATCTATTTATTCATAGTATCATTAATAATTAATATATCAAATAATTAAATAATATATATTTAATTGATAATAAATCATATTATGTAAAAAAACATAAACATAAAACAAAAGCTACTTTATATATTTTTTTAATTTTTAAAAATTGGAAGAAAGCAAAATTTAAAACAAAAACCAAAAAATTATACAAGTAGATTTTTAATTAAATTTAAAATAAAAACATAAATGAAAACAAACAAATTCTTATTTTTTAATTATATAGAAAATTGAAAATTGCTTTATGTAAATTCCAAGTGTCTTCCTCAATCTCAAATCATCAATTTGGGAATTTGACTCACAAAGTTGAATTTGACTTTTAAAGAGGTGCTTTAAATTGTTGAAGGGGTACTCCCTAAAAGTTATTTTTTTCATAGCTTTGAATTTGAATTTTATAAAATTTTAAGGTTATAAAATATTGGATTTAAAAATTAGTTTAATTTTTTTAAAAAATCATTTAAATTGACTTTATTATTTAATTTTAAATAATTATTTTATCAAATTAGTTATTTATATCACTTAATTTTAATTCATTAATTTATCAAACTTCTTATTTATATTATTTAACTTTTAAGTCATTGACTCTGGTTAGCGGTAAATGCGAGGTCGTATGGTTTAGGAATTACTTATTTACTGTCTCCTTTTTTGAGATGTCTTCATGTAACGCCCCAAATTAGGGGTTAGCATATTAAGCAAATTTAGGCCGATTTAGGTTATGTCTCTTTGACATTTTGGCAGACATTCATGGTATTTCCGGGTACATTAGTAAAATGAATTTTCGGATTGAGTCGGACAATATTAAGATAATTTTTAGTAATTTTTGGAGACTTCAATGATTTTTA
>JANTPM010000006.1:1364303-1380269 GCA_025434745.1 Erythroxylum divaricatum
ATGAGTATCCAAGCATATGATGATTTTGTATGTAATGGAATAAAGTGATTAAGAATGAAAAAGACAAGGAATAAAGACAGAAAAGAAAAAAAAAATTTATACCGGATTTGGATAGTCTTCGAGTTTCCAACGCGTTCATTTTTCTTTGGTTATTGCTCTCAGATGTTGGTTTCCATTCGTTCCCGTTTTTTGCTTCTATTTCTGTTGGGATCCGGTTCCCGGTTCCAACGCGTTCATTTTTCTTTGGTTATTGTTCTCGGATGTCGGTTTCCATTCGTTCCCGTTTTTCGCTTCTATTTCGGTTGGGATCCGGTTCCCAGATCGGGTCCCAACATTCATCTTCTTCTTCACCAATGAACTCAGCTATCATGTCCTGATCGCTCGATGAACCGTTCATCAGCAGCTAGTTGCTGATAATATTTGCAATGCTCCTACTTGGCACTATCATTAAAACCATTACAAACATAGAAAGTGAAACGATGTTGTGTAGTGCTCTCTTTGCATCACTTGACATTTTGATTCACGCTCCTCTCTTCTTTCTTCTTCTTTTCTTTTGGTTTCTGAGCCTCACATAACCGAAAACCTCTCTCCATATATATTTTGATAGGATAAGGAGGCAATCTCTACCCTCTAACCTAACACTAAAGATAATGAACATAGTACTTACTTTATCTTAGAATATGTTAGCTCGAATCATAGCTTGACACCTAATTTTGTAAAGTGACTTCTAAGATGATGTGTATTGAGGTAAGGATGTCAAGTTGAAAAGGAGTCTGACAACTTTCCACTGCTCGTAAAGTCTGTGCACATACTGAAGCTTAAGATTCATCTAATGTCACTGTTTATACCATTAGATATGTCAACAAAAATTACCATTCGTATTAGAATTGTTACGAGATTAGTTTGAAAATTAATCATTTCTAATAATATAAGTGTAGAGAGTATGATATCATTCAGTTAGAATATTTTCCTGACATTGTGATTTTATTCTCTATTTTAGGACACATGACGGATGGTTAGTTTGTTATAAGAATTTGTTAGACTTTGTGTATAAATAAACCATCATGTAATCCTTTGATAATCAATCATTGGGATTCTTTGTCCTTTTCAATTCTTTTCCTCTGTTTCTGATATCCTCAACATGGTATCAGAGCCATTGGCGTCAATTTCTGTCGTTTAAAACATCATCCTTTGTCTTTCCTTATTTTGTCTTTTTCACTATGGCTTTTCTTCAAACACCTACCACGCTTGATTTTAATCACCCATTATACCTCCATCCTTCGGATACTCCCGGCACCATTCTCGTCTCACAACATCTCCTCGGCACCGACAATTACATCGTATGGAGTCGATCCATGCGGATTGCTCTCTTGGCCAAAAATAAGATTGGCTTCGTTGATGGCACCTACAAAAGGGAGGATTTCGCTGTTGAGCTTCACTCCTACTGGGATCGTGCAACACAATCGTCCTCTCCTGGATCCTAAACTCTGTTTGTCAGGAGCTCTCGACCGGTATTGTTTTTACTTCTAGCGCCTCCACTGTTTGGCAAGATCTGAAGGAACGATACGACAAAATCGATGGATCTAGAATTTACTATCTCCATCACACAATTTAATCTCATTCCCAAGGTACATCCACGATTTCAGTTTATTTCACTAAACTCAAATTATTGTGGGATGAATATGATGCTCTGGTTCCTCTTTCTACTAGTGATTGTGATGCCGCAAGACAGACGTCTTTGCATATACTGCAACAACGTTTGTTTCAGTTTTTGATGGGGCTCAATGACTCTTACTCTGCCGTTCGAAGCCAAATACTCCTCATGCAGCCTTTGCCCTCTGTTAACCAGGCATACTCCATGTTACACCGTGATGAATCTCAACGACAGCTATCATCTTCTTTCCTCACAGCGTCTGAGCCAACTGTTCTTTATTCATCCTCCTCGAAGCCAAAGTTTGAAGGGCGTTGTGACCACTGTCATGTCAAAGGGCATAAGAAAGCCAATTGTTACAGACTTATTGGCTTCCCTGCTGATTTCAAATTTACCAAGAAGAAACCACTTGCCAACAATGTTCAATCCTCTGATGCGGTTTCGGAAGTTAACACTACCTCTATCATGGATTCACCACCATCATTAACTTCTGATCAGTACCAGCAGTTACTTCAGCTCCTACAGAAAGACAAATCCACACCAGCCACTGTGAACATGGCAGGTATGGCTTCTTCTTGTAAAACCCCTAAACCAGGATGGATCCTGGACACTGGGGCCACCAATCATATGACATTTGATTTTAAATGCTTGAATTATCCTATTGTACCTGCTTCTAACAATTCTTGTGTTCAATTGCCTAATGGTAAGTCATCTTCTGTCACTCACATTGGCACTCATAACCTCTCACCGAAACATAAACTCACCAATGTCTTATATATTCCTGATTTCAGTCACAATTTAATATCCATTTCTCAACTAACCAGTGATTTGAACTACATTGTCTCTTTTTATCCTACACATTGTGTTATACAGGACCTTTGCAGTGGAAGGATGATGGGGATTGGTAAACAACACGGTGCCCTCTACTTTCTGGTTCCTCAAGCTTCTTTCTCACCAATGTCTATCGCACCTCCTTCACCTTCAGTACCTCATTCCATTAATCCTGTTTCTTCTTTTATGTCTTCACATATTTCCCCTAATGTATGGCATGCACGACTTGGCCACTCTTCTGTATCGAAAATGAAAAGAATCAATGAATTGAATTCAGTTTTCCATTTGCCTCATGATTTATCTTCTTGCCCTATTTGCCCACTAGCAAAACAAACTAAGTTACCATTTCCTGACTGCATTAATAGATCAACTTCTGCCTTTCATTTGATTCACATTGATCTCTGGGGCCCTTATAGAATTTCCACACATAGTGGCCACCGATTCTTCCTTACTATTATTGATGATTTCTCTAGAATGACCTGGATTTATCTTTTAAAAACCAAACAAGATACCTCAACCATACTTCACCAATTCATTACACTTGTCAAAAATCAGTTTGATGCAACCATTAGGATCATTAGAAGTGATAATGGGACAGAGTTCTTCAACTCAGTGTGTACACCCCTTTTTCAATCCTTAGGCATAGTCCACCAAAGTTCTTGTATCAACACTCCACAACAAAATGGAGTTGCTGAACGCAAGCACAGACATTTACTTGAGATTACAAGAGCCTTAAAATTTCACTCCAATTTACCATCAAAGTTTTGGGGGGAGAGTGTCTTAACAGCCTGCTACATAATCAACAGATTACCTTCTTCTGTCCTATCCTAGAAAACACCATTTGAAATGCTTTATAATAAACCACCGACCCTAAGTCATCTACGAGTCTTTGGTTGCCTATGTTATGCTACTGTCCCTTACTATCATGATAAATTCTCTCCAAAGGCCATTCCCTCTGTCTTCATGGGTTATTCCCAAGTACAAAAGGGTTATGTCCTGTTCAGTCTTGTGTCCAAGCAATTTTTTGTCAACAGAAATGTCATCTTTCATGAACATATCTTTCCATTCAAACTTCGACCTCAAGAGCAACCTATGTTTCCTATTGATATTACTGAGTTTGGGCACATGGAAGATCATCACTACCTTACCATCGCAGCTTCCAATCCTTCACCTCAGCAGCCTATATTACAGTACTTCAACTCTCCAATACAGTCACCTACTCCAACACTTGCTCCACCCACAACCAACAACCAGCCTTCTCATCCACTTCCCTTTATACTTGATACCGAGTATTTTCCTCCATTATCCTCCACAGCTCCAAGAAGGTCCCTCCGACAAACCACAGCTCCAATATGGATGAAAGACTACATTTCCAACAAACCATCCTCCTCATCATCCTCCCTTGCAGTTCAAAGTAATTATCCCCTCTCAGTTTCATATTCACACTTACCACTCAAAACTCAAGTTTTCACCGCATCTATATCCTCCATTGTTGAACCTAAAACTTACTCTGAGGCAATTAAACATAAGTGTTGGCTTGAAGCTATGCAACAGGAAATCCAGGCTTTGGAATCTAATGGCACAGGGGAGGTTGTCCCTTTACCTTCTGGCAAAGTTCCCATTGGTTGCAAATGGGTTTATAAAGTCAAATTTAGGTCTGATGGGTCTGTGGAACGATATAAGGCTCGTTTGGTTGCCAAGGTTTATAATCAGCGAGAAGGTATCGACTTTCAGGATACACTCTCTCTGGTTGCTAAACATGTTACTGTCCGATGTGTTATTACAGTAGCAGCAATGTTCCATTGGCCTCTATTTCAGATGGATGTTTACAATGCCTTTCTGCAAGGTGATCTACATGAAGAGGTCTTTATATGTCTTCCAGATGGTTTTAGCAACCAGGGGGAGCGTATGGCTTGTAGGTTGCTAAAATCCTTGTATGGACTCAAACAAGCTTCAAGGCAGTGGAATTTAAAGTTAACTGAAGCTCTTGTTCAAAATGGTTTCATTCAAAGTAAACATGACTACTCAATGTTTACTAAGACTGTAGGATCAAAGCAGGTTATATTATTGATATATGTTGATGATTTGCTAATTACTGGCAATGACAGTGAGTTGATTTCAGAACTCAAGGATATTCTTCATCAGAACTTTAGAATGAAGGATTTAGGACATTTAAAAAATTTTCTTGGCATTGAAGTTTCAAGATCAAGTGCAGGAATTGTATTGATTCAGAGGAAGTATGCAATGGAACTCATTGAGGATTTGGGGCTAAATAAGGCTAGACCTGTAGGTACTCCACTTGAACAAAATATGAAACTTACAACAACAGATTTTGATGAAGCTTTTCACCTAGCTAATAATGATAACACTCTTTCTGATGCATCTGTTTATTAAAGATTAATTGGTAGACTTTTATATCTGACACATACAAGACCATACATAGCTTATAGTGTTCAACACTTAAGCCAGTTTATACAGAAACCAAAGAAGTCCCATTATGAAGCAGCATTAAGGATAGTAAGATATGTTAAGAAGGATCCAGGCCAAGGGATTCTTCTTTCTTCAGCTGTGACACCAGAATTGATTGCATATTGTGATTCAGATTGGGGATCTTGCCTCATGTCTAGGAAATCTGTGACAGGTTTTCTCATTAAGCTTGGAGAATCATTGATCTCCTGGAAATCAAAGAAACAAAGTACCATTTCCAGATCATCAGCAGAAGCAGAATATAGGAGTATGGCTTCAACTGTAGCAGAATTAAAATGGTTGTTGGGTTTACTTGCAGAATTGGGGATCAAGGAATGCAAGCCTGCCATGCTTTACTGTGACAGTCGGGCTGCTATTCAAATTGCAGCAAATCCAGTATACCATGAAAGAACAAAGCATATAGACATTGACTGCCACTTCATAAGAGAAAGCATTCAAGATGGTCTTGTGCAAACTAGTCACATTTCAACTAAGGAACAACAGGCAGATATTCTAATTAAAGCACTGGGAATTCAGCAGCATGAACACTTACTTTCTAAGTTGAATGTGATTAACATATATCACTCTCCAACTTGAAGGGGAGTGTAGAGAGTATGATATTATTCAGTTAGAATATTTTTCCTAAAATTACATTTTTATTCTTTCATGTATTCTCTGCCTTAGGATACATGACAGGTGGTTAGTTTGTTACTAGAATTTGTTAGACTTTATGTATAAATAAAACTATCATGTAATTATTACATGGGTCAATCAATTGGGAACGTTGTTCCTTTGAATTTTTTTTCCTTTGTCTCGATATCTTCACTTTTTTTTTTCTCAATCTGCTCTTTTCTCCGCGTGATGTTGTAAAATTGTTTCACGTTTCTTGATTTTGATCATCTGATTCAGTGTTAAGTTCTATCTGTTCATTGATTTCGCTGATCAAAATATCATGTGCTTTCGCTTTGTTCAATGATAGTACACAGTGATGTCTATGATATCTACTTGCGTTCCTTTGATCTTGATACTGTGAGGAAAACGTTCCTAGATTTTGGTTAGTTGATTATATTAAATTTTTTAGTATCGGTAGATTTTAGAGCTATTAACAAAAATTAAATATGGATTGTTAAAATGATTTGAACGGATCATTCACTCTTATAAGCTTTTTAACAATTTTATAGTACTCTTAACGGATTACGGTGTACAGTACTATAACGGATTACGGTGTACGGTCCTCCCTGTTTATTGATATTTAACACCGTAACGACGTCGTATCGTATACCATAATTCTTCTTCTTATATCGCTTAAATAGATAGTGTCGCCGTTCCATACAAATCTTATTTAAATTGTGGAGTTCTCTCTCTCTTTCTCTCATCTCTTCTGTTCACCTCCCTAGAGAACTGTAGAGCTCGCTCTCTCCAATCTCAGCTGAGAGACTCTGTTTAGCGATATCGAGCTCTCAATTTGTAGTAGACGACAGGTAATCGTGATTCTGGTGATTTCACAAGTTACCCTGATTTGTTCTATTATGCTTTACTATCCTCTTTAATTGGTTACTATCCCCTTCCGACTCCGTTATATTAAGTCCTAATTCCGTTTGGATTTCGGCTTTAGGCCAAGCCTACATAGGAAACTAAAACCTCTCCCGCTCTTCGTCGTTATTTGATTCGGTTTCAGTGTCGATATGAAGAAACCCAATAATGAAATACCTTCTTCAAGCAAAACCCAGTTGGTGGAAAGCAAAGAAGAGGAACGGGAATCTTCATCCTCAGAAGATGAAGAACAAGATGTGGGTTTTTCGTTACCAACTGAAGTGATTTTTTCCCCTGTTTCAATCAGTTATATGCAAGGGCTTGCTTCTTCTTCTTCTTTTTAAAAAACTTGATGTTATTTAATTGTTATTGGTATAGGAGAGTGAAATAGAGAGAGAACTGGCCGACGTTACATTCGAAGAATTGCAGAGGGCGAGGATTAATGGGTCTCATTCAGTTCCTAGGAGGCCTAAACAGGAGACACGGACCAGGAGAGCTAATAAGAATAGGTGCTATTTTGGATTTTGAGTTCGTGATTTCCTTTGCTGTCTAATACCGGTTGTTACTTTGAAAGATTATTACTTGGGTAATGTTGTTGTGTTTGCGAACCTAGGCCTATGGAGATTAGTTCCAAGAAACCAGTGACTCGGTTTCGAGAGGTTGTTCAGATTCCTAAAAAGGAGGTACGCTTAACGTCTTTAAGCAACCACCATTCTTGTTGTTCAGTTGTCTTTAATGTTGTTGGTTGATCAATTGAAAATCGATGAGGCTTGTTTTCTTACAATGTAAATCGTTTTAGATTTCTTTTGATAGTTAAAAATGTTAACTTCTCATGCAAATATAGTGGCTTCTTGCCAACTGTGTCGGAGAACTTGTCACTTTTTTTAAAATTTATTTTCGTTGTTGTATTACTTATGTTCTATTTTATTGGTTTATTTAAGTGATTTTCATGTGCTAGTGGCATTTTGATAATTGGACTTTTCTGGAAACAGAAAATTGGCTCTAGTTTAGTACATGAGTTTTAGTATGTATGCAGCCTGATCGACTGGCTAAAGTTTCATCTGTTTAAGTAGCAAAATCTTTAGTTGCTAATGAACTTCTAGCTCTTGACTCTCAAACTTGATAGTTCTGTTTAAACTCAGTTAATACTCGGTCATCTACGACGTTATTTTCTTTGAAGTTTGTGGAATGCTGAATGCCTTGATTTGAATGCCTATTAATGACTGTTATTCCAAAGATGTGAAGTAAATAGCAACCAACCAAGTCTCCTTTGGTCTATTTCTCCAATTGCAAATTTAATATGTAAGACTATTTCATTATGTTTGTAACTTTGATCTTTCTTCTGCTGTAGAAAATAATGATCTAATGAATAGTTGCGGATCAAATAGATAACCAGGCTTAGAACTGATTACAATTGAATCAACTGGTGATGCAAGATCTTTTTACTTTGCTTCTCATTATATCTGATCATTGACTGTCTAAGAGATCTGATTTAAAATTTAGTTGACTCATAATGATGAGGTCAATTTGAGAGTGACCATTTACTTACTATGTATCCATATACTTGAGGGTTTCAAAATTTGGTGCTGATACTTGTTTCACAGGTGCCTCGTGATCCCCGCTTTGAGTCATATGCTGGTAATCTTGATGTTGACGGGTAATGCTGTTTTTACATGCCTGTGTCTTGTATAAGTTTGTCTGATTACGCAACAGTTTGTGATAATTTTCTGCCTCTTCTACTTGATTAATGGTAGTCAATAGTCTAGAATGACTTTTCTTTAATATTCTTTTCGTGGTGTCAATACTCTTTAAATATTTGCAGGTTTAGGAAAAGATATGATTTTCTATACGAAAACAATCTTCCAGCTGAAAGAGAGGTAGGCTTACATAATTCTTCAAATATGAATAGTTATTTTCCCAATTTTACTTTGTCTTGTGTTGATTTTTGTTTCCTTCTTTCAATCCCTTTTAAATGTAAAGGAACTGAAGAAGCAACTAAAGAAATCTAAGAATCCAAGAGACATTGATCAATTGAAAGACCGCATATCCTGGATTGTAAGTACTTACCCGTTTAGATGAATCCATCAATCATTACGTCTTCAAATTTGATGATTTTTGTTTGTTCAACTTATACACTGCTTATCGTGTATTGACAGGACAAACAACTCAAGTTTGAGTCAGCAAAGCAAATTGATGCAACCATACTTGCTGAACACAAGAAAAAGGAGAGAGAAGCAGCAAAGCAAGGCAAACGACCCTATTATCTTAAGAAATGTAATGTTCTCTTTTCTCTCTCTCTCCGCATGTATGTGCATTTGTGTGTGTGTTTAAGAGTACGTATGTGACATTTGGATCTGTTGTTTATGTTTCTCCAAGAGTTAATTCTGTCATCATAGCTTAACAATGAAAAGGGTGATAGACTGTCTTGTATGCAAATAGGCTGAGTAGCTTAGTTGGACATTAGGATTCAAGAAAATAGATTTTGTTGGCAACAATAGCACTAAAAGACTAATTCATATGATTATGTTGTGAGGCATAAGTAGTTGTTGCTCGTGAATGCTTGTGTTTTCATTTGTTACCTTTTGTAAGGGTTCGGATCCGGCCGAGGCCCAACAGGCCACAGAGGTCTGAGTCTGGGCACAAATGCAATCCCCAATTGCGCCTGTGTAAAGCAAAAGAGCAGCCTGTTAGACAATCTATTGGAATACTGATACTGTTTGATTTTGCAGCTGAAATACGGAAGCAACGGCTTATTGAAAAATACAACAAACTCAAGGTAAGGACGAAAAGATGCCTATGATAGTTACATTTCTCACTTGATTTAACTTGATGGTTTCATTAATCAATAAATTTCTTCCATATGAAAAGGCGTCCGGCAAGCTTGAATCTTTTATTGAGAAAAGGAGGCGAAAAAATGCTGCCAAGGACCACCGGTACATGCCATACCGCAGGTCTGAGTCTAACAACGAGCAGTAAAGCTGAAGAATACAAATTTGGGTACGTTTATTTTACTCCTCCAATCTGGGTTTAGTTGGCATTGCTGATTATGTAATCCGTGCCTATACTTATTCCGTATGCTTATTGTTATATATTTGGTATCAACTTATGTGGATTTAGTAAATGAATTTAATGAATGTCATTTGATTTTTAGTATACCATTTGATTTTACTATTTAGACTTGGCTAATTTCAATTTAAGATATTCAGAATTAATTAAGATTAAATCTCACTTCAGATTGAGACTCGAGCGTCAGAAATTTTGAACTAGAATTTGCCCCTCATGAGACACTGATCAAGTCTGTCGTCAACAATGGAAACAGCAAGAAGAAGGCAACAAGACAAGGGAAGGAAGAGGCTTGATAAGCTCAAGTTGCTCAACCTGACCCAATCACCCAACAAAGTAAATTTTATCTTGTATTTTCATTAGAATTTCGAATTATTTTTATTAAGTGCATTGTCATTTATATCAATTCGACAATACTGCCTATAGCAAAAGTTTCATATAATAATATTTTGACCTGTTGTATTATTTTCTAGCTATCAAAACAATAAAATCAAAGCAACACATTTACCTTTCTAAGATAACATACTCTATGCTTTTTATGAGTAGCTTGTCGTAACGAAACCTCTAATTCTCCAATAAATCTTAAGTTTATACGTGTACCTATTCAAGAGAATCCATATTTTTATCATCGTTATCATCATCATTACTTAGTGTGAAGTTTTACAATGAAGCAAAATTTGGAAGAGTTTGATAGTACACAACCTTACTTTTATACAGTAGGGAAATTGTTTTCGATAAATTCACATACAAATGATGCAAATTTAAGAAAGGAAAGACAAATTAGTATAAAAGAAATAGAATTTAGGAGTTTATTATGATACGTAGACTAATTTTCATGGTTAGATTTTGACGTACAAAATTCTTATAAATCAATTGGCCGGTCACTTGAGAGGAAATGTTAAAATAAAAATATGTATAAAGTGACAGCAATAAGGTGGAGTCAATTTCAGGCCTTAACATTTTTCTACAGAGAATAAAAAACATGAATAGGTTTAATTGTTGGGTCAAATTATTTTTTAAATTTTTGAGTTTTTTATTTTAGTCGGTTCAAGACCAAAATGCCAACCTTAGTGTTCATGGCAAAAATTAGACCTACTCAAGCTCATGATAATTAATCACATTAACGTCATCTGCAAGAGATCGTCTCTAGCTGGAGTTTTAAGTCTATACGTTCTCCAAGATCAAATAAAATTTATAGTTTAATCACACCAAACGACAATTCTTAAGCCATAGTTTAGCTAGCATTAACCAATCAAATCAAATATATATTCTACTCCATCTTGATTAGGATTTAAAGCTATATTATCTTATAGGTCCAATTATTAAAAATGTCAAAATTAAATAATAAGATTGTAGATTTCAATGTCCAAATCTAAACTATAAAATGTTACTAAAGAAAAGAGATAACAATAGGTCGATTTGGGCCTCAGGCTTGACAGATTTTGTTGGAGGCCGAGGCCTGACTAGATTCGAGACAACAAGCTTGAGCCTAAGTTCGAGCTTGACTCAACCCGGCTTGTACTATTTTTAAATAAAAAAAAAAAGAAAAGAAAAAAAACCCGGCTTGTCCAAATCCAAACCACATATATACGTTAATGTGGTTGAGTGGAAAAATCTTGGTGTGTTGTTCACGGCTTGATGTTGATTTTGGTGTGAGATTCACGACAACTCACACACATTGTGGTTGTTGTTTGATATTCTTTTTTTTTTTTGTGAGAAGGGGAAAGGTTAGGGAAAGTTAAGTCTGCAGAAAGATAATAGATTGTCAGTCGCTTTCGAGGTGCAAACGAAGCCCAAAGGGCGGAGTCGATCAATAAGACCACATGAGCAGCTGTAACGATCCAATCTTCGCAAGGAAGTCCGCACAATAATTGCCCTCGCGAAGAACATGGTGAAGAGAGCAGCGTCACTGTTCAGCGAACAGGTCCTGGATATCCCGAACAAGAACAAAGTGAGAATAATAGGGTTGTGGCAAGTCGGAAATAAGATTAACCACAACTAAGCAATCGGTTTCCACAAGAACACTACAGTATCCCAAGTCCCACGTGAGTTGGAGACCATGTTTGAAACCCTGTAATTTTGCAAGTATGTTTGTCGGTGTACCAACCGAGCCAGAAAACCCTACAATCCAACGACCCTCCATGTCTCTAAATAGGCCCCATACCTCGATAGTCAAATCAGAAACAATAAATCAGTGGAACGAATTCACGAATGCACTAGAAAACATCAACTATGGCTATTAAGGAGAGATGCAGCTCTACCAAAGTAAACATAGCAATAAGATGAAAAAAAATCAAAATTGAATAAGAGCATGAAATTGGTTAAATTAGACTTTATTTATTAATGTTGGTTTGAATTAAGAATGACATTGAATTAGTTTAGACTTGAATTAAGGTTAGTCCATAAATTTTTTAAAAGCCTGGGCTCAACTTGAGACTTGTGACTTGAGCCTAAATTCAATTTATTATTATTTAAAAAATAATATTATTTTATTTAAAAATTATTATTTATATTTGATATATTTATATTGAGTCAAGTTAGACCATAGAACCCAAGTTGAAAACTAATTAAAAGTTTGAAAATTTAAAATTTAATCAATTTAAGTTAAATTCATCAATTTTGAGCCAAATCGAATCCGAGTACAACTGACATTTCTAATTTAAATTAAACCTTTGGTTCGTTGAAGAGTTAAAAGTACTTTTTAAATCTTAATGTTTACAATAAATTAGGTAATAGACTCCAATATTTTAAAGTATTCAAATTGAATTATAAGATTTTCAAAACTTTTCAAACAAATCTTAATTAGATACGAAATTTAACAAGTTCATTTCTTTATAAATTAAATGTCACGTCAATACGTACATGCTATTATTCTTTTATTTTTAAAATAAAAACTAAGCCTCGCAGTCATGTAACAACCGATATTCATTATCTTGTTAGTTTTAAAAAATGAAATTATTTAGCTTTGAGAACCAATTTCTATTTAAAGAATATAAATTATATCATATCAATATTGATACAACATTTAACTAACAAAGAGTTAACCCTATCAAAATTTTCTCTTCTTAAGATCTGTTATGAACATTTTGAAAATATTAGAGTTTTATTTGAATACTTCAGAATATTAAAATTCAAGTTGTATTATGTTATAAATATAATCAAAAGTACATTTTAAACATCAATATTTACAACAAAATACAAATTAAATCTTAAATTTTTTTTAGAATCAAAATCCGATAAGAGTACACTCCCAATCCGAACTTTCTGGTGGTTGACGCGAGAAGCAACCCCACCCTCACATATCCAAATCCTCAACGACCACGAGCGCCATTGTTTTGCACGATCAATCCTTCCATCTCCGAGTTCCTCCTTCTCGTGTCCGTGGAAGCAGAAAAATGCCAGTTTCATCTCCGGTCTCTCGCCTCCACTCGCCGTTTCTGTGTTGCCCTCTTAAATTTTCGTTTCCGATCAGTTCCTCCTCTGTAGTCTCCGTCAAGTCTTCCCAAAACCAGCGATCTCCGACGTCTTACCCACCTATCAGAGCCATCGAACTTGATCAAAACACGGTCTTTAATCCTGTCACTTTTTTTTTTACTCTCTGTTGTATTTTCAGTTGCGTTTCCAGATTCTAAAATGTGGTCTTCGAAATTCAGGTGGTTGCAATATCTGTTGGACTTGCGAGTGTTGCGGTTGGGATAGGCATTCCTGTCTTCTACGAAACACAGATTGATAATGCAGTGAGTTGGTTTTCACCATTATATACTTATTGCCATTGCCATTTTCACTCTTCATTGTATACTTCTCATTCTTATGGAAGACAATGTGCTCGCGCACTAGTGAATCTCTTTAGAACTCAAGATTGTTGTTCTTGTTAATAATGTGCTGTCCGATTTTTCAATTCATATAATCTGACCTAAATCTTATCCAATCAGTCGAATTAAAAATGGTTTCGGGCTAATTTGTTCTCGATTCGAACTCTTGTTCACTGATTCGAGTCAGATTACCTGACTATTCTTAAGAGTTAACCTGGAAATCACATTTTTTTAATGGAATTGTGAACTCAAGTTGTGCTTATTGTTTGATTTTTGCAGGCAAAACGAGAAAACACTCAGCCATGCTTCCCTTGCAGTGGCTCTGGAGCTCGTAAGTAACTCTTCCAAATGTCTAACTTCATTCTTGAGATAGAAACTGCATATACTAAATGGATCATCAGCTTACGAGTCAACTTTTCGGTTCGATCTTTAATTTTCAGTGATTTATTTTAATAATCCGTATTGTAAAAAATGACTAGTTTATTATAGTTTTTTATAAATTAATCGATTTTTTACAAATAAACTAATTAATTTTCAATCATACTTTAGATTTTTCAAATTTACGCCATCTTTAACCAGTTTTATAACGGTCTAATATCAATTTTTAAAACTTTAAACTTCTAATCTTATCGGTTTTAACTTTTGATCCAATTTTTAAAACATTAACTACTTAATAAGTAAGATTGCCTATCTTCTAAATGGTGGAAATGGATACCAGAGAAGTGTAGGTTTTGCCTGGGAACTGGTTCAGTGACAGTGGAGCTAGGTGGAGATGAGAAAGAGGTCTCAAGGTGCATCAACTGTAATGGAGTTGGATCTTTAACATGTACAACCTGTCAAGGCTCTGGGATTCAACCCCGATATCTTGATCGCAGGTACGATCTTGATTGTCTTCATAATTCTTAGTTTAGGGTTTTGAATTTTAATAATAATTTAATTAAAAATATTAGTAAATAAAAATTAATTGATTTATGTTAATTTATAAAAATTTATTAATTTAAGACAATTTATTAATTGGTTTTTAATAGCACGAATTTTTAAAGTAAATCGGATAAAAAAGTTAAAAATCGAACTAAAATATTAGTCAGTTTAAGATTTTATGGTTGACTCGTTGAATCGAATGTTTTAATCAATGAAAGTTACAGTTAAAGAAGTGTTTTTGTTTTGTTGGGAACAGAGAGTTCAAGGATGATGATTGAAGCTTTCGAGAAACAGAAGCAGTGAGATTGAAGCTTGTTTAACAACTGATAGAGAGAAAGGGAGAGGAAGACAGAATGTTTTTGTACAATAGCCGTTGCATAAGCAGTCAAATACTGTATATTGCCTTTGTCAAATGCTAAATTTAATACATTCTTCTCCTCCTCCTCCTCTTCCTGCTTCTGCTTCTTCTTCTTGTTCTTATAATTTAATATTTATATTATTATTTAGTTATCATTTGTTTTTTTTATTTTTTTTGTTAGTAACATTTTTTACTTAAAATAATTTTAAAATTATTAATAGACAAATTTTAATGAATATGTTTAAATTTTTATAATAATTAAATAATACTATAGAGAGTGCAATGATATTTTTTAATAAATCATCATCATCATCATCACCCAGTATGAAATTCCACAATGAAGTAGGATCTGGGGAGGTCCGATAGTATGCAGCCTTACCCCTATATAATAGAAAGGTTGTTTCCGGTGTACCCACATGCAAGTGAGATAATATACGAATGATGCAGGTGATAGAAACAATTCATTAAAAACATAAAATAAATGAAAATATAAGTAATGGAAAAATAACAAAAAGAAATAATAATAATAATAATAATAATAATAGTAATAATAATAATAATAATAATAAGAAAATACTAATAAATTATATTTTTAATAAATATAAACATTAAAATGAAAAAAGTTAAATTATAAGAGAGTTGAATGTATATAATTATATGATCATATTAGAACTAATAGTAATAGTAATGAATTCACTTTGTTGTAATTAAGAATGATAATAGGTTAAATTCAACATTTAAGTTTGAGTTTCTTAAAAATTTTAAAGTTTGATTGCAATTAAATTTAATTTGGTTTACTAATTTTAGATGAGTTCGATCTAAGTTTAATTTATGAATTATAATTAATTGAATTTCTAAAAAAAATTATAATCTAAGTTTGATTTTGATCAAATCTAAATATGTCAGAATAATTGAATCAAAAGAAATCCAATAAATAATAACTATACATGTGTGAAGAGTAAAACAATGGTCAACGTTTGACCTCATCCATATAAAGGTGAATGATCTTTATTCTTAAGACATTATATGTAAATTACTAAGGATGTGATAAATTTTATACATGACACAAGTATCTTATGTTTTAAATGTTGACATATTTTTTAAATTTATAAAAAAATAAAATTTATAACATGACACAACTATCTTATGTGTCATTTACTTAGGGCCTGTTTAGTTCCACTGCTATTTTCTGTTGTTGTTTTTAGTTTCTGTTTCCTATTTTTGGTTTATGTTTTTTTGCTTAAAAAAATGAAAACTTGTTTGGTTAAAATTTGTAACATAAAAACTGAAAATAAAAACCTGTTTGGTTGCGATTTCTAATAAACTTATTA
>JANTPM010000006.1:1393884-1407813 GCA_025434745.1 Erythroxylum divaricatum
TTTCCTTACCTGAATTTTGTCGGGCCGGGCCGGGTAATCGGGCCGGCCCGATCAATGCTCACCCCTAGTTGTACGAGTCTCTTTTTTTTAATGAAAAGAAAGAAAAATTGAAAAAATTACAACACTAGTAGTAGGAAACAAATTTCTGACATATCCTTTAAGATGATTGAGATGCATCCTATGGGTATATGTTTCAGTGAAATACTCCCGAGTTCAAACTGAGCTGCAAAATTGATTAGCTAGTCTGTACACCGGTTGTCTTCTCTGTGAATATAGCGTGACAGAATGATCCAATTTTGGGTAAAAAGCTCATTAATACCTAGGACCAAGGGATCGAGAGATATTAAACGCATATATAGGGATGACAAAATATTTATTACTATTAACGAGTCCACTTTGTCTCTTTGACTCCTATATGTAAGGATAACAATCTGTCTGAAGTCAACGGGATTTATTTTGTTGACTTGATATTCGGTTCAGGTTTAAGTTCAAGTTTAGAAGCTGATTCGATGCCTTACGCCTTTCGCTGTAAAACGACGTTATTTTAGAAAATTTCTTTAAATTAGGTTGTTTTAGTTCTAATTTTAAAAAATAAACCATCTAAACCATGTCGTTTTAGAGATCTCAATATGACATTATTTTGAGCAGCTTGAGAGGAGAAGATTATGTTGTCCGTTTGCAATAAAAAAAAAAACTCTTTTTATAAGAGCCTAGAGTGAATCTTATTTTGTCTCATTTTATTTTTTACGAGAGCTAAAAGTAGAACCTATTTTGTTCTTTATAAAAGTAGCCTCTAGACAAATATCCTTTTTGCCCTTGCTCAAAGCCGAGCTTGTATATTGTATCACATTTTTCTCAAATGTATGCAACAACAACAACATTTAAGGGAGTGTTTGGTTAGTTAATATGAGAAGAAAGGAATAAGTAAAGAATTAAAAAAGATGTTTGATAATATATAATGATTGGATTAATAGTATATTTATATCTCCATTTGGAGCAATACTGCATATCTCAATATAGTAAGGAATGGAAGTCATGTCTATTTCCATTCTTTACTATATTCACTATAATTCTTATTATCATTTTATCAAGTAAATCAAATATATCATAAGTAAAAGTCTTACTAAAATGTAGGGTTTAAAAACTTTAGTTTTATCTCTAATTAGTAAAGAAATTATTTTCGTTATATATTAAATAAATAGTATATGTAATAACAAATTTCATAAAAATATGTAATAATACATAAGAGTTTCCAAAAAAACAATAAATTATATAATTACACTAGTTAAGGTACACCGACTTCAGAGAATAAAGGCCTTCTTTATCCGGATAAAAATTAAATAAATTATACATTTTAATGGAAATTAAATAATTTATTAAAAAGAAAAAAGAAAAACAAAAGGGCCAGATCCACATCTAACTAAAAGATCTGCCGTTTGGTGGAGCTCTCATCTACAAGGTTTGTTATTGTGGTTGATGTTGCTGTGTACACTAAAATTAACGGTGATCAATCCTCCAATCACGGTGATCAACGGCCAATATCTGCTCTTATGGTGTAACCGAATTGTTGCTCCATTTCCCAGTTTAGCTTGGAGGCCACACCGGAGTGCTTGGGTTCGTATTCCTGATCAATCAAAAGAAAAACAGACGGTTCAGATCATTTGATCAGAGGATGGATGTTTGCACGTGTGCTGTTGTGATTGATTGGGTGGGAAGGAAGATCCAAAACTTGTTACCTCAAGCTTACACATGAGTTCTTGGGCAGTTTGGGCAGACACAATAATGTGACGGGCAGCTGGGCTAACGAAGCCTTCGTCAACGGCTTTATCGATGAATAATAGAAGCGAATCGTAGTAGCCGTCCACGTTCAACAACCCTACCTGAAAATCCCAGTACTTAAATCATGTCATTAATTAGTTAATATATTGCAAAAAAATATTTTTTAAAATTAGATAATTATTAAAATAAAAACACTTATAAAACCATTATCTACAGAAAAATAATAATAATTAAATTACAATTTCAACATTGCTTGATAAAAATTTTGCTGACACGTGAAGTCTCGAGAGATCCAGTAACTCTGAGTCTTACTTATAACTAATGAAGAATGAAATAATAATTATATTAAAAAATCTATAATCATCATCATTATCACACCCAATCTAAAGTCCCGCAATGAAGCGAGGTTTATAAAAATATGATAATAAGTAACCTTACTCTTATATAATAGAGAAGTTGTTTCCGAATTAAATAATTTATAATCATTTAATTAAAAATCTTATAAACCCATTATTCATAAATTTCTTTCCTTTTATCTAACTTTTTATAGAAAAAGTAAATAATGATTAGGTTAAATACACTATAATTCTACATTTTTATTTTTTAAAAAATAATACCTTTGTGTATATTTTAATTAATTAATTAATTTATAATTAAATTTACCTAAAATTTAATGTTGTATCCTTTAAAGTTAAGTATCATAACATAATATATTAAGAGATTTGTGTAGTAACTAAATAATATTATAAAAAAACCAAATAACATGTTAAAAAATGTAAAAAAATTGAAATAAAAATATAAGGATTGAGTATAATTATTCTTAATTTTTCAAATTTCATTTTCTAAATTGATGGTGAATTTTGGATTACACTTAATTTAATTAATGAAACTACTTGAATTTGAGGGTAAATCTTAAAAAAGACACTTAATGCAAGCAAAGAAGAAGCTACCGGTTTGTCATGGATTCCTAGTTGAGCCCAGGTGATGACCTCCAGAAGTTCTTCCAAGGTTCCATAGCCGCCTGTTCATGGAATTTAGGGATTGGAATGATGAATAATATACTTTTCAAAACGAATCGCCTAATTGATGGGACAGAGCAGTACAGTACAGTATAGTAACAATTTCTTCATCATCATTATAATCACCTGGAAGAGCAATAAAAGCATCAGCCTGACGAGACATTTCTGCTTTCCTCTGATGCATTCCTGACACCGCTCTTACTTCTCCAACGGTCTCTCCTGTTATCTGTTGTTTTCCATTAAAAGATCACGAAGATCATCATCGTGTTCCTGTCTCCTTAATCCATTTCCAGGGTAAGATTCTATGGAGTTATTAGATTTCGTTACGTACCTCTCTTGGCATCAGAGTCTTTGGTATCACTCTGGAAGCACAAATTACACACAAAAACAGAGTTATTACAAGCTTACAACCAAAGCTGAGAAAAGATAAGAGCAGCCTAAATCGCTCGTAATCCGTATGAATGTTCTTACCCCAACACATGGCGGCCACCATCATAGACAGCCTGAGAGACCAGACCCATGAGACCAATGCTACCTCCTCCATAGACCAAGTCGATGTTCCTCTCAACCTGCAATTTTTCCAATTCCAATCTTATTACCATTCGATTCAATCGTCAAAACACACCAGTCGAATGATCTCAGTTTCTGTTTTAGCAGTACCAGTTGTTGTCCAAGTTGTATGGCGGCAAGCTGGTAGCTTGGGTTCTTGCCAGGACTGCTCCCACAGAACACACAGACACGTCTGAATCTGGACTTCATCGAACCCAAACGTTGGTTTTGGTTTTCCATAATTGGAAACGCTTGAATCGAATGTGTTGCGCTTGATTTAGGAGGTGTGTATAGGATAGTTCAGAGACACAGACAGAGACAGAGAAGTGAAAAAAGAGAATGTGTTTGTTGTGTTTAGGACACTCAGCTTTCAATTAATTGGAGATAGGAAAGTAGTAATTGGTCCCTTTTATATCAAATCAATGCCTACGGACTCCTATAAGTCATACACATCACTCAACTTTTCTGACTATTTCTTTCTCTTTTTCTTTTTTTTTTTAACAAAGTGAAGTTCACATTCTAATCTTTTATAAAAACTCGTTCTTTACATCTTCTGATTAGCTTAATGTGATCTGTCATTGACTTTAAACAATTCTCGAATACAACAATTAAGTAAAAATTTCGTTCAAACGTGAACCTTACTCTTAATTAATAAAGAGACTATTTCTAATATTATTAATTTTAAAATAACTAAAAAGTACAAACAAAATATAATTAACTACATAATTTTCCTAAATATATTAATAAAATAATATTTTAAAAATGATTTAAGTAGAACGAAAATTCTTTAAAAATTTTGAATATTTAAGATAAAATTAAAATTTAGTAATCATTTAAAATACATTTTTCATGAATTAGCTTATCGGAATGTTCAATTTGTAAATATTTAAAAAATAATAGTTGTAAACTTTATAACTTTAGTGTTATAAAAAAATTATAATTGGATTTAGCATTTTAATTTTCAAAATTAAATTATTTGATTTATTATTTATTAGATTATAAATATTGATGAATGTGTTTTTTAAATAATTGAAAATTTTGATTTTTAATCAAATTTAGTGTATTTTTATATAATTTTGAGACTTTTAATTTAATTTTTTTAAAATTTTATTTTGATTGACAAAAAAAGAAATATCAAATTTGTTTAATACGCTTTCTTCTCGCGGACCAAGTGGCCAAGTACTTGGAAGAATCACAGAGCGACACGTGAACCGCGCATGAGAGCATGTCCCCCACGTAGGATTGTGGTCTCGCGTCTTTACACGTACCCTGGAACCGATATGGGATGACCACTTCACCGCACGATCGTATCCTATCAGGGGTCGACATTCAGGAGAGTTGGGTAGAGACTAGAGAGGGATCGGAATCTTTTGAAGTGTTGTTACTTACTAAGTTGGACACTTTGAGTTGAATTGAAAGGCGTATTAAGTATTAACAGCTCATAACGGTGGTTGCATATGTTTTAATTCCTTCCTGTCCCACAAACACGTGAGATTCAGATAAATATGTGGATGAGATTGTTTGGTACAAGATTATAAGTACAGAGAATTTGTTCTTGAGATTAAAATCAGATCTTCTATATTCATAACCTTATATCAACCCTATTTTATATGATCTCATCCATATAAGTATGTGAGACTCAAAAAAATACGTAGATGAGATCGTATAAAATAGAGTTGATACATGATTATGGATATAAAGGATTGAACCTCTCAAGGCTTGGACTTGGCTATAGGACTTGACACTATATTTGGCTGATTTTAAAAAATTACGAATTTTGAGCTTAATTAAATTTAAATATTTAAGGTTAAACTTATTTAAATATAATTTAATTTGTTAATATTAAATTAAGATTTTTTATATAGCTTGTCAACTTAAAATAATTTATCAAACTTAAAATTGAATTTAAAATTAATTAAATCAAATTTAACATATTAACACAAAACCGAAACGATTCAAATGCAAACTAATTTATCGTATCTAAAATTAAATGGACCCAAAATGATTGGTAATAAACATTGATATAGAGTAAATTATTCTCATTGACACGAAATATTTGGAAAATTTCATAAAATCAAAAATTCAAATTACTTAATTTCATGAAATCAATATTGGTTGGATCCACAAAGAACATGGAAATTATTTGAGATATTTTATTTAAATACTTTAATTTTAGAGGAGCATATTGTAAATAATAAATTGGTCTTCAACCAATTTGAAATACCGCGAAGGTACCTGCCTGGAATATTCCCTACCAAGTTGGGTTTGGCTACGCAATGTTCTGACCTAACTGGATTTTCAATGATAAGCTTCAATGATAGATTTGTTGTGCTGAAAAGCCACGGAATGTCCAAATTTGAATATGAAATTTTGTATTAATACCAATGATTAAAAATTTAAATCGTTTTACAATTTTTTATTTTAATAATTTTTATTATTAAAAAAATAACCTATTTATTAATTAATTATCGAATTTTTGTAAGCAAATTAATTTTTATAAATAAGAATAAATTAATTGAGTTTCATTTAACGATTTTTTCAATTAAATTTTAATTTTTAAGCATATTTTCATTTTCATCCTATTTAAAATTTGTATTGAGTTTTTAATCATTAAAATTTTATTTTTTAAAAACATTGATTAAGATCAAATAATAATAGAAACATTAGCTCTTTAATAGCTAAAAGAAATATAAAGAAATGTATATAATTTACACAATTGTTTAATTTCCCCTCAAATTAAAAACAGGAAATAAGTAACTTTGCTAAATTACTCAACCTTTGGTCGGACGACATACGAGGATAACAAAATTTTCATTTTATAACTCTTAAGTTCGAGAAATATTTCACCAAAGAGTTGTTAAAGTGACCGTTTCACCATAATAGCTTAAGTTTTTATATGAGGCCAACTTAATTGATTTTATATATTCTCTAACACACCTCCTCAAGTGAAAGCCATTTGGACTTGAAACTTGCACAAGTCTACTTTACCTTGTGTTTAATTTACTTAGAATAGGTGAGTGGTAGGATTCGAACTCATGACCATTTGATCATAAAGGCTCTGATACTATGTTAAAGTGACTTTTTCATTACAATAGCTTAAGCTTTTGTATTAGGCCAACTTAATTGATTTTATATATTCTCTAACAAGAGTTACATTATAAGTTTTCGACTTATATATTAGTCAAGTAATTTATAGGATATATTTCTATAATAGATCAAAGATAAACAAAAATTGACTGTAGTTTAGAGTTTAGACGTAAGACATACTAGTTGAGATGTTATTACTTGTTAGTCAATCCATACCTTCTTATCCAATAGATAGCTTTCCCACAAACTCATCTAAGGTGAGTTGGTAGTTGCTTCGTGTTTCGTTGCTTATCTTTTAAATTAATAAAATAATAATAATTAATATAAAATATTAAAAAAATTATTGAAAGTGAACATATATTGACAAGAATAAATATGAATTAGATTAATTAAACTCGTCATTTACGTTTTGGTTATTAATTAACTATAAATTACTAAATAAATTAGATAATTACAAGTGATAATACTAATAATTTTGTTCTTATGAAATATTATTTTTCTTTTGCATATTAAAAGGGATTTTTTATTTTTTATTTTATATATGTCATCATTACATTGATTATCAACAAGACCTACCTTCTATGGCTTAAAGTAGTGCACTTATAGCTTTGTGTCACTTTCTAACTTTAAACTATAACCTATGTTACTCAAATCATATATTTTAAATCATGTTACACCAAATGGGTTTCGAGGCACTTTGACCTATACTTATTTTATCACCTCTCCAATATATTTATATATTTATGTATCAACTTATTCACTTTGTTTAAACCGATACGAAATTAATAAGATAAAAAATTTAAGGTTTAAAGATCTAAATAATGTTAAATTATTATAAAATTGATATATAATAAACATTAATCAAGAAGAATTTAAAATAAGATTTAAAGAATTGAAAAGGGTAGTTAGGATAAATTGAACCAAACAATTAGCCGGTTCAAAATTTTTACGGTTGAATTGGTCATACTGATTTAATTTTTAATTGTTGATAAAAATTACATAAATTATGATAATGTTATAAAAATAATTAAAGAATTAACCTTTTCATGTTCAATGATTTTGGATTTTGGCTTTCTCAATGTATAAAATTCTCATTTGACCATTCAAACTAACATAATTAAATCATAACTTACTTTTCTTTTAGTAATAATGTGGTTTGGAGAAGAACACACCTTTGAGAGGGCCCTTTTCATTCTTTGGAAGGATCAACAAGGAACAAACAAACCTTCTAAAACAAAAAGGGACATTATGTGAAGTTGGATTATGTTGGATTATATATATATATGTATAATCTTTATGGGTAAGAGGTGTTGGTGGTGGTGGTTAGAGGAAGCCAATGGGATCGTTTTCTTTGCAATTTGCAAGACCCTTTATTTAGGTGGCAAGTCAGATCTCTCCCAAAAAAGCTTAATTTATATTATATATACACATCAATCTCATAATTGAACGGTGGACCAAGTGGGAGGTCCTTTAAGATCCTGTTGCATAGGGATGGAAAAAGGTTGCAAGTTTGACCAAGTTTAATTTCACCGAATGTTTTTAAAATTAAATCGGTTCGATTAGTTTAACAGTACAAATTTAAACTAACCAAAATTTTAGTTTAATTTTTATTTTTTTTCGATTTGATTTAATTTAATAATTTTTGTTGTTAAAAATTATTTATTTTATTTATTAATTAACCAAAATTTGTAAATTAATCAATTTTATAAACTATAATAAACCAGTTAATTTTATTTGACAATATATTTCTTAATTAAACTTTAATTTTTTGATAAGTAAGGACAATTTTTTCAAAAAAAATTAATTTTATTAAATTTCTAACAATGCTTAATTGCTTATGATTCTCTAATTCCGGTCGAATCTTTTAAACTTTATACATTTTATCTTTTTGGATTAACTTTTGGCCTGATTTGAAAACATTGATCTCGTCTAAAGTTAGTGTGCCAGGTTTGACTGACTGGATTTGAGTTTGAGGGATCGATTCGGGGTCTATCATGAACAGTCTATCTGAGATGAGAAAAGGGTCAGGGTTCAACTCTACCCAGTCTTACCCAAAGTTAATATGTCAAGTTTGATTGATCAAATTTGGGTCTAAGGGATTGATTCAAGGTGTGGTCCAAAGATTCTATATTCTCATTATTAAACAGTATTATTTTAGATGACTCAAATTTGGATATGAGTCCAACCAATCTAACTTGTTGCCATCTCTACTTTTATCTCTATATAATGTTGCAAATTTGAGTTACATAAAATACAATTAAGTCAAAATAGTTACTAAGTGTGATCGGTTAGACGGGGTAATGTGTTGTATCTGATAAATAATAGTTGGTTTAAACTTGTCCAGAATTTTATTTTAATTATATATCTTACATATTATTACCTGTGATGCAAATAAAAAGATAATAACAATATCTTAGTAGAAATTTTGTTGATTCGCGAGGTCTGAAAAAATTCAAAATAACAATAATAATAATATCTCAGTAGAAACTTTGTTGATACTCAAAACCTGGAGAGGTCAAAAAGTAGACAACCTTGCCTTAAAGAGGTTAAGTAAATAATTAAAATGAAAAGTCATTACAAGAAAATGTTTAAACTAAGTAACACATATAAAAGATGACCGGAGTATATTTTACTTAAAATTGACATTTTTTTTCGATTCAAACTTGAGTTAATAAATAAAGTTTAAAATTTAAGGTTCATATCAAATTTATTTCTAAATTTTAAAGAAATTAGGCATTGCACTAGATTTGAATAGTTTGAAAACTGAAAAAATAGCAAACCTTCAAGTTTAGTATGATCTAAGTCGAAACTCAACTCGATCCCTTAAATGAGATTGAGAGGAGTAAGTGGCAAAAGCATTTAATTATAATATACTTAAAGACGGGATTAGAACTTCAATCATTTGAAAAAAGAGGAATTAGATGGTTGCTGAAAATTATTTAAAATTAATTATTATTTTCTTATTCTTGATTTCACTTTCAATCGAATGAAAATTGTGTCTTATAACTAAGATAATTATTCTGTTTCTGTTTTTGTGTGCCATTCTGTGTCCGAGACCATCCATCCATTCGTTAAGATTCTGTTTTTGTGTGTCACTCTATGCCCGAAACTATTCATCTATTCATTAAATTCTTCTATTCCTGTTTTTATGTATCATCTTGTGTTCGAAACTGTCTATCTATTCATTAACATCCTATTTTTGTGTGTCATTCTGTGCCCTACACAATCTATCTATTCATTAATGGCACACAAAATGGCACACAATCTGTCAATAAATAGATAGATAGTCCCCGGCACAAAATGGCACACAAAAACGAGAGCCATTCTCTGCCCCTTAAAACTACTTATTTATTTACATCAAATCTAGTTGTTATTTTCAATGACATGATTGGCTCATAAAACGACCATTGTTAACGACGATTGGCTGCCATATGATCGACTAACCATAATAAAACAAACACCCTTCAAAATCATAACTAATCAATGATTGATTAAGATATAAGTCGATGGATTGATGTAACTCCAGCAATCTTATTGTCTATTTTTTAAATTACTTATTAAAAATTTTAATTAACTAATAAAATAAAATTATCTAATATATTTATAAAATTATTATCATAGTTACAAGTTTTATTCATATTAATTAAAACCCTTCAAATTTATAAAAAATTAATGATTAATAAAATATAATTTAAGGATAAAAGATATAAACCTCTCCTGTAGTTAAAAAAATTTAAAGAAACTCTCTAAAATTTTAAATTCTCAAAAATTTTGATTAAAAATAACAACGAAACGCATGTTTTTTTTTAAACGTAGGAATCCACGGTTGCTACCCTTTAGATGTACACTAGGTAAACTTTCGAATTAATGCAATAGCCTGTAAATCACGATCAAGAGAGCGTAAGTAGGAGGAATCGAATACAGACTACACAGTACTTTTTGGCCTTATATTCCTTCACTTTACTAACTTGACCACCCCCTAAGGGGCACGAACTGCATATCGTATGAATATCAAACATGAGCTATTTAAACATCACTAATACGCTAATTCAATTCAACTATTAAATTCGATTTAAACTAATAATTTAATATAATTACAATAAATGATTAATTTGGGTTGTATTTAATTCAATGATTTAAACTTAAGGATTAAATTGAATACGTATATTTAATTTTTACAAGTCAGATGTCACGTTGTACTTTTTTCATCATTATTTTTAATCGAAATTTAAAAAAAAAGGGTTTTTGTAAAAAATTTAAATTACAAAGAGATTTTTTAAGAATTTTAAAAATTGGAGGACTTTTAAAAGTTAGAGAAGTTTAAATCTTTTAGCCTTCAGAACATTTCTTTTAAAAGTCTGCAGTTAAATTTTAAATTTATTATATTATATATTTATTAATTTATAAAACAATTTTGTCGGTGATAGAAAACAAAAAACAATCTGAAAGCAAACAAGAACGAGCAGCCAAACACTTACTACGTTAACTCAGACATGCGTCAGAGATGACTTCATTAGATCATCTTGTCCCGAAAGAGGAGTAACCACTTCAATCCCCTCAAAGTCCCACGTAAGGTGTCTTGTTTCGTCTTAAAAAGTCTTATAATAATACGAACTACTACTAGTTTGACAGGTATCTTTATCCATTCCCAGAGTTGTTGGACCCCAGAAATCGCCATCTTTGTTAGTATCAATAGACGAATCAAGTCACCTCAATTTTGAAAGAAAAACAGGTCATTTAATTTTAAAGCATACCATTTATTAACTATTGTGTATTCAACGATTTAATTATCACATATATGAAGAATAATTATTTAATAAAACGGTTTAAATTCAATCTAAAATTAACGAACATAACTCATTTTACCCTAAATTTGTTTGCTAATTTTTTTTAATAACTTCAAGCTTTAGTCAGGGTCTAAACTTATATTTTATGGTATAATTTAACCTCAATTAACATGGTCAATCAATATTAGAATAATTTTATTTTTATGTAATTTTTAAGTACGATTTATTAGCTTTTGTGTATTTAGCAATTTAATTAATACATATATAAAGAATAATTATATTTAGTAAAATAGACCGGATTTGTGTCTAAATTTATAAAATTCATTTTACTTTGTTGTAATTTTAGACTTTAATCAAGGTTCGACCTTATTTTACAGTTTAATTTGACTTAACGTAACATGAACAATCGAGATTATAACAACATTGTTTTGTTTAACTTGAATTCCAGTCACTTTAAGCTTTTAGAAATTACTCAATTTTTATAGGGGTTGAACTTAAACTTTCGATGATATGTGAGATTAAAAAATAATCAAATTCGTTATATCATTTATAATTTAATATATTATGAATACATTTTTTTCTAAGGTAAATATTGGAGTAATTAGTGAAGTTTTTTTTTAATCATTAGATCTCGGATTTAAGTCATGAAAATAATCTCTATATAAAAATACAAAGAGAAAGTTGTGAATATTATGACCTTTTTTAAATTCTCGCAAAGTGAAAATTTTTGTGCGCCGGATATGTTGACTTTTTTATTAATGCACTCTTTTTAAAAAAAATTATCAAATACTTTTTATAATTTTAGTTTTTTAACACATGTCCTACTATTATTAGCTTATGTTACAAATTTTAATTATACACTTCAAAAGGACGTCTTTTGGCCTATTTTCATTTATAAAATAACTAATAAAATCGGAGAGATATTGATTGAATAGAAAATTTGAGGGTGAAGTGTATGGGATCATATCTATGGTTGAAGCCAAAATACCTTTGTGAAAAACACAACAAAAGGTGAAGAGAAGGAATCCCACTACTCGCAAACGTTACTTTGGCAGTATCTTGTAGGGTTTTTCTGGGAGATCCCAAAAAGAAAAGTAGTTCTGGTAGAGCATAAGACTGACTAACAAGTAACAACTCATCAATCCACACGTGTGTCTTGTCTTAACAATTTCATAATTATTATATTCCCAATCGCCGACTGTCTGAACTCAACCGTCCCATCCTACTTTCCAAAATCTGCGGATTTACTTTATACTCTTTTTTTTTTAAATAAAAGAGATTTTAATCATTCAAAATAAGTGAAATATTTAAAATAAAAGTTTATAATTTTATTTCCAATATTACATTTTAATTTCTCTCATATCTTAATTATACAAATTACATTTTCAAGACAATTCAACATATAATTAATAAGGGTATATCAAATATTTCACTAACTTTCTTAATTAGTGTGCATCTCTCTAATTGGATAGGAGGCAGTATTTATTATCTCTTTATGACCATTAATCGGTTTTGATAGTTATTATATTCTCGTTATCTTACTTTATTGATTTGTATTTTTGTTTTTAAAGTTAAAATATCATTTATTTGAAATTTGATTTATATAACTTATAAAAAATCAAAAAAGTAATTTTTATTTTTTATTTTTATTTTTGAAATACCCTACTCAACCAACTTTTACTGATCAGAGTTTCACCGTCACCATGCCTGCTTAGACATATAACAAAGGCCTTGTGCTGTTAAATGATTAAAGGGTTTATAATTGGTTCTGCCGGATTCTGGCGGAACTGAATGTTGCCGTTTGGATCCATAGAATTGGTTGCTTTCTGTAGTAACTTCAACGTGAAGATCCCTGCAAGACAAAGAAGGCACGTTGGGGGTTGTGTCCCGATTCGCCCCTCCGATGCTCAAGTCAGTCTTTTTGGTGAAGGTGAGATTGTTATACGCAGAGAAGGCTAGGTTATGATTACGTACCTCTATTATGGTAGAATTATACCTTATATATGGAGCAATAACTAGGTTTAAGTCATTACGTATGCATGGGAGACTCTCTCCTGCGAATGGGCCAAGGAGATCGCGGATTGGACCTGAGCTTGGCATAGGTATAAGACTGATATTTGAGTAATGGATAGATCAGCCCACGGGTTGTTATGACTGGGTGCGGGTCCAGCACAACCGACCTGACCATAAACCCCCTACTCCTCGAGTCTGAGCGAAGGGAAGGGTCGAAGGAGTATGCAAGAGTTTCGTTGCTCGTTCGTGAAACAGCTCGGGATAGGCCCGATCGGTCGGGTATTGGCGGGCGATGCATGACTGCTCGTATTGGGATCGGTCGACTGAGCGCCCAAATCGGTCGACATCAGCACTTATTGCGTGATAGCTTGCCCTAATGCAGATCGGGTGGTCATCATTAGCGAGCGCGTGGAAGTACTTGGAACATTTATTGTTTGGCGGCGTGTGCCCTCTGACACCTTTCCAGAATCTGAAACGTATCGTCCTTGTAACCGTTGTGCAGCTGTCACGCCCGTCCTTTCAACTGTCGTCGTTCTGAATTTTGAACAACCCTAACTCTCCCTGGCTCGGATTCTGCCGCGTGTCCGAGCTTGTTCGGATTTCCTCCATGCGTCGTGCTTTGATTGGGATGTTCGTTCAACCGATCTTCTATAAGTACCCAGAGTCGATGAGTTGCAGAGTTTTTTACCTACACT
>JANTPM010000006.1:1478804-1504619 GCA_025434745.1 Erythroxylum divaricatum
AGTCAATATGAGATACTCTAACACTCCCTCTCAAGTGCAACTGAGACTGGACATCCAGTTGTCACTTGAAATATACACAGTGGTAACCGGATTGGGCCGGTAAGACTGGACATCCAGACGGACAACCGAAAAATTAATAATCCGGACCAAACCTATTGTGATACCATATTGAATTTTTAATATTGGCAAAGTGTAGAGTCCATTAACAAGAATTGAGCTTGGGTCAACTATTGTCTAAATAACTAGAACTAGTTGTTTGGATAGTTGACTTTTACCGTTTATAAACTCTTTAACATTTTCATGTCTAGGCAATGTGAGACACTCTAACAAGATTAAATTTTTTAAATATTAAATCTCTTATCTTCCTAATTTATCTTCTACTTCAGTTTTTAAATCATATGTACACACACACACACACATATATATATATATATGTTTATAAAAATTAGTTGATTATAATGACATTCTTGTTTACTTATATTTTAAATTCTTTAATTTTGTTTAATTTTTAATCACATTTATAATAACATAAAATTGATTAATTTTTAAAAACTTTAAATCTTTTATCTTACTGGTTTAATTTTTACTTTAATTTTTAAATCACATATATATATATACGTACGTATGTATATAAGTTTTTAGAATGTTTCTTTTCAACCTTTGCTTTGTCTATACGAAAGGGTTTAATGGGTGAAAATGAGTAGAAGGAAATGTAAAGAGAACTATACACCTCATTTGGAGGGACCCCAACCACTTTGCACCTCCAAAGACAGTTGTAGGCCATCTTCTCTTGCTTGTCTTTAGCATTTTAGTGTAAGCTTCTTTCTTTTACTTATTCTTCTCTTGGATTCGATCTACTTTTGTGCTTATTTCTAAGCCAATTCCCACTTTCCACAGTCTCTCTTTAGGATCATGATTGTTCCATATTGGTGATAATTACAATGATTCGATCATCCATCGGAGTTTGGTTTGACCTAATTAATTAAGTCTGGTTTGATTGGATTTCAAACAAAGTTCGGACCAACTCTCCATTTCAATGATATCATTTTGGTTAATTTCAACGAACTTAGACTGTTTACCATGCTTGATCTTCACACTTCTTTGTCATGCCCTTTGTTTTATGTGAACTTACCTTATTTTATAAAATATACTTTTATGTTTAAACAAAACTTATCTTATTTTGTAAAATATTGTTTAATGAAAAGCTTAAAATTGAAATATTGGGTCATTACAAGTTAAAAATATTTATTAAAATAAAGTTCTAACATTAAACAAAAAAAAAGATTAAGGGGTACCCTTCAAGTTGCTTTGGTCAAATTTTAGTTAAATGATGTGCAAATTAGCAAATTAGAAAAAGAAAAAGGCATCATAATTTAATAACATAAGCAGGAGTCTAAAAGAAGAATATAAGAAACTTGGTGATATTTGTAGATATCATTTTTATCATACAAGTTAAATGTATAGAAAAAATCAATGTTTTAAAAATCGGAAGTTAAACTAAACAAAAGGTTTAAGGTTTAAAATATTCAACCAATATTATACTATCATAAAATCGACTAAAAATTAAATAAATTAAAGCTGTCATTATCTATAAAAAAATAATTTGAAGTTTAATTAAAAAGAAATAGTTAAATAAAAATTAATTTATTTATTTTGAAATAACAACAAGATCTGGGATTAAAGGAGGTCTAGTAATACCTAACCTTATCCCTAACTAATAAAAAGAATGTTTTTTATTTAAAATAATTTATTAATTTAGAAGAATTGAATGAGTTATTAATAAATTGATTAGTTTTTAACAAAAATAATTATTAAAATAAATCAAACTAAAAAATAAAAAATATATATAAAAATCAAGAATTTTACAGTTGAATTTTTCTATTATTGAAAAAATTGACTTAAAATCAAAATTAACGCCCTCAAGGGGCATGGCTAGATGGTTGAGAGCAAAGCTTGACTTCGGTTAGGACCTAGGTTCGATTATATACTAACCCCTCTTGTAAGAGCGTGGGAAAGTCGGGATTTTAGCCGTAGTGGAGCATTAGTTGGGTTCTTGATAATGAAGTGTGTCAGCTTGGCCCACCTGTGAGGTGATATGTCAGTTGAATTCTCGTAGAGATGTACCTACTTGACCCGCTTATTTGCTTCCTCTAACAAAAAAAATCAAAATTAACATATTCATTTTTTAATTAAAAGTAATAAAGTAATAAAAAATTTGTACAAGAAAAAAAAGGTGTCGGCCCATTGTTACCCATAAAAGGCGTGAGAGACTTTTTCGTCCTTTTTACACTCAGCTAAAGCATCATTCCATGTTGAAAGAGGAAATAAAACTAATTTCTAATTTTGATAAGACACGTGTACTATTAGGCATTTATTGCCAGCTGAGATCTCCAAGTCCAACTCCCCATGGTTGGTACGGACCAATCTTGTGTTATGGTTTTTGACGTCACCATAACCAAAGACTCCGACCCAAACTCGGCCCCAACTCCTTATTGATTTGGGTCGACTCTTAAATATAAATTTTTAATTGAATTAGAATTAATATTAAAATAATATTATTTTATTTTTAAATTTCAATTCAATTAATTTAAATTAAATTGAATCAAATTTGTTGGTATGATTAAAAAATTCAATCAATTTGGTCGGTTAAATCATTAAAATTTTAAACCTTTTAATTTTTCTGTTCGATTTAATTTAATAATTCTTTTTATTAAAAACTAATCAATTTATTAATTCATTAGTTAATTTTTGTAAATTAATAAATTTTTATAAATTAAAATAAATAATTTAATATTTATTTATCAATTTTTTAATTAAACTTTTAATTTATCAATACATAAAAACAATGGTTTTTAATCATACTTCAAAATTTTTAAGTTTAATTTATTTTTAGCTAATTTTATGATGACTTAATACTAATTGATTATTTAAAATCTTAAATCTCTTGTTTTACAGATTTAACTTTTGATTTAATTTTTAAAACATTATAAACAACTAAAACATTAAACCTTAAATCTCTTATCTTAAACCTCACATTAATAAAGATGTCCAACATGGTAATTTCACGTCATTGAAACATGATAATGGATTGAACTTACTTTAATCAAGTACTTGTAGGTCCCAAAAGTGAAGAGTGAAAAGAATAATAAAATATAAAAAATCACAATTTCACGTTCTATTTTATTTGTTTTTATTTTATTTTATTACATGTGCACCATTCGGTGAACGCCATCGATTTTCATTCCACTCCAAGCTTTCTTTGTCATGAAAGCTTAATCATACTTAGCGTCCTTTTTACTTTTTTTTTTTGTTGTCAAAAATGTCAATTTTGTATTTTTTCACTCATTTTAATCAAATATTTGTAATTATGACAAGTGAGACTAATCCAATCCCCTTTATAGATAATGAAGTTAAAAAAATTAATTTATTGTCAAAATAAATTATAATTCGAGACTTTGAAAAATCTAATTATAACTAAAAATTTATAATTCATAAAAAATAATAATTAATTATGTATAAGACAATTAGATATTTATTCGCGTGATTTAAGTTGAACTCGTTACTTAATTATTCGTTAAATAATTTATTTTATTCATATGATTTTATGACTAATTAATTATAAGTAAAGCATTATGAGATAATCATAATGTTTCCAAAATTAGATCCAAAGTTAACGATATTTAACGATTAAAAGGTTTAATTAAGTATTAGATTGACATAACATAGATTAAAGATTTATTAAAATTGAAGAATTAAAAAATGATTGAAAAATTATCTTTAGTTACCAAGAAGACTACATTTTAATTCAAAATACTGTTAAATAAAATTAAATAATTCATTTTAGTTCATAAAAATTATTCAGTTTTAAACAACAAAAATTACAAAACTAAATTAAACTAAAAATATGAAAACCGAACTAAAATATTGATTAGTTTTAAAGTTTTTACTGTTAAACCGATCAAACAATTTTACTTTTAAAACATCGGATAATCATTACTTGAGTATCGATTATTCTTTAAGAATCTATTTACGAGTTGATAAGAAGTTCTTCAGATTTAAATGAGATCGCGGGTTTAAACTTTTTTCATGTATGCAACCGTTTAAAATTTAGGGTCAGAACTTTGCTTTCCACAAAGGATCTATCCAACTCGAGTGGAGATTAATCTAAATATAGATGATTTAAAGGTGTCTTCTTATAGTTGGTTTCATTTTAGGAAATCTAACAGGCAACAAAAAAAATCTATTTATAACTAATGTATATATATTTTTGATAATTTATTTAATAAGGGTTTGACCCTGTTAAAAATAAAAGCCACAAGTAACGACAAATCAAAAAATTAACAGCAAAGCAAAAGGATGATGAAGATGGTGAAAAGAGCGAATACAGTAACTGTTGCGTAATCCAAACATACTTGAGTTGGAGATTTGGTGGTTGATGACTTTAAAGTGAAAGTAAAAATATTCTCATTAAAGCTCTCTGGCCTGCACTCACCACGTCAACACCATTGGAACTGGTTGACAGGTTTCAGGTACAAGTTAGGGGTTAGGTGTGCACGTAATTGGAAGCAGATGAACTGGTAATTTCCTAGATCAAGAGGCTTCAAGAGTATAGTTATTTATAGCATGGATTGTCCTGAAAATGGGGTTGGACAGGAAGGAAAAGGATTGTGGATCTGAGGGAAGAAGAAAGATGCCAAATTCGTCACCATCTCTTCGTCAATCAATTCACTTTCCTGACGATTACAGAGAGTGGTCCTGTTACAGTTTGCATGAAGTCCGGTGTCTATCTATGGATTCTAAACTTGTCCTGTTCAAAATGACCCAAAGAGGGTTGTTGTGTGAGTCGTGACCTTCTCGTTTGTTGGTTTTCATTTCCTGACACGATCTAGCTTGGTCATGCGAGTTTTGGACAACGAAGGTTTTTTTTTTTTTTTTTTAATCCTGACTTAATCAGACTAATCTTAAGTTCTTACGACCTCACCCTAAGAGTCTAGAGGATGTAAATTTGGAACCCCAAGATTCATCAGGTTCTTACGTAACTTGTACACTTCTGCGCACAAGGAGTCTTCACAAACTCTAGATTGTTCAACTGATGATGGATCACTGGCTCCCCTCTGCTCAGCATCAGGTTCCCATCAGCCATCAGGTTCCCAAACAACTCCAACTCCCACACTGCCGCTGGAAGCGAGACGTCCGTAATTGATCCGATCAAGGAGCTTTGCCCAGGGGACTAGAGAATCATTAATAAGAAACATGCCTATTTCCCGTCCTTTGGTGTGACTCGAACTCAAGATCTCTTTAAAAAGGAGAGCTTTAAGTGAAAAATCTGGACCAATTGGTCCATCCCTCGACAGCGAAAGTTTCTATTATAACGGTGGCTCACTCACATGCCACCGGATTATATAAAAGAGTATTACCTAAAACCAACATTTTACTTGCGTTCGGCCCATTCTCCGTGTAGGTGTTGGACCAAGGCCTATGAACACAGTGAAATTTTAAAGTGCACAATGAGGAGTTATAAAGGTGTATATTAGAGTGGGTTGGACCTTAAGGTCATAGATAATAAAAGGGCCCTCAAAACCCAGAAGTCAAATCCTGAAGGCCATTGGAAAATAAGCTGTGATAGTAGTGATTGAAAAATTGAATCGACTCGATTCAGTTGATTTAATTGTGAAAATCTTAAATTGATCAATTTTTTTTTGTTCAATTTTATAATTATTCAGTCTGATTTATTTTAATAATCTTTGTTAATAAACTAATCTGCTGGTTTTCATACATTAATTGGTTTTATAAACTAATTAATTTTTATTTAACAATCTCGTTTTTTAATTAAACATCAATTTTTTTTTTTGATAACGACAATCTCTTTTAATTATATAATTTTAATTAATAAATAACTAACTTTATAACAGTCTGAATACTGTTTGAATCTTTAAACTTCTTATCATACTATTTTAACTTTTTGTACGATTTTTCAAAATTGTTATTAGTGCCAAACATTGACTTGCCCTTTATAGTCCTTTAAGAGTTCATATCGGGTTTGTGATATAAAATTTAAGTACTGAGTTGGATTAATTTAATTTTAAACTTTTAGTTCTCCAAAAATATATTTGGATAATGTAATTTAATATATATTTAAATATAATCACTTAAATTTTTTGATAATAAGTTCAAGTGCTTAAAATTAAGTTTGAATTTATGAAAAGTTTTGACATATTTAATAAAGTTTGAACTATTTTTAATTTTTTAATTCAAACTAAATCTTAATTTGATTTAAAATTTATCTAATTCAACTTAAAACGACGCATTGTGTGCGTCTGTATATATATATATATATATATAATATGTGTGGCAAAATCAATTCTTTTAATTTTGTGAATCCAAGCTTAAATTGGAGTATAATCAAAGCCGAACTTGAGTGTTATTATGTTTAAGAACTTAAACATATTTAAAATTTTTAAATTTTGTTGGAACAAATTTTGAATTTTTAAATCCAAATTCAATATAAATATAAATATATATATATTCTAAAGTGAAATCTTGTTTTTGTCATGATCAGATCTCCAGTTTTAATTATGATATTTTTATAATGTTCTATTAAATCTTATCTATACAATTATATAGATCTTATATAAATATATAGATAAAATTTACTAAAATATAGTTAAAACAGAGTAATTAGAACAAAAAATTTTACTGACCTTTGTCAAGCAATATTGAGGCACAATGCCTCCCACTATAATCTATCACATCAAAACATACTACAAGGAAAGCCAAAGAAAAATCAAAACCCAATATCTCATGACTTATCCACAAGAGCTATAAACTCCAATCCAAATCTAAACCACTACATATTATAAAGTAACCAATTTTTTAATTTTTCTTAATTTAGTATTTAAAAATTTAAATTATGTGACTAATTTTTATAATTTTAATGACCCGATTTTAAAAATTAGTTTTATTAGGATTTTGCTAACGAGCTAATCATCTATGTAGACTAAAATACTAAACCTAATGTGCAAAAAGGATTATAAGTTAGTGTTTTAGTCCTAATCTTAAATATTAGTATGTTATTAATCTCGCTAATAGAATTTGTCCTATCTCGAAGATGTAAGCATTTACGTAAAGATTGAATTACCAATTAATCATCCGCGTTAACTAAAATACCTAATCCAATGGATGAAAGAGATTATGAGTTTGATGTTTTAGTTCACGTGAATGATTAGTTGATAATTAATTTTTGATATAAAAGTCTACACAGATTTTATATATATATTAAAGAAAAACCCTATTTGTGCATGTAAATGGACTTCCATTATCGAACTCTTAATACAAAATGTCACCAAAAAAAAAAAAGAAATCTGCTCCACTATTAGTGTTTAGACCGACCACAAGCTATTGTAAAGGATTGTTGACAAAGACATACACTTAACATGAGGAAGTGAGTGATAGGGATTGGGTATAGATTTTAAAGTTTGTGTTGCGTACGAACTTGTTGCTTTCAATAAAGATTGTGGCTTTGATGGTGTAGGCGAACCGGCAAATCTACGCTAACCAGTAACCATCCGACTCTAGCTAGTCATTGTTTGAGATATAGGCAAGTGCTTTTTGACCAAAGTCCCAAACCATTGGTCCAATATTCCCCACTATCGATTAGGCCATATGGGTTCATTCGATCTTAAAATATTGAATAGGTAAAATTAAAAAAAATTGATAAAAATGATGTTTATGATAAGTTATTATTTATTTACTTATCTTCTTTCTTTTTTAATGTATTTATTTACTTATTTTATTTTTAATTTATATTTATTGTATGATTTATTTTGTTGCTCATTTTTGTTTATTTATTTTATTAGTATTATTATCTTTTATTTATTTTATTTTTAGTTCAATTTTATTTTTAATCAGTATCATTTTTTATTTTAATATGCATATTTTTCCTTCTTCTTTTTTTCCTGTTTACATGAGTCTATTAGAAAAAACATCTCTATTAGTTTTTTAGAAAAAGAATTTGGATTTATTTATATGTGATTTCATAATTTTATATTTTGAAAATTAATTTTTGACATAAACTCACTTTATATTTGTTCAAAATTTTAATACATATGTTCTACCTCATCCTTATTAGATAACACTCTAATTCAAATTCACTCATACCTTATGATGTTCTTATCTTGCATTAACTCATATATCGATATAATCTAATTTATAAAAATTTATTAATTTATAAAAACTGGCCGATCAACTAATAAATTAATCGATTTTTAATAACAAATATTATAAATCTAAGTTGAATTAGAAAGTTTGAAATCAAACTTAAAAATTGGCCGATTCAATATTTTCGTTACTAAACTGGTCAAATTAGTTCAATTTTTAAGACATTGCAAAATACAATAATTGTTTTGTTAGGTGATAACTCAAGCTGGTTTTTATTGGTTGGTAAGTTAATTGTTATAACTTAATACACATATGCTCACTAATCTTAGGATTTTATATAACTTAATTAATTTTAAAAACTAACCGATTAATTAATAAATTAATCAATTTTTAACAAAAATATTATTAAATTAAGTTAAACCAAAAACTGAAAAACTGAACTAAAAGTTAGTCGGTTCAAAATTTTTACAATTGAATCTATCAAATCGGTTGAAATTTTAATTATTACAAAAAACCTAATATGTATCCAATTTTTTTTAATATCTTGATATTATATATTTATTATGATAATTAAATTAGTTATAAATTTTTAGTTAAATTATTTTTCTAATAAAATTAATTGATTTACATATTCTATTTATATTATGTAAAAACATTAAAATAGTTAAAAATAAATTAATAATAAGAAACCAATTATCTTTTACTTTAAAACAAATTAATTGCTAATGAGCCCCCAAATTTATTTTATAATATCTTTACTTAATCTATCAATAAATAACAGAAATTTACAAAAAGTGACTCAATTATTGACTGTCACTTCTCTGTTCCTGGTTTCAGGAATCCGTCGCCTTTTCGCTCCGATCCGAACCCGGGACGACTCGGTGGATTAACTCATCACCGCCATTTTTGCCATCTCCATGAATTCTTCGAAGTGAAAATTTATCACTGACTCAGCTCCGTAAATTCAGACTTCCAACTTCCCCAAAAATAATAACAAAAAAAAGAGAACAAAAATCCGACCAGTGTAGTGTTTATGTACTCTGATGAACTCTCAATTCAACTGGACAGCTTCCCTAACTCGGACTGAGTCAAACCCGGGTCAGAACTAGAGCGAATTGGCTCTTTATTTTTCACGAGCAATTAATCAGCCGGAGATCGGTTGGTATCTATCTTAGTTCGTTGATTACCAGATTGTCTTGTCACTAAACCCATGAAGCAGCGGCCTAGATTCGGACCAGAACTCGAGCTTGTGCCTTAACCCTAAGTGGCAGAATCTATGGATATCGTCCAGGTTCACAGGTCGGGTCGACTTGGCTGATTCGGACCGGGAAATGTAACGGATTGCTTCTTCGAACACCGACTCGTCGCACGGGATCGCCAGGGGACCCGAGCTAGTGAAGCCGTACTCCTCTTCGGCTTGTAAGAGGAGCTTCTTGAACACAGGGTGGTTCAGGTACGTCGCGCGCACAATGAACCTCGTGCAGTTGCTCCCCACGCAGACCGCCACGTGTCCGGCAGGAACATCAGACGGCGCCCTACTCCCCGACGACGACGACGACATGTGAGCCTTGTTCCTCCAGTGCCGTAGCATTTGGCGGAGCCTCACAATGTGGCGGATCTTGCTACATTTTCCAAACCCAATAGACATCCCTTCGTTTTTTCTGGAGAAATCCTAATCCGTGAGCTCAAAGTGGAGGGGGGGTTTGGGCTAAGTGAAGAGAAGCTGGTTTTATAGAGGTAGGAGCTGTAAAATGCCCACTGGTTTTCGATTTAATTACAAGCGAGTGTCTGCTGTTGGCAATGGCATAGTATCATTATGGTTTTGTTCTTTTGTTTTTACGTTTAGATAATTATTTTTTATGTCTTAATAGTGAAACGACATAACACTATAATTTTTGGATTGAAGCAGCAAATCATATCCAATTCTTATTTAGTTTGGATATGATCTTAATTCAATAAGAGGATTTTGGTTTTGATACATTGAATTCTGCTAATTGCAGTGGAAATTGAATAACGTGACAGTAGGACTGAACGTAAGAATAAAATATTTATTATATTATATTATTATTACTATCTTGTTTGTCTTTTTATTTTTATTTTTTTAATTATTATTGTATTCTTGTTTTAATTTATATATGCTCGTGGGTTTATTGGAAACAACTTCTTTAACAGTTAGAGATGAAACTATATATTATTGAATCTCTCCAAGTTCCATGTATTAGCATATTTAGTGTCGGGATAGGCTTTTGGTATGTTTTTTTTATCAATTAATGAACCTATTTTTTAGTTCTTTTTATCCTTATGTTTTACACATAATTTTCACAATACTCACAAAATCATCTTCACGATTATTTTAAAATTTATATAATATTATTTGACTTTTTATATGTTTTAATATTTATTTTTTATATAAGTTTTACTTATTTAATAACCTATATAAAAATTTGGGTTAGATATATTTTCATTTATATTTCATATGATTTAAAATTATATAATAATTAATATATTATACTTTGTATATTGTTTAATATACTTTAAAAATATTTATATGCATAAATAATTTTTATTACAAAATAAAATAAAGTTAAAATTAAAAATATTTTTTATTTTTATGTTGTCAAACAGTCTATTGTATGAAACTCTTTCAAAAATTCTATTTTTTAAATGATGCAGTCAAACAATTAACTGACTTCTTAAAAAAGTTCTTCTCTAAAAACTCTATGAAAAAGAATCTTTATTAACAAAAATTTTGCTAGCATAAGTTCATCCAAACAGAAGCTTATAGTTTTTTTTTTTAAATTGATGTCATGTTAACAGTACATGTGTTTCAACGATCAAACTCGGAACATATTTTCACAAAAGCTTAGAGTTTCTTATTTTTAAAAATATTTGTGCCTTTTTAATTTAAAACAATTCGTAAAATTATTAATTTTTTATTCTTAAATGAGTAACTAATAAGGTTACTCTTTTGTGGTCAAAAAGTTACAGATTCAAATAACGAAAATAATCTTTTTATAAAATATAAAAAAATGTTATGTACAATTCGTGAATTTTCTGGTATCATCATAAAGTTGAGAGTCTTGTGCATTGGTGTTTACCCCTTTGCCTCTTTCAGCTAGTTATTAAAATTCCTATTATTTTAATTTTTAATTAAAACTTTATATTTTAATTTCTTAAAATTTCGAATCAAAATATAATTTTTTATATAAAACATGAGAATAAAGAAAGACAAAAAAGAAAAGAAAAGTAGATATAGATGTCAATGTAGAACTTTGAAATGTAACGTAACGCATTCATGCAACTCATGGCGGTCAATATAAACCATTTGTAAAATAATTTATAAAAACACATTAAGTGCATGCTCTAATTCACAAAATTAAATTCAATTTAATTTAAAGAGCAGTCCAACCTAGCCAACTTACCTCTTACACCTACGAATTGCTTCTCATCTGAATGAAAATGAATGAAATTTATAAATGTTAATGAAATTGAATTCAATAATTAATTATAAGTCCCTTTAATGAGATGATTGCTACATATACTTAATTTATTTAGAGATATTGATAAGTTGAATTTTATATGGCATGAGCTTAATTTATAATTCTTTGCGTATCTTAAAACTGAACTGAAACTTGATTAATCCATCTCGAGTGTAATTTTAATCTAGATTTAAATTGTCTAAAACTCAATCAAACTCAAAGTAGCAATCTATTCATACATATAAACACAAACGATAAAAGGAGCTGGTCTTTACAGTGTGCAAGGTACTAACAGATTTGGTATCTTTCAGGTATTTTCTTTTTTGTCGTTTGAAAATATATTTATTGTTTGTGGTTGAGTGCTCATCGTATTATTTAATTTACTCCTCTATTCAGTATCAATCTCCTTTGTGCATTCTGCATGTGAGTCTATAGAAAACAGATTCTTTATAATGTAAGCGTAAAGCTGTGTACTATCAGATCTCTTTAGACTTCGCTTTATTGCAAGATTTCATATTAGGTGTGAGGATGACGGTGATATATAAACACAACATCATTTTGTTAATTTGAATTTGGTTAAAGCGGACAAAAAAAAGCTTAAATCTCAACCCAATTTGAAGTTTAAAATTAATAAGTTTAAATTTATTTTAAATTTTGATTAAACCAAACTGAGCCTATTAATTTGAGATTGAACGATGTTGATCCCATCTTTTGATTTGTTAATACCCACTTGAATAATACAAGTTATAGGTAATAATTGAAAAATTCAATCAGTTCAATTGATTTAAACGTAAAATTTTGAGCTGACTAACTTTTCGTTTGAGTTTTTAATTTTCTTGTGTAATTTATTTAATAACTTTTGTTATTAAAAATTAAATAATTGGTTAATTTTTGTAAAATAATAATTTTTTATAAATTAAAATAAATTAATTAATTATCAGTTAATAATTTATTTTTTAAAATAAACTTTAAAATTTTTATGAATAAACAAACTTCCGTGTAATCAAATTTTAAATTATTTAGTTTTATTTATTTATTAATCAATTTTATTATAGTTTTAATGAATTTTTTAAACCTAAGCCTCTCATCCCATCTTTCTAGGATTATATTTAAGATTTAGTTTCATCTCCTCTGGTAAGGCTCTATAAGGGAGTTCAGTCGTATCAAAGCCGTCAACTAACACCTGATTTTTTCCTTCGTCGCGAATTCGAATCTAAAAAAAAACAATGTTAGAATGGGTCTCGTAGGTCCTGTGAGCTCCGCTACTGGGCCGCCTTCCAAAGAAGGGGGTATATTCTGTGGCATCAGAGCAATTATATACTTTAATTAAAAAAACCCGCAATCAATTAAAGACAAGGGCTCTAAAAAGACCAAATTATAAACTAGTAGGTGTTTGGTTTGAGCACAGAGTTAGCTATGAATATAGGTATAATAGCATAAAGAGATAAGGATGGCTATGAAAAATAAAAAAATGATGTTTGGTTTGTAATTTGGATTTCTATATTAATATCAATAACATTATTTGGTTTGTTGCATTAATGAGAATGCAAAATAATATAATACTATTTTAAACCTCAATAAAAATGAAAATAATTTGCGCTTCATATGCTTATTGGGGTTATTTCCAATGAGATGAAACCAGGTTATATCCAGTTCATTTAACATTAAATTAAAATGAGATATTTCAAAAAATATACCTGAAGGTACAGAACAAAAAATTCCTTCATTGATGAGATACGATAGGGTATGATGAAAAATCGTAAGAAATTGAGAGGCGATAAAAAAGTAAAGAAGATGATAGGACAAACGTTGGAGATAAAATAGTAAAAATAAATGTGATAAAAACTTATATTGTAATGAAAATTCGATATCCATCCTTTTTGGTAGATTTAGTAGATTCTCAAATTTAATGAGATAAATCAATTCTCCTAAAATTGAAAACTCCAAAATAAATCATGTTTTTTACAATTATTTTATTTCTTTCGTTTTCAAACTCTCAAACCAAACACTCCTAAAAATAGTGCACGAACTAGTATTACGAAGAACAGAGATAGAACCTTCTTCTATCGATGGAGGTGGTTGAGCTAAAGTTAGTCCGTTGAAAGATTCTTTTTATTTCCTTGAAAAAAAGAAAACATAAACAAAGCCTCTTTGTAATAAGCCGAAACATAAGTACTTAACCCATGTGCACAAACGTAAGTACTTTAACAAGGGCATTCGGATTTGGAAAAAAAAAAAAAGCAAGCCTTTGATTGGACGAAATGGGAAAATCCAAAAATTCATGAGTCTACGTGGCATGTTATTATTGAAGGGTTGGTGCACCCCAAGTTTATATTAATAATAATTATTAAAAAATTAAAACAATGACCCAATTAAAAATTTTTCGTGTTTTGTCTCTTTCATCTACAGAAATGATTTTGTCTATGTCTCATGTTCAAACAAAATCTGTTTTAAAATTAAAATTTTATTTAAAAGATAATATTAAATAAAAATTAATTTATATATTTAAATTTATAAAATTAATTATTTTTTTGACTAATTAATCAATAATTTTAAATTTTAAAATTTACTTATGATATTTTAGATCCCACGAACTGTTGACATGTCACCAACTGAAAAATTACTGCCTGCATGCCCGAGGAAGCACACCGAATCCTCTGTGTTCGTAAAAGTATTCTAACCCTTTTTCAGTTAATTTTGTCTCACAAATTTATGTAGGTTATATCAAGAATATCATATCGGACAAATATTTTTTAAGGATTAGTTAAGCCGTTTAATATAATATTATAATCTGTTTATCTCAATAATTTAAAACGGTGTTTAGTTTTATTTTTTTCTCAATATATCTAACAGATATCTAACTCACTTTGAATTGAGGGAATGTGTCAAAAATTTTACATTAAATAAGTGTGAGTGTATTTAGTCATTTATAATAATGTGTAAATCTCTCATCTAAAAGTTAACTTTTCAGGATGAATTAATCTATCCAATAAATTTTGCATAAATATATAAATAAAATCTAACATATGATAGTAATAATGATTTATAAAACCAGAAAATCCGGTATTTCAATGAAGTCATATCTGTCTGTCGAATGACGTGGCTGTCCCTTCCATGGGTCCCACTGAGTAAAATAATTCCAAATGGACCCCACACATTAGGCTATGATATTCTTTAGCTCACGGCCGTCTCGGTTCGTAGCCGCTTAGTTGTACCGGACTCTGTCACGGGCTCTCACGGCCCCACGACATGTCGTCTCCTTCTATATGTAGAGTGAAAAGTAAAATTTTTACATTTGTATAATGTTCGCACCGGAGTTTCAGTGCGTTGATTCCATTAATCATGTGCCACGTGTCCAGATTTCTAAAAGAATCACATGATCAATACATGACGAATATATTACAAAGTTTTAAATTTTTATTTAGTATATAATTTTAAGAAATTGAATAATTCATAAATTTAAATTATAATTATTAATATTTTATTAATAAAATTAATACAAAATATAAAAATTGATATTTGAAGAGATAATATATTTTTATATAATATAGTTAATATTGACAAATAGATTTATCAAAAACTGTCAATCTATTAATTAAGGTCAAAGCTACGTATTAAAGATTTTCCTTAGAAAAATTTCGATTGATTGTTAAAGATGATGATAATTTTTAGTATTAACAAGCAATCAGGGTGTTTAATTTTTATGATTAATAATTTTAATATATTGCATTAATAAAAATAATTTTTGATTTAAATTTTATTTTTTAAATCTAAACACTTAGTGAGAATTTTATCATTATCCCATAAAAGTTCTAATTAAAAACAATCAAAAAACACGAAAAGAATAACATTTATATATATATAAGAACCCACTTGTTGATTGAAAAGTTGTCACTAGGAACCGGGTACAATGAACATGCATACGTAAAATCAGAGCCGCACGTTGTTTTGTCAACGGATTGAACGGTTGACATCATCATCATCTCCAATGCGGCTTTGAAGCACCTGATAACAAGAAAAAGTAAAGAGAGAAAAAAAAAGTAACAAAACGACAAAGGGTGCGAGTAGTACTTTGATTACTGTACGTGGAAGTTGAAACAGAACGTGTTTGGCATAGTTTAGTTATGACAGAACCTTTGTTGGTAGTTTTGTACGAACGTGCTAGCTTAAGTTGTTTTTTTACGAGAATCTCTTCTTAAGTCTTTTGATTTCTTCTATGTTCTATCCACTAATCAGCTTGCTTTTTTACTATTTCAAGCTTTGGATTCGGACCATCCGTTTTGTTTGTAACAGTTGAATAATATCATGTACCAAATAATACATCCAATGTACTTACAAGTTCAAAGTTAAATGACATGCTTATCTCTCTAGTGAAATGAAATAAACTCTAGTTTAGTTTTAACTTTAAAAGTGGTCGAAGCTAGATGAGGAAGAAGTGCGAACGGAGAAGTAAAGGAGTGCACAATTACTTAAAGATTTGATATAATTTAATTTATTAAATAATAAATTTATACTCAATTAAAAAAATATTATGTAAAAGTAACGTAAAAAACGATAAAGTAAAAATATGCAAAAGGGGAGGTAAATTGTGTATAAAAAAAATTATAAGTTACTTTCTTTTTTTGTGCAACCAGGATATTCCCGCCGGACGCGAAAACTAATCCCTTTATTATGGGAGGTCGCACTAAACAGTAAATAGCTGACCATGAGATGCACTCCATTCTCATGAGTGAATGATCGAACCCCTACTAGATGGTTAAGGAATACTTTCAAATTGATAATATCCTGTTAAACAAAATAAGTCTGTAGATAGAAGCATCATATCAACTTTTGAAAGGATCTTGTAAATGTTGAAAATGAAAGAATCATGTTAGTTGTTCAAAAGCGAAAGGAATCTGTCAATCTAAAAGAATATGCTAGTACTCAAAAAGAAAGGAGTTCGTTAATCAATAAGAGTCTATTAAGGCTCAAAACGAAAAGAACCTCTTGCGATATAAAAGCATGAATCTATTGTAAAACCGAAGGAGCCTCTTGAAAATACAAACTTATAATGTAAGAATTTAAAAGTTCGGAAGAGAGAAAAAATGACACAGTCTATTTATCCTTATTTGACTAACAACGAAGTCTACATTGAGTCCCCAAGTATTCAACTTGAGTATTTCATTATAAGAATCCAAGTATTAAATTTGACAAGCTTTTTTAAGCTCACAAGTACATATTTTTTAACGATTTCTAACTTTTCACACTCAAAGTACTTAACAAGCTTCTACAAGTTCTTAACAATAAATATAAGGTAAGCTCAATGTAAGTTCTCAAAGAAGAACAATCTCTATCTCGGTGTATTGTTTTCACTTACTAAGGAAAAAGGAGTTTGATATAACTTTTAAAAATATTGATGTTGCTGAAATATTTTGAAAATATATGTGTGTTTCATAAATTCAGTGACTCTTCTATAAGTAGACACTTTCTCCAACTAGTCATTGCTTCATTTCTATTATGAGCTGACTTTGTATCTAATAAATTTTTGAGATCATTTTTGCTGAAATCTTTCATAATTAGACGTTAAGAAAAAAAGTTTTGACAAAACTTTCAGAACTAATTATTCGAATTAGTAAGATCTTTCTGAATGTCGTTAAGTAATTTTTAATAAGGTAAGTTTATAAAGAAAGTTTTTGTGATAAAAGAAACAATTATCCTATGATTATATCTCCTTATAATTATATCTTTAAGTATAAAAAGATAAATCAAAATCGAATTTTGAAATATTATAAAGCTATCATCAAAATCGTTAAACATAAACTTTGAGATAACAAAAAATACTAATCAAACATAGTTTATCACATTAACGGAAATTCAACATTGGATTATTTTTGCGAAAGATCGAAAGTGGAAGAATTTTAGAATCTTTTTTTTCAAGTTTGAGTTAATATTGCAAAATTGAATAAATATTGAGATTTTTATTACCCTTTTTATGTTTATGTTTATCTATTTATTTAGGTATTTTTTGCTTACCTATGCACATCTATTTATAATTTTGTAGTATTTACAGGACATATTATATATTGGTTTATTAGAAATAACCCCTCTATTTGGTGGAGAAGAGATCACATACTATTAAATCTTCCTGGGCCTCGAACTTCAGCAGGGTTTCAATTGAATATCGATGATGAAGATGATGATTGAGGTTTTTTTTTTTTGTAATTAAGCCTAGTTAAAATGAAATCACTCATTTAATAAGAAATGTTTAAGAAATATAGGAGAATGAAAGCCAAGAACTTAAGTGCCAAATTGCTAGTTTAGGAAGTCCCCAACTAATTAAACCTACTCGTAGGAGTTCATTCCTTCCATGTTCTACCCACTTAATCACCATCTCGTTGTCGTTTTTAAGGTAATAACTTATTAGTATTTTGTTATTTTAATCCTTCTTTTTCCACCCACTTTTGAACTTTAGCAAAACGCCGTCGAACAGGTTGCCAGCTAGTTAATTAGCGATTTTTCTTGAACATGTTTTGTAATATAACATTTTTAGTTCTTCTTGTCATGGTTAAGTACAGACCGTCAAGATAATGCAAACGTGAGTTTGTCCTTAAGTGAAGATTTAGGGACAAAATTTACAGGCGGCATTTGGACAGACCCAACATAGATGACCGACAACTAAGTGTAATTTTGCTACATCATTGTCATGTGAATAAACTCCAATCTCATAAAACCAATGTTTTAAAAATTAGATTAGAAGTTAAACCCGTAAGACAAAAGGTTTAAAGTTTAAAAAATTCGATCCGTCATAAGATTCACTAAATGTTAAATCGAATTAAATAATTCAAAATATGATTGATAGATAATGTCGTTACATATCTAAGAATTTAAAATTTAATAAAAATATATTATTAAACTAAAATTAATTGATTTATTTTTATTTATAAAAATTTACAAAATTGAATGATTAATTAATAAATTAATTAATTTTTAATAATAAAAGTTATAAAAATAAATCGAACCGAAAAGTTAAAATCAAACTGAAATATTAAACAGTGTAAGATTTTTACGATTGAATTAATTGAAGCAGTTAATTCTTTTAATCATTAGATAAGACATATATCTGGTCTTATTAGATTGTCGATATTGCTTTGAAATTAATTTTAGAGTTTAATTAAAAAAGAAATTATTAAATAAAAATTAATTAGTTTATTTTAGTTTATAAAAATTGATTAGTTTATGAAAGTTGACCATTTAATTAATAAATTAATCAGTTTTTAACAATAAAAGTTATTAAAGTATATTAAATCAAAAGTTAAAAATTGAATTTAAAAATTAATCGATTCAAATTTTTTAAAGTTAAACTGATCAAACCGATTCAATTTTTTATCCCACAACTTGTAGCTCGCCATCATTATGTATGTGCAGCCAAAAGAGAAGACTAAATATGAAAAGATTTATCCGCTCGACTTAATTCAAAATTAATAGATTAAATTTATATCGGCTGGATATAAGAAAGATCTCGAGTCTAGAAGAATATAGATGACAAAATTTGTCTAATTTGACTTGACTCATTCAATGTTACGAATCCCTTATCAAATTTGGTATAATACCAACACATATCATATATTGTTTAAGATAATTTTTAAAATTTATAAATAATTTATAAATTACAAGATAATCCTTCAATATATTATGCTATATATATTTTTTACCTTACTTCAATCATATCCTAAGAAATTATAATAATATAAATTTGATATAACAAATATTTTTTATTAATATTATTTTCACATTTTTATAAATTAAAGTAAATTTAATTTCAAATATTATCTTTTCATATTTAAAGTTACTATAATATCTTTCACATGTATATATTAAAAAATATATTATCAACTGACAGAAAAGTAATTGACTAAGTGTAGGCATGTGCAAGGAAAAAAACTTAACTGTAGAATTTGATTTGAAAACATATTTGATACACCTAGGATTTTAATTATTTTGAGACTCAAGTTTTTTTCTTTACGTAGGGGGATTTGCTACCTGATTTGGAGGAGATATGTATCTGATAAGATAACGATAAGAAAGAATAGGAGACGCTACTTGTTACATTATCTTTTACATTTTTTCTGCTGTGGTTCTTCAAGTTTTTTAGGAAGTTTTCGTATTTTCTTAAAAAGTGCAAATATTGATACTATGTGTTATGTTACTTTTTTGTTGGGTTTTTCACCTCTGTTATGAATAGTTAAATCATTCTTTTTGATAAAAGGAAATCACGCTATCATCTAGTATGTAAGAGATTTTTTTGAATAAAATTGATATCATTGATGAATATTAAGTATCTTTTGTTTTGCTTTTTATGATTGAATTGACTATCTTTAGAGTGCAAAATTAGGAATTGATTGATTTAATTTATAGTCGGATTACTATGATTTGGCGTTCAGTTTTATTAATATAAAGTGACAATTACGATTACCATCTTTACGTTAGGGATTGGAAAATATAATAAAGATAATTATTTAGATTAAATACATATCGTATGTGTATTGTCTTATTCACTAGTCGTCTTATTTGTTAAAGTTATTAATCAATCAAACGTAAGGTCGTCTCTAAGTTGTTAATTAATAAGAGTGTTTATAATACATGTTTTTATTATTTTAATCTTAAGAAAGAACATCACTTAATGAATATTTGTTATTAGATTTAATTTTATATAAATGATCTATATTAGTTTGATAACGTAAATGACACAAAACCAAGGTTCATTATTAAATTTTCATATCTGTATATTTTCTTTTATTTTCAATTTCTGTCATTATTAATTTCTTAAAATTGCATTAATTCAACCTCCTCCAAGTTGTTTTAGTTTTCAATTCGTATAGCATTTATCAATAGATTCCTTGTTGAAACAAACCCAACTCTTCACTAACTACATATTTCATTATTAAAGTTGATATTAGTTACTGGCGATAACATTATCAATAAACTATAATTACTTTGTATAAGTTAAATATCATAAAATTTTTATTTAATACATTTTATAAAATTTTATATCTTTCCTTACAAATAAATAGCTATTATTTTACGTGCGAGAAATTTTAAGTTTTTTCAATTTCGTCCCTTTTTTTAATTTATAATTCTAACCACTATTTGTGATATTTGACTAGTAATGGGTCAAATATCTTAAATACCTTTCGTACCAAACTTTCTTATTCGGTACCGGGCCAATTTGAAATGGTATTTTAAACAATAATTCATCCCAATTCAAAATTAATGGGTACTACTATTATACTTTCCTGCCAGGTTTGTAATAAAAGTAAAAATATATACGAAAGTGTCAACGCATAACACAGCCTAGAAAGCAGAAGAAAAAGTCTTCTTGTTCCAGCCTTTTTGGTAGCTGGACAGTATATAATGTAATCATAAATATAAAATAATGTGTTTTTTAATTAAATCTCGGGTCGGTCTAGATCTATAAAACAATATCTTTTTTTAATTGGGGATAGATTCGGACCAACCCGAGACTCGATTAAAAATCCTTGAGTCTGGCCAATTATCACCGTTCAAATTACTTGATGAGTTCGGTCTTTTTGTTGTTAAAAAATAATAAAGATTTATTAGACATAATAAGTGTCTAAATTTAAAGCTATATTCCATTTTTGTTACCTAAAATTGCAATTTAAAGTAAAGGAACTCTAGACTCCATTGAAGATGATTGAGAACAATATAGAAAAAGAAGGTCAAAAGCTAAAATTTAATGCATAGATTAGCTGTGCTATGCTCTTAGCACCATCAAGTCACAACGGTGTGTTTATACGGCCGTCGTTCTCTCCAGAAAGCAATTAACTAACAACTACCAACTAATCATAGATTTGTAGTCTTAATTACATAACTAAGAGCAGGATAATACATATCAACCGTCTCTTTAGAGTGGATTAAGATAAATTATCTTTTATATGGACGACGTTTTGTGGGGCATTAGGATTTCGAAGTCAAATTAAAAACTAAACCAAAAATTATACTAATAAGAGGAGATATTTAAAATTTAAAATATTCAACTCATATTTAACAGTTATAAAAACGAATAAATAATGAATAAAATTAAAAATTTTAAAATATGATTAAAATAGATAGATTAGCTACAGAGGGATCTGACTAATAAGATTGCAACTTTATTGGTCAGACCCCTCTGAAGCTAATCAGATCATGGCCCCATCAGCCCGTGGTTGACCCGAATCATGGGTTGACCTATCTCGACCCATTGGGCCACAGTTTGGACCTTAGTCTGACCCTTTATTGACATTCCTAGTTCAAGATTTTTTACACTTAAATTGGTCTAACAAATTAAGTTTTTTAATGGTAGCTAATTATTCGCTTTTTCTGGGTTTTAATTCTTAATTACAACTAAGGATTGGAACTGATTTGACGTTGATTGCTTAATATGCGTCAAATTAATTAGGATCTTAACGTAACGTTGACAATTTAATTAAATTAATGGATGCATTGATTGAAAAATACTATATAATTATGAGATAACGTTGATTTTCTACCATATAACAACTAATTAATATTAATAAATTTATATGTTCACATTCATATTTATTTAATCCTATGAATGATTAGTATACAATTGTATTTTATCATACGATGAAGATCAACTTAAAAATTGTCATTTATTTTCAATGTTTTAAAAACTGAATTATTAGTAAGATAATATATTTAAAATTTAAAAGGTTTAATCGATTTCATACGGTTATAAAACTGACATTGAATAAATTAAAGAACTTATAATATAATTAAAAGATATTTTATTTATTTATCGAAAAATTTAAAATTTATTAAAATTATTAAATAAAAATTAATTAAATTATTTTTAATTTATATAAACTTACAAAATAATAAAAATTGACTGATTAATTAATAAATTAATAAATTAATAAATTTTAAAAAACGAGTTATTAAAGCAAATCGAAATAATGGAAAAACCAACACAACACATTTCTAAGAGATCTTTCCCATTTGGTCTATGTCAGATATGTATACAAACATTCGATCTTAACTGACAATATCGTTTTATCATCACGCATGCATGAATGAGAAAAAGACAATATTGATGATAATAAAGCTAAAGTTGTATGCCTTTTGGTTCGATATTATCCATCATGTTACGACACCGGATTATACGGAAAAGTTCAGTCACCTTCTCCTTCGTCTCTACTCTTCTGATTAGAATAAGCAAAACCCTTCACATGGGAAGAGTTGGAAGGAACTGAGAATCATTCACCAACTTGGAAAACCCTATCTTCTCCAACTCCTTCACATCTAACATATATATATATATGTAACATTTTCTAGTTTATGATCTTCAATGATTTAAGATCAATTCCACCTAAAGTTAAGAGACCATCTCTCTGTATAAAATGCCCCAAGTCGCGATCTTGGTCATCATCTTTTTTATATTTTTATACTTCAACAGATCCCATGAGAAGGTCCCATGAACGAATATGAGATGGTTAAATGAAAGAAACCCTAGACCTTAATGAATACTTCTGTGATCAATCATCATAACTGCATGCTGAAAATGGAATGTACGTACTGTTTTTGCACATCCAAATCTCTACAGAAATGATTGACTAACCAACACTAGATGATGCTCTTGATGCATGATTAACAGAATAAGATTTACAAAATCTCAGGGAGAAGAGGCCTAGGTTTATCGACATGTGTACAGCGCCTGAGCTGTGTTTTTCACAGGTTGTTCTTATCGAGCATTGTATTGTAAGGGAGAATCACCGAATCGATGGTTTTTGATTGAGACTGATTAACAGCAAGTTTGGCCTCTGACCTACTTGACTATTTTATGCAATCTCTGATCTTCAAACCAACGAAGATTTTTCTGTTGTAATGATTTCTTTTTACTGGAAATTCAAAAGCTGACATTTTTCTGAAGTGAAATGTATATAAATATAGAGTTTATATTAAAATCACAAGTTAAAATATAATGCCCATGATTATATATATACATATAGATTCATTTGAATTTGTTAGGTCTGTTCTAATTTTTTCTTAACTCCTTTAAAAAATCCATCTTTTTCTTTAAACAATAAAATTATAGTTGCTATTAGTTGAGGGTATCGGTAATAATCAATGATTAAAAAAATAAATCGATTTTGTCAGTTTTAATTGAAAACTTTGAATCCGTCTATATTTTGATTCAGTTTTTAATTTTGTGATTCAGCTTACTTTGATAATTTTTATTATTAAAAGCTGATTAATTTATTAAATAATCGGTTAATTTTTATAATTAATTCATTTTTAATTAATTATTCTCTTTTTTTAATTAAATTTCAAATTTTTGATGAATAATGAAGTTTTGTTCAATCGTATTTTAATTTTATTTCATCTTTAATCAATTTTGTGATGATCTAATATGAATTGAACCTTTTAAGACTTAAATTTCTTGTTTTATAAATTTAACTTCTGATTTAGTTTTTAAAACATTAATAATAACAGTGTTCGAATATAGAAAACGGAACATTTTAGGTTGAGCAATGGAGAAACCTGTTCTAAACAAACAAAGTTGAGAAGTACAACATCTGAAATTAACTAAAAATAAAGTTATCCGTTGATAATGTTTCCAACATTAGAATATTAATTTTAGTTAGCTTAAACATGCACTTGAGCCAATCAACAGCTAAAAAGTTTAATCGATTCGGTTAAATAATAAGAATTTTGAATTGACAAATTTTTTAATGTAACTTCCAACTTTTCGATTTGATTTATTTTAACAATTTTTGTTATTAAAAATCAATTAGTTTATTAATTAATCGGTAAATTTTTGTAAATTATAAAGTTTCTATAAACTAAAATAAAGCAATTATTTTGAATGTAACAATCTCTTTCTTTAATTAAAATTTAAATTCTTTAATAAATAAGAGTAATTTCTTTCTTTAATTAAAATTAAAATTAAAATTCAATTTTTAATTTATTTAAGTCATTAAAACGACGATGTTGTTGAGAAAATTTATTAAAATAATGTGATCTCGAGTACCCCGTTTCTTAAATTTAAGAACAAAATGGTACAAATATTGTCGTTTCGGGTAATTTTTTTCTTAAATTTAAATTTTATTTCAACATGTTAATTTTGACTCTCAAGTTCAAACTTAAATTTGGTCACAACCGAACTTATTCCGTTGATTTACAACAAGAAAAGTTAAGAACATCTGACAAGAAACCAATCACAAAAAGTTCCTAACCCGGAAACTAATTGAAACCCAGATGGAGTTTCAATCTTTAAGTTCAATAAGAGGCTGACCCAAATAGTAACAAAGCCCAATCTCGCTTCGTTAACTTTGACAGACTCAGTATTATTTTATTTTATTTTTAAATTAAAAACAGAAAATAACAAAGTAGTCAAGCTCGACTCATCATGTCTATTTTATGTTAAAACTATAAATAGAAAATGACATAATCAAACTTGGCTCGCCTGGTTTTTTTTTAATAAATAGAAAATAAACTAGGCGAGTCAAATTCGACTACCTTGTTTTTTTATTTTTAATTAAAAAATAAATAATTTATATGAGAAACTACTGAACTCTACTTGCTGCCGTTATTTTTCAGTTTTCTGTTGAGGTCTATCTTGTAGAGGTACTTAAATTGAATTAGTGATCGATTTCTAGATTTCATCATAAACCTAATTGGTTACTTCTAATTACATAAACCAATAGCTCAAATCGCCCTCAAATATAGGATATTTCTCATTTTTATAGGAACTTCTCTATTAGAAATAATAGTAACTCCAATTATAGTCCGTCTGGAATGTAAACTATATCTCTTCTCAACATCCTTATAGTGTACGAGACAAATGTATGCATTTCGATTATAGTCGTATTCTATGATTACGATTTTACATTGTCATTTTCATTCTGTCGAAAATCGATATCAACATTATTTTCTAACTCAAGGCCTAGTTTTGTTTTGAAAATTTAGGCTCAAGGTTCATTCATTCTGGGCCTGGCCCGTTGACCTCGGATTGCGTCCGAGCCCGAAATTCATCTGTAGAAGTAGGTAGGTAATTTGGCTAATAAGTTCTTAAGATGACTTTGTGCATAACAATCTGCAAAAATCACCTGCAATAACTGCATTATTAACTAGTCAACTTGTGGCAACAACTTCCAATGCCATATCTCGAGATTTATGCATT
>JANTPM010000006.1:1650939-1666613 GCA_025434745.1 Erythroxylum divaricatum
CTCGTGGCCAATGTACTTATTAATGATTGTATGTTTATTGTCTTCCGCATTGTGCATGTTTGTGTTTCAAAAAAAAAGTTTTATATTGAGTTTTAACTGAGTGATGTAGCACGCCACCCTCGCAGGGCACGGACTCGGATATCACCGTCGATGTCGGGTTTGGGTCATGCGAGAGTGGGGTGTTACACATGGAGAGCTAAATTAGTATGATCATTGAGGTAGAAATTTGAGCTAGACAAGTAAAAAATTATTATTTATGGCATGTTATAATAGAAAGTTATGATGATTAAACTGGGATAGATTGTATATGATGTTTATGTTGAAAATGTGCTAAAAATGGAGAATGAATAGGTGTTTTTCTGTTTTGTTTTTGCATATACGAAAGCAGTAGTTTATAGGCTGTTGTATGGATGATTTAAATTGGAATTTAAAGTATAATTGATGAGGAATTCATGTTAAAAGTGGGTGTTATTAAGGTGTTTTCAAATATGAAAAATTAGAGTTGTAGGTGTGTTTGTAAAAAAATGACTATTAATGACATAAGTTAGTAGAATTTTGTAAGCATTTATGTAACCAATATGGAAGTAAAATTAACTAAGTAACCTTAAAGGACATGAAATCTGGAAATTTTAAGGTGTTAATGATGTCTCTAAGCTTGTAAAATTTGTGAAGTATTGAAGGTAGTAAAGTTACACACGTTAATGATGATGATGACAAATTCTAGAATTTTAATTTCAACCTTGTGTACATGTTGAACCAGATGAGAAATTTCACTCTAAATTGGTATATTTGGACTTGATTAAGGCTAGGAATGGGCCTAGATTATTGCTTGATTAATTAGTTAAGAGCTTGATAAGTTTATGTAGTTAATTGATGTCATAATCTAAAGAATGAACTGTTTTGATATAGTTGAGTTCAAATATAGAATTTCATAAAGTGAATTTTTTCATTTTTTTGGATTTATTACATTAGTAATATATTAAAGTTTAATTCTGTAAAAGGAATTAAGGGGTGTTGAATCTGATTTCAAGTGAATTTTCATGCTTTGGACATAATATGAGGGAGATATTTCAAGTTTTTGTGTCTTAAGTCTCATGTTTAATGTTTAGGATTGCATGATGATTACTCAAAAAAGGAATTAAGACATTATGAAGCCATTTTTTAGTGAATTTTCGTGCAACAAACTTGCCATAAGGGAGATACACAAGATTCTTATGTTTCAGGTGGTTAATTCAATGTTTGGTGATGCACGATAATCACTCTAATGAGATTTTTCCTTTATAAAAGTCTCAAATTAAGTTTTCAGCGAATGTCTTCAACACAAGTGTATGAAAATGAGATTGTGGATTTTGGTTTTTGCATTTATTGATGTTACATTGTCACATACCATATGGCCATAAAGTATGTGAAGATGGCATAAAGACGTATACCTTATGTTTGTGGACTTTTTGAGTGTTGATGAGGATGTAATCACTATAGTGGTCTTTCGAGTCAGTATTTTGAATTGTTCTGCTTACATATTGGGAGATGTCTCTAGTCTCATGTTTGGTTATTTTGCCCTCAAGTGTTGGCCTCATATGAGATTTTGCAATTTATATAAAGGCATTGGATAGAGGAAAGTCGTTGCTTAAATGATCTATTCACCCACATGTGGTAGTATCATCAGAGTTGATGGTTTGTACTCTAATTGCTTTTATGTGTAAGTCTAGTAGCACATATTATATATTTAGCTCACAAGTGTTTTATAACATGTGTGAACGGATTCTAAAAAAAGATATTGTTTAATGGATTTAAGTATCATTGTTATTCTACATTCGTGTTGATTTAAACATTATCATTTTTGTAGTGACCTTTTCGGTCAACAATATCAATGTCACCATTGAAACTCTGACCGGTTTCAATATAATGAAGTTGACAGAGGATGTATTGAATGCTATGGAGAAAGGTGAGGTTAATATGGTCATACGGACGGATAGGCCACCTCTACCTACATCTATGAGCTCAAGAGCTTATAAAGCAGCTTATGAAGCATGGGATCGGTCTAATTGATTAAGTCTTATGACCATTAAAAGATCCATTCCTAACCATCTACTTAGTGGACTTTCGAACACAAACATAGCAAAATAATTTCTTGGTAATGTCTTCCAAAGGTACACTGTCTCACTTAATGTGGAGAAAAATGCCTTAATGAAAGAATTATTCTCCATTAGGTATACAGGAGAAGGAGGAGTAATGGAGTACATGTTAAGAATGATCCATCTTCACAGTAGACTGAAGATGTTAAACATTTCTCTTCCAGATGTGTTAATAGTTTGCCAAAATCTAAATACACTCCCTCTAGAGTTTAGTAATTTAGTGATTGCATATTATTTGTAGGATGAGGAATGACACTTCAATGCTTTGATTGCCCATTAAGTTGTTGAAAAGGAAAAACTCAAGTTTACTACTCCAACAGCCCTCGAAGCAATTAAAAGGAAGCAAAAGATGAAGCCTGTTAAGATCAAAGGTAGAAAAACTAAATCTCCTCCGCGTACTAATGCTAGTCAATCCAGTGTTAGTAAAGGTTCGCATAACATAAAGAAGCCAACAGTATGAAACCTAAAAAGAAAGACTGACCATCAAATAACTCCTCAGCTTATTAATTTATGAATCTGATTTGTGATAGTCGCATTAAATACTTGGTGGCTATATAGTGGTGTATCTGATCAAGTTGTTTCCACAATGCAAGGGTTCATATCCAAGATAAAGCCAAATAAATGAAGGAGTAACTGATAGTTTATGGCAATTAAGATGCATAAGTAATTTCTATATGGAATGTATGTACTGAGCCTTGTTGCAAGGTTAATTTTAGTTTTTACTCAACACATTTTATATGTGATCTTTATACCAATTTTAGACAAAGAAGGTTGACTTTTTTATTGAATGCTTCTGTTGTATAGTTGTGTTTAATGCAAAACATAATGGTACAACTTTCTTGTCGTATGGTTTATATAGAATGTGTCTTACCCTAAATTAGATACATTCTTCTCTGTATCTTGCAAAACAAGTCATGAAAAGAACCTTAATGAACGAAAAGTCATACATGGTATCTTATAAAAGTTTAAGCCACATTTCTAGAGTTAGGGTTGAGAAATTGATTTAAGGAAAGCATTCTCTCAAATTTAGATTATGATGATCTGGGAACATGTGTTAACTATTGCAAGGGTAAGTTGACTAATAAGGAAGAAGGGTCAACTCATGTTTATGACTTGTTGAGTCCGATACATACGAATATCAGAAGCCCTTATACAATTGCATTATGTAATTCCAAATATATTACGACATTTGTCGATGATTATTCTTATTACAGTTAAATGTTATTGCTTAAAGACTGAAGGTTGAGAACCAATTAGGAAAATTCATCAAGATAATCAGATTTGACCGTGGAAGAGAATATCATACAAAATATGGTATTTTAGGACATGAAGATGCCAGTTTGTTTGGCATACGGAATCAGTTGGAAGAGTGACTTAGTTCACTATGTCAGATAGTCTTGAGCAAAATGGTGAGTTGCTGAAAGGCATAATTGCACCCTAAAGGAATTGAAGAAATCAATGCAGAATATGACTAATCTACTTGATTATCTAGAAGTTTGGAAACCCAACCTTATGCACATTCGTGTATAAGGTTGCTCTACTGAGGTAATATAATCCTTGTAAAGAAAAATTGCATGTTCGTTATGTTCATTACTAGTTGGTAAGATATCCCGATCATTTTAAAGCTACAAATTTTAGTGTAGAAAATGAGGGACCAAAATATTAGAGTCATCAACAGTTAAGTTTTTGAGATATGATGTCTATAATGATAGTGAGCCTTTTGATCCTTCGAATGATAGCAGGGTGGATACTATAGTTATTATGTACCTGCCACTCATACAGTTAGATAAAGTGGATTTAGATCTTTGTATTGTACCTGTACAGAAACAGGAACCCATACCTATACACACAGAGATTCCAGGGGTACAAAATCTAATGTAGTTATGAAGATCTGCTAAAGTGAAATGACCTGCTATCACATCTGATAACATAGTCTATTAGGTGAACAGGACTATGTTATTAGACATGTTACGAATCCAATCACTTTTACAGAAGCTATTTTTGAACCCAATGCAGATTTGTGGTGGGATGCAATGATTGATGAGATGCAAGCATGAAGCATAATAAGGTCTAGGAGTTAGTTAATTTATAGCGGAATTGTAAACTTATGAGCTGTAAATGAAGTTTAAAGACCTTAAGGATTTCGGGATAAAGTTTAGCATTACAAGCTCGCTCAATTGCCTGATGGTTCACCCAAGAAAAAGGTTGACTTTAATGTTACCATTTCTCCTGCATCCTTGTAGGATACATTTGAGTGATTATAACAATTGTAGCTCGTGATGATATAGAGTTACATTAAATGGTTGTCAAAACTACTTTCCTAAGTAAAGACCTTTATGAAGAGGTCTATATGGTATAACCTAAAGGATTTCAGGATCTAGATAGAACTGACATAGTTTGCACGTTAAGTGGATCAATATATGGTTTTACATCAAATCTCTAGAAAGTGATACCTTACATTTGATAAGGTTTGACCTCTTTTGGCGTCATAGAAAATAAAGTTAAAAAGATGCATATACTATGAGGCCAAGGAGAGTAAAATTATCTTCCTATTATTGCATATGGATGATATATTGCTCTTGACAAATTACTTGACCATGTTGTACAAGGATAAGCAACTTTTAGTCAAGAACTTTGACATAAAGGACCTTGGCATAGCATCTTTTGTCCTAGGTATTTGGATTCACCTAGACAGATCTGAACACTCATCAGACCTCTCACAGAGTGCATACATTGAGTTTATGTTACAAAGGTTTAATACAATTAACTTTTAACATGTTGTAGCACATATCTCTCATAGTCAGAGATAATATTTGGCACTATATTCAAATAATAAAGTAACAAGAGAGGTTATGAGGAATGTTTCATATTTTAATACAGTTGATAGCTTAATGCATGTTCGGGTAAGTACCAGGCGGGACATTGCATTTACTATTAGATTGTTTAGTCAATATCTGGTTATCCCAGGTGTAGATTATTGAAATGCAGTCAAGCGAGTGTTGAGATAATTAAAGACAATCAAGGATTATATGTTGACATATAGAAAAGTTAACAAACTAAACCTCGTCGAGAATTCAAATTCAAATTTAGCTATATGCTTGGATGATCGAAAGTCCACTTAAGGTTACAGTTTTTTTAAAGTTTACATATGGTATAATGTTGTAGAAGAGTGTCGAGTAGACATTGGTGATTTCCTCGACCATGTTTATAGAGTGCATGTTATGAGGTTGCTTTACATATGGTTTGACTTAGAAACTTAATTTCCTAGTTGTCTGTGGTTGATTCAATGGCTAAATCCATTCGGTTGTACTGTAATAATCTTATTACTATATTAATTAGCAACAATAAAAACATCACAGGGTCTATGCATTTAAAGGTCAAATTCTTGACCATAAAGTACTTGATACGAAAATGTGACATTAACGTTTGGAGCATTTAAGGACTGAGAAACTATTAGTTGATCCTTTAACTAAAGGACTTTACCAACTTGTATTGGAAATACAAGTATACAGTATGGGTGTTTTGAAGTCCATAAACATTGTTATTTAGATGATCGTTATGTTTGCTCTATGTGCAATTGTACATTTATACATCTGATGTTTTATGACGGTGGTTCATCGATAAAGATGATTATCATTTATCCCCATTAATACATATTATCATATATTGTCGTAATATGTATGAAAGTCTTACGAGTTGTGTTATTCAAAGGTCATTGGGCATATATACAGATAGACTTTGACCTTATGTCCTTTATACGTATACATTTTTATACGGATATCCTTAAAGTTTCACATGACATAGGGGTGTATAAGTCTTAATCTCATAAAGATTATCTAATGCAATTTAGCATTTTGTTGGAGAACATAAAGGTTTCCTCTTATGTAGTTTAACATTTTATTGGAGAACATAAAAGTTTCCTCTGATCCAGTTTAGCATTTGGTGAGAGGAAACAAGTTTTATATAATGTTATACAGCATTCGGTGATAGAAAACAAGATTTTTCTAATGCAGTTTAATATAAAGTTAGAGAATTCGAGATCTACAAATGAAGATGATATAATTTAGATCATAAAGATATCATCCTAATTCACCACACTCCATTTTCTCATTCATGTTATAAAGGAATTAGGTATAACGTATGCATTTGATAATTTTCCAGTATCAAAAGCCTTTCAGGATGGAATGATGGACTTTCGTTATCTTTGGATCAAATGTTTTGTTTTTAAACTTAGTCGACTAATATAGTAACATAGTTTAATCGAGTTTTTAAACTGTTTTCAACTTGATTCAATGCCGCAATTAAGTATTGTCCGAGTGATAGAATGTTGGATATTTTTTACTTTTCCCATAAAGTTGGACAACATTTAATAGAATTTTTTGGTTTTTTAAATAACATATCAGTTAGGTTGCGTAATTTGATCCAGATAAAGATAATAAAGTAACCAAATAAATTATCTAAATTAATGTGTCGAAGTCCTGGTGAAAAATAGATCCCGATCAGTATGGATCAGGCTTATATCGAGCCTGTGATAGGGAAGCTAGATATGGAAGTTATATATAAAGGTTAAGGTCTCTTGCAGTTGCTTATGTTATTCGTAAGCATAAGGATTCTCTGACTCGTTAAGAGAGCTTACGCTTTAAAAAAACTATAGAAAGATGTTGATCACGTTTCGATGATCAATTCCCGTGAAGACAACAAAGGATTTGCGCTTGTTTGAAGTTATGGAATCAAAATCAAGTATTTTTTGCATTTCTTTATTTATTACCCTTTCGCATTCGATCTGAGATACGTAACTAAGGTATCATTGCGTGTAACATGAGATGATATAAGAGTAAGAACATATTAACCAAAATAAAATATTTGTTTATGAATCGTACAAGTTACGAACCTATTCAAGCATAATTACAATAATGATACGCATAATTGCAAACACATTGCTTAATTAAAACTTGGTTGAAAATAATGTGAATAATAAATTATTATTGTTGGATCTAGAGAGCACACTTACTTGGGAGATCTATATTATGGACCTAGTAAGGGAACATACTTATAGGCTTTGATACCACACTTCAAGCCCAAACCTTAAGACATTAGGTTTATGAGTCATTTTCACTTACATGTCCTTCACTAGTTTCATCTCTTTCCAATGTAGGATTCCTATTCACACTTGACATCCCAACAGTCTCCCTTTCAAGTGTGAACTTCCACATTGGGCTTGGACTCCCCCTTGAGTGAAAGTCTTTTTATTAGCAGCTTAAGTATATGATGTCGCCAAGAGCCCTTCTACACCACTGGTTTGGGCCCATTAGGAATCTCTTTGTTCTTCTTCATGGGACGACAATTACGGGATCTGATTACCATCTCTATACCAATATCCTATTATACTCAATTTTGATAAATTTTGTTTCAAACTTGAACTCATGCTATAACAGACTGTATATGTATATATAGCATCTTTATTAAGTAGGAGTAAGATTTCGTACTATTTAGAGATGACAATTTTTAACTCATAGGTCCAAATTTAATTCTTTTCAATGAGTCAGCTCATGGGTCAGACCTAGGCTCATATTGACTCGAGGCTTAATTATTATAAATAAAATAACACCGTTATACTTAAAAAAGTTTTAATTATTAATTTTTTTAATAATGGTATTAGTATCAGTGTTAGCTTTAATTTTAATATGGCTTTTTGTGTTAGTAACACTAGTGTCTTTTTATTTTACTTTATGTCTTTTCATACTCTTTAGTTATTTCTTGAATTTTCTAATATTTAGTTTTTGTTGTAGTACTATTTTCTTATTAACATTATTATTCTTATGATATTTATTTTTATTAAAACGATACCACGCTGTGTAGCCAACGTTCTAAGCTTCACAAGTTCTTCTGTTTTTCACCGTTCATTACATTTGATGCTTCTTTATTATGCAAACAAGCTTCTCCTTTTAAATCCCATATACCTTGTCTTTTTTCTTATTTATATTTCTAATGTAATTTTTATCTCTTTAATGAGTTTTTCCATTGTATTTTGCGTCTTACTTATCTTGTCTTATTTGCATGCGGGTCTATCGGAAACAGTCTCTCTATTATGTAGAGATAAGGATGCATACTATCAGACCTCCCTAGACCCTGCTTCATTGCGAGATTTCAGACTGAGTGATGATGATGATGATGATGAGTATAATAGGATATGAATATTTAAGCTCAAGGTCAATTAAGTTTGACTTGACACGTTAAATTCAAATTGTGCCAATTCGGGTTGCATTAATTTGTTATAATTAATCAACCTTTAAAATAACTTATCTAAATTGAACTCAATCAAATTTAAATACATTATTCTAAATTCTCTTTGATCTTTACTCATGAATTTAATTGCACAATAACTCACATCTTTATTCAAATAAATAAAAAGTCCTTTTAGTTTATATGCGATAAAGAGTTAAATACGCTTCCAATTATTAATTAAAAGATTCTTGAGTCAAATTATTCTTAATTGTTCTTACTTAAATGGCCTAGTAACGTTTCTCCTTCATGCTAATTCTTAGCTAAGGTTCTTACCCGAATTAAGGAGGTTTAAGTAAACTTTTATGGAAAATATATAGATGTCCATGTCATTCTATACCATATTAAGCTTAAACCGTTTCTTCTAGACATTTTAATGATTAATGATTTTTACTATAATAACTTTTAACATCATGTATTCATTAAATGGCAAAGGTTAGCTTGGCAAAGCACCGGTTCAAGTTTATCTCTAGTTCAAGCTCAACTTAACCCCCTAAGAGGTAATTTGAGTCTAACCTTAAACTTCTATTTAGTTAGGCTTCTATGAGTAAAATTTTTGTCGGTAGAGTTTTTTTTCTGTAAATATTTTCTAAGAAATTTTTTTTTAAGAAATCAGTTGACTGTTCGATTGTTATTTAAAAAGAAAATTTTTTGAAAGAGCTCCATACAGTAAATTATTTGACAATATAAAAATAAAACGTATTTTTAATTTTAACTATATTTTATTTTGTAATAAATATTATTTAAAATATATTAAACAATATACAAAGCACAATATATTAATTATTATATAATTTTAAACCATATGAGCTTCTTAAAAAGTTTATTTTGGCTGTCAAAAAAACCATATCTATTAAAAGACCATTTTTTTATTCTATAACTAAATGCTCATTTTTCTTAAAAATAATTTTTGTAGTGAAACAAAGTATTTATTGGCCTTTCAAAATACCAATTTTGCATATATTATAAAAATAGCGATTACAAATTTTATTTGTAAGAAAAAAACATAATTTATTCATTGTGCAGTTGTGCACCTTAACAATATCGTAAATATAATTTATCCACAAGCAATAGTAATTTGGGTTACACTTACACATTTGAAAAAAAATCAAACCTATAAACTAAAAAGATTAAATTGTAAAATGGCAGATCACTTAATTTGGACCCATATACCTTGGCTTGGAACACCTTGATGAACCACAAACAACAGATAAAATCCCGACGGTGCAAGATTACCCGACCCGGGACTTGTGAGCAGGATGTCGTACGTAGATGTCCCCACTTCTGTCACTTTGTCGTTTCCAAGTACCAACAACCTCTGGTTCATAGAAAACGAATGCGTGGTGAATGACGGCGCCACCATCGTCACAGTCACCGTGTCTGGAGCTAAGTTCCCTGTGACCCTGAATCTCACAACCAACCTTTGACCGTAATCGACACTTCGGTTCGGGACAATGATCCTGGGTCGCAGGTTGTCGAGTTTTGCGTCCAAATATGGCGGACTGAAAGCTTCTAAGCTTAGTTCTGTGGGGTAAAGAACTCCAGTGAAATTGTAGTATATGTGTGGATTGCTACCACCAACCAATACCCTACCATCTCGGAGCAAGATCGCTGTTGAATGGTACATTCTTGGGATTGTTGATGGAGTCTGTGACTCGAACCGTGATCGTGAAGGGTTGTTGGGTCGGTACAGGACAGGGTTCAGAACCGGATTCCGGCCATATTCCCAACCAGCGGTACCAGCTCCGGCACCGTTGATTATAAGAACATTCCCATCTGGAAGCAATGTCATGTCACTCATGACACGAGGTTGAGGCATGGTCTCCATGACCCACTGTGGATTCGGATCCGTTATTTTGATCCGACCACAATTGTCTAATGCTCGGACAAAAGTGCCTCCCTTCGCTTGAATATAGGACCCTTTTGGCGCACCACCACACACCAGGACTTCAGCTTCGATATTGGCAGCTTTCAGGTTCTTTAATGGAAGCAAAACAGCAGATCCTGTACTAGGATAGTTTCTCGGATCACCACCTGGAATCATAGGATATGTCTTGACAACCTTAGCCGTCTTGTAATCGAACAAAATCGCTCGATTGTTGGAGAAAATGAATAGATTTCCATCAACATTAAGGAACACAAATGGGTATAAGTTGTTCTCGATGTTGTGGTCATTGGTCTGCACCAAAAATGGCAAACTATACACATCTGGAGCATCATGCTTAGGGTAAAATTCGTAGTTAAATTGCTTCCTACCACCGATAATGATTTGTCGGCCATCTGGCAGTATATGATTCGTCGCATACCATCTCCTAGCTCTAAGACCATTATCTATCTCTATCCAATCACACCCAACGTTGCATGGAGTGAAAGTCCTAACCCTTAGCTCTCCGTCGCTAAACCCACCAGTTTGGACCAGTGAGCCGTCGGGAGCTACAGCTCCGGAGGAGCACCAAACGTCGGTTTGGACATTAAGAGGCCTGAAAGTGTTGGCTAAAACATCGTACTCCGCAGAGTGTGCAGTACAGTCCTCTTTGATAACTAGTTCAGTGGGATCCTTCCGACAAATCCCATTTGGGAGTGACAGGTTCGACATTCCAAAGTCGGTTCGATCGAAGATTACCACACGGTCATTATTCAAGAGTTGCATGTGCATAGCTGTTATGCCGATGCTTTTCTGAAGAAGCTGCCACGGTCCCTGGGCGGCGGCGAGGGTTAGAATCCGGTGACATGGTTGGGTGGCGAAGAATAACAGAAGAGAGGATAGAAACAAAGAGTGATACATCAGAGATGAAGGTCTTGTTTTGCTTTTCAGCTATGTGTTTAGGTGGTTATGGTTGTCTTGTCCGTTATTTATCTACGTAAGATCAGTACGTCTCTCCATCTCCACACGCTTCTAAGAAACGCGTGAGATAAATCTTTTCCATGGGAACTTATTGCATAGACTATAGTGTACAGATTGTTCCCAGTCGGAAATAAGGACCATTAGCCATGCTCGAGGGCACGACAAGCCTTAGGTTTCTGTGTTTTTTCAACTGGTTCAGGAAGCACATGCTTGGAATTGACTCGTAAGTACAATTCCTACTTGCACAGATCCAACTCAAATAGTTATGAGCTTAGGCCTGTACATGCTCAGACAGAGATTTGTCAGAGATGGCTACAAGAGAAGTGCTGAAACTACAGGATATAACTCAAACAGGTATTTTCTTTTGCTTTTTTAATTATTTTTACTTAATTCAATGATAAGAGGCGTACGTCTCAACGTAACAAAATTGTGAGATCAGGGGATTGAACCCCGACTTAAGCGGACAATTCTAATTTGCGTGGTTACAGTTTAGCGTACAAGATACCGTAACCAACCTCGCTATAATGGTTTTTTACCGATATTTAAAAAACTAAATCGAAAATTCATGATTAAAATAATAAGTTTTAAAAATTTAACAAGTAAAAATTAGATAAAGTTTTAAAAAATTAAATATAATTAAAGGAAACTCTAATTATTTATTAAAATTATATATTTAATTAAAAAAGATACTGTAAATAAAAATTGTTTGTTTTTTTAGTTTATAAACCAATTAATTTATAAAATTTGACTAATTAATTAAAAAAATTGCTTGAATAAAATTAAATAATTTAAAACTATATTTACCTATAAAAATTTGAATTTTAGTTAAAAAGGAGACTAGTAAATGAAAGTAATTTTTTTTTATAAAACCAGTTAATTTATAAAAACCAACCAATTAATCATTAACAACAAGGGTAATTAAAGTAAATTGAATGTATTTAAATTTCTTTAATCATTGGTTTTTAGACATTGAAGAGATTAATTTCCAAATTTTAATGCTTGAAATTAAGGTCATGCATTAAAGTTAAAGCTCAAAATTCCAATTGCAATAATGGAAATCGATACATTTGGTAGTCATTGTTTGACATTAAAAAATGTATAACGTTTGGAAGAAAATTAAGAATAGGGATTTGACCTATCTTTCATTTCAGCGAAGGGAATGTTATTAAATATCTAGTTTAAAATTTTATAATAAAATAAAATATAAAAAAAATCTAATAATACACTATTATATCCTTACATAATAGGGAGGTTAATTTCGGAAGCTGTTACTAAACATGCGTTCTATTAAACTAAAATACAAAGGAAGTGAAGCTGGAAGGCGTATGTCATATGACGGGTCCACACGGTTAGAAGTAGGGCCAGGTTGCAATTATTTACCCGATTGGATTCGAAATCAAAGGACTAAATTTAGATTAATCAAATGTTTGGTCGAATTGCAAAATTAGAAATTGACTTCTTCTTTTTTTTTTGACAAATTGATCCTTGTCTCTTCCAATTTCGGTGATACGTGCAAGAAAAGTGGCTCGGTTTATGTCTAATGACGAACGACGCTGTCGTTTATCGGTGTCTCTTGACAACACGTGTTTAGTTTTAAGTGGCAATTAGCTGATTGTTTTGTTTCAAAAACTGTACTGTGCTGACTCTTTTTGGTCGACTAAATTTGGAGGGTTTTTGGTTGATCAGTTTGAGAATAAGTTAAAAGATAAGGAATAAAAAGTGAGTAATTCGTTGTTGATTATTATTATAGGGATAATAATTTGATATCTTATTTTTGGAGAATTCTTCGTACATTTTATTTAGTAAAAGAATGAAACTTATTTTTTAATAATGACTTCTTTTTATTTATCTAGAATAGTTAATGATATACGAATTAGAATAAATTAATAAAATTTTGATAATTATAAGCAGATTATTACATTAATAGGTATTTACAGAATAATTTTATAAATAACATTTATTAATAATGTAAGAGTTAAAAGTTAACTTACAAAAATTGAAAAATATTATGTATTTATTTCGATTTCCGTAAAATATTTAAAGATTAATTTAGATTTATCCAAAGACAATATATTTAGAAGCATTTAATTTTTGAGATTTTTTAATTTATTGTTAAAATTTTAAATTTTATGATTTAGTAACTAACTTTTTTAAATTTGTACAAATTATATCAAAACTTTCTTTTTACGAATATAATTAATAAACATTCATGTGATATTTAGTGCATACGCTATATCACAAAAAATAATCATTTTACTTAATTTATAAACAAATTTAAAATAATTATTAAATTAATTTTTGTAAAAAATTGGTATTAAATTCAAATTTTAAAATATAGATGTCTAATTAATTTTTTATTACTTCTATATATAATTAGTATTTTAGTCCTTTGATAACTCTGTTTCGCTTATGAAAATAATTAAATTTGTGGGATATCTAATAATGTAAATATTAATTAAATTTGTGGGATATCTAATAATGTAAATATTTTCAAAAATATGAGATTTTAGTCACTCGTATTTTCAATTTTTAATCAAAAATTTAGTGATTTAAAATTTGATTAATTGATTAATTCGTAAATTAATACGCTCTTATAAATGAAGATAAATTAATTAATTTTTATTTAATAATTTTTTAAATTAAACTTAAATTTTTAAATAAATAATGACAATTTTAATAATATTTTTAATTTTTAAATTTTATTAAATTATTAACCAATTTTATGTCTATTTAATAATGAATGAATTTTTTAATAATGAATGAATTTTTTAAACTGTAAATCTCTTATTTTATAAATTTGATTTTTGTTCGGACTTTGGTAATCAATCACGTAATTACATAAATGATATTTCTTTGCCCATTAAATTTGAGGTGGACGATTTGTACTTCCCTATACGTCATCAATTTGCTCACCGTTTTGCCTGATTCCTTTGACGTTTCAATGCATAAATTGGTCGTTTTCGCTTGAAAACCAATTAGTATTCAGCGATGAATAACGATAATGATCCTGTTTTTCTTCAACTTATATAAAGTCAATACATAAATAGAAAAAAAGAATATGATAAAATGGACATTTTTAATTATTATAGTCAATTAATTTTTTTGTATAATTCTTTTGGTATCAAAAATATTATAAGTCACTCAAAATATTTTATTATAAATTAATATACAACTAGTTATTATGTATAAATGATTACTTTTATTTAATTTTGTCATATCGTAAGAATAATTAAAGCAACCAATTGTTTATTTTAAAAAATTGATCATTAAGTGAAGATGTCAAAAAGAGCTTGATTTATTCATTCTAATTTAATTTTAGCTCGATTGATCAGGTTATGAAAAAATTATAGGCCATGGTCGAGGTCAAGTTGACCATGATCGACCCGATTGAGTCACAAGACAGATTTGGTCCGTAACTCAATTGTTACTTCAAAAATAACATCATCTTTAAAACATATTTCCTAAAAACATATATATATAACATACCAAGTCATAGGTTGATCTATCCCAACCTCAGGTTCCATGGGGCACCCACATATGTATTCTTCCGTTATAAATTGACAGTTGAATACATCATGTCTATTAAACAACCAAGTCATATGAAAATGTCGAAAGTGTCTCTCTAGAGTCGTTTTTGAAGTTTTTCTAAATATAACAGATCAGGTCATTAGCTGATCTACCTCAGCCTGTCAGGCTCCATGGTGCGCCCATTGACATCTGTATTATTGACAGTTGAATACATCATGTCCATTAAACAACCAGATCATACGAAAATGTCGAAAGTGACTCTCTCGAGCTGGACCAAGAGCGATTTGTTTTTGGGGTATTTTGGGTCATTGTCCATACTCGTGGATAAACCCTAGCGTACTATTAATAATACCCTTTTAAAAATATTAAAATGTGATATAATATAAAATTTGTCTATTTTTAAATATCAAATTTCGACAAAAATTTTTGGTTTATTCATCAATGATTAAACAAATTTGACATTTCTATCAACATTTTTAGTCTATTTTTAAGTATGTTTAATTTAAATATACAATTATTATCAACATTTAAGTGTATTTGTCTATTTTTAGTAATAATAATAAAATTAAATCAATTTATTACAAATATAACTCAAAAATTAATTTTGTTAATCATTATTGTAAACTGATTTTAGTGTCATCATTTAGTTAATTAAACCACTAAATATTTTCAAATTGGTGTTAAACTTTTAAAAATTTTTAATTTAGTAATTAGCATCTCAAAATTAGTACAAATTATATGAGAAGTATTATTTTATAATATAGTTAATAAATAGACATTAGAGCATCTTAGGAGATGGTTGAGTTAGTAGAGTGGAGAGGCATGAGGCTAAAAGATCTTATGTTCGATTCCTCCTACTAACACTCTCTTGATAGAACCTGTCG
>JANTPM010000006.1:1678050-1700886 GCA_025434745.1 Erythroxylum divaricatum
ACAATATTGACTTTAATTGTTTGTCACGGATGTGACTTGAATAAGTCACGGTCAAGCCACAACTATGACATGCTTTTCGTAATTTACAAGTTTTTGTTGTTTTAAAATCATAACATTTGAGTGTTTTTGTATTTTTTTTATTGCCCATTAGGAGGATTTCAACTATGAGAAGACACCTTTAAGCCGTTTACATCTAGATTAATCCCCGTTCAAGTTAGGTAAGTCATTTTGCAAGAGGCAAAGCTCTAACTCAAAATTTTAAACAGCTACATACATGAGGACGGTTTGAACTCATAACCTTACTTAAATTAAAAAAGCCCCTTATTAACTCAATTTTTTTTTGTTATAAATTGTGCGAGACTAAGAATAGTTTCCATTTTATTTCATTAATTAACTTGTTTTTTCGTTTCATTACATTTCATTCAGTTTATTAATATTCAACTACATGGGACTTATTTTAAATTCGGCCAATTTTCACTTTTTTTTTCCCCTTACGACATTGTCTCGGGCATACTATATAAACCGAGTTGCTTCGATTCCGTAAATCAAAAACTCCGTTAACGTGCGCCTCCTCATCCGCCACTCTTGGGTCGCACAAATCCGTTAAAACGCCACCGCATGCTCCGTCACTGTGTGATGTATGTCTGATTTCTGTCAACCGCCGTCCTAGGTTAAGCTCACTCATAACTACCTTTGACCTTTTTTTGTTCCTGTTTCACTATTTTCTTGTCTTAATTCGATTTCTTTTCCTATTCGTTCGTGGGTTGGCTTAGTGTCAAATTCCAAGTCCGAGATAATAGGGGGAAGCCATTTTTGTCGTTTTAAGGTTTGGAGCTAAGGGTGTTAGTGATTTTTGGGTTCTATGTATTTATTTGTGAAGATTGGGGATTTTGTTTTTGAGCGGGAATAGTTGTTATTTTCTTGGGGGCGGGGAATTGTCATGGGTTCAGATTGATAGTTAAGGTGTGAAGATGGGGTTTAATTGCTTGATGATTGATAAATGGAAAGTGGTGATTTGTCTGGTTACAGGACTGTTCAATCTAAGTTAGGGTTAGAGGAAAAGGTTTTGTTGGTTCAGAAGTTGTTGAGATCTAGGGTTAAGAGAATGGAGGGTGAAGAGAAGAAGTGTGGGGCTAAGAAAAGATCCAAGAAACCAATTGGGGTTGGTTTGGAAAGTGATGATAATGAGCCTATTGTGTCTTTGATCAAGTTGAAGAAGGCTGGAAACTCGAAGAAGGGGAAAAGAGTATTAGGCAGGGTTGATGCTAAGGAAGAGAAATTAGTTGTTAAGGATGGGAATTTTGGTGGTATGGATGATACCCTAGCAAGTTTTAGGAAGAAGTTGAGAGGTCCAAGGAAAGACATTGGACCTGCTAGTGCACAGCCCTTGGAGGGTTCAGTGGAGAAGGGGTGCAATGAAGGGAATGATGCATTGGATATGATTATGAATAAAGAGGTAGAAGATAAACATACAGGAGGGGTGAAGGGATTGATGATTGATGCCAAGAGAGAGGAAACGGGGAATAGTGCTGTGGTTGAGGATTGTTCAGGGAATTTGGGATCTCAGGATGCCGCTTTTGAAGGTCAGAGGGATGATAATTTGTTGCATGAGCAGGGTACTACAAGCAACTCTTGCGATGAGAAGTTGGAAGAGTCAATTTCTTCTTTATCCCAGAAGGCACAATTTGGTATGATGGGGAATTCTTGCACAAATCCGAATTTAAAGGATGAGAAGAGGAGTCAGATATTTGAGGACGGGTCAACTGTTGCTTCAGTAAGTGCAGGGGTTGTCAAGTCTTTGCCTAACAGGAGTACAAGATTTGCTTCTGCCTTGGATGTTGCTTGTGAAGATCTGAGAATTAAAGATAGATCCCATAAAGTTTATCGGTTAAATCAATCAGATTCTGCATCTGAACAAAGGCAGACAATTGTAGACGAAAAGTTTGATAACAACTTTTATCAAGCTGCTAACTGTGTGGAAGACAATAATGATGCAATTAAAGAACTGCAGTGCGTTCAAGAAAGTAATGATGAAGACATGAGATTTGATAGAATTAGACATGATGATAGATCTTCTAAAGATTTTCCAGAGGGTCCAGCTTCTCCCTCACCTTTGGTTTCTCATTATTATGGAGTGGACGATGATCATCAATCAGACCTTAGTGATGAAATTTGTTCTCTTTCAGTCGTAAGGGACTGCTTGCAGACTCCATCTTTGAAAAATGGGTTGAAGGGTGAGGCGAACACTATGGTAAATGATATAGCGGGAATGCCTAGTGCCTCTTCTGCCTCCATGCGGAGTCAGGTCATCCATACGATTGGTGAGGGTAAATTGGACCGAGTTATGAAAGAAACATTGGATCACCAATCAAAGGATGCTTTTTCTTTACAAGTTTCAAATGCAGACCCTCAAATTTCATTTGTATCTAGCAAACAAGTACCAGTTCCAACTTTTAAGGATGAGTTATCGAACAAACTGCTTGAAAATGCATTAGAGGATATTCATAAACAAGCTTTTGGGAAGACCTTGGGTGATTCCTTTAAACATTTAACTTCTGAGTCTTCTCAATCATGTTTGAAGGAAAATGATAACGTTTCCAAAACTGAAAATGGGTTTGATCTGTGTCCAAAAGTTTGCCAGTATTCCGCCATGTCTACCTCTAGATTTGTTTCACAGAAGGAAACTCATATTGAGCAAGATGATCCATACGGTTGTAACCAGCCACACTATCATACTCCTTTTTCTTCTCAAAAGCAAAATGCTGCTGTCTCTGAGGCAGAAACTGATTCTAACATGGTGCACTATGCCCCTCTTAAGAACTGTAGCTCAATTGTATATACCGATCAATTTACTGGAAATGCTCATACTGATACTTGTACTGCAAGTCGTGACTATTTTTCCACCGAAGCTCAAGGAAATGGAGCTTCTCCTTCTTCTGTATCTCCAGAAGAACATGAGAGTTCCCCAGAAGATGCAGTATCCCTTCCCGATTCTGAAGTTAAGGATGGTAGTCTGTCAAACACTCTACGTGCCTTGCGGAAGCACAAAAAGCGTAGATTTCGAGACATGGCTTATGAAGGGGATGCTGATTGGGAGATTTTGCTGAACGAGCAATGTTTTCTGGAGACTGATCAAGTCTTTGACAATGATAGGTCTTATAGAACAAGGGAGAAATCTGATTCATCTTCAATTGGCCCCACAGAGGCTGAAACCAACGTGGGCGCAGCAGTTTTGGCAGGGTTGAAGGCTCGTGCAGCTGGTCCATTAGAAAAGATAAGATTTAAGGAGGTATTGAAGCGTAAGGGAGGCCTTCAAGAATATTTGGAATGCAGGTTAGTTACTATTGTATTTTTGCCAAGTGCATGCATCTGATCCATGTAAACTTTGTATTCTAGTATCTCGTGATGTATGGTTTTCTTATCGTAGATTACATACACGTAACTTCTCCCAAAATAATTCTATTTGTGTATTTGATTCTAAGCAGGAATTTTATCTTAGGCCTTTGGAGTAAAGATGTCAGCCGTGTATTACCTCTTGCTGAATGTGGTGTCCAGGATGTGCCTTCTGTTGATGAATCGCCACGTGTTTCTCTAATTAGGGAAATATATACATTTCTTGACAAGTGTGTAAGTTGTATCCAAAATTTGCTTTAGATCTCTTTCAGTTATAGTTTCAGGGTATGTCTTACAATTAATATGCCTTCCTGCTTGTTCAGCTTTTTGTACTTTAGATTGCTATTTTTCCACAAGTTATTTATGGTCTGGTGGAATTTAATTTTAGTTTTCGGTTTGTCAAGCATTAAATTATTAAATAAAAAATCATGACAGGGTTATATAAATGTCGGGATTGCTTCTGTGAAAGATAAAGCAGAATCTGGTGCTCAACATAATTATAAAGTCTCAGAAGACAAGAAATTTCAGGGAAGTCCTGGACCATCACAAGCTGATTTAGAGGATGGTGTCTCCTTTATCCTTGGTAGGGTTGACTCAGAGGCAAAGCATGGAGTAGCTACCGATGATGAGAACCTGGCACCAAATTCAGTCAGGGGTGTTATTATGCCAATGACACTGGAATTGCCCAATGTGATAGGACCTGATGAATGCCAAGCCGATGCTATCAGACAAAATGTTGTTACCAATCCAATATCATCTAAAAATCTGGCTGATTTTGATGTTTCAAGTTCCATAAAATGTTGCCAATCACTTGATAGCAGTTTAGATCCTGTCATTACTCCAGATAAAAGGAGTGCATTGCAGAATGTTCAGCCTTCTTCCTTTGCAGATAGTGATGGAGGTTATACAATGTATTATACCTCTGAACAAAGAAAGAAAATCATTGTTGTAGGCGCTGGCCCTGCTGGCTTAACTGCTGCCCGCCACTTGCAACGTCAAGGTTTTTCTGTTGTTGTACTTGAGGCTAGGAACAGAATTGGCGGTCGTGTTTATACAGATCGCTCATCATTGTCAGTGCCTGTAGATCTTGGTGCCAGCATTATCACTGGTATTGAAGCTGATGTTACCTCTGAAAGAAGACCAGACCCTTCCTCACTGATCTGTTCTCAGTTGGGCCTTGATTTAACTGTATTGCACAGTGATTGTCCTCTTTATGATATTGTGACTGGAGAGAAAGTTCCTAGGGATTTGGATGAAGCATTGGAAGCAGAGTTCAACAGCCTTCTAGATGATATGCTATTACTTGTTGAGCAGAAGGGTGAACATGCTACTAAAATGTCTCTGGAGGATGGTCTTGAATTTGCCCTTAAGATGCGTCGTATGGCACAGCCACTTACCATGGACATTTCTTGTGATTTGAGAACTTGTGGTGGCGGTGGAGATCCTGATAAAAGTTATTTTGAAGAGGGGGTTTTGAGTCCTCTTGAAAGAAGGGTCATGGATTGGCATTTTGCCAATTTGGAATATGGTTGTGCTGCTTTATTGAAGGAAGTATCTCTTCCCCATTGGAATCAAGATGACATTTATGGAGGTTTTGGAGGAGCCCATTGTATGATCAAAGGGGGTTATAGTAATGTTCTCGAGTCTCTTGGGGAAGGAGTTCTTGTACACTTGAACCATGTAGTCACAGATATATCATATGGCGTCAAGGATGAAGGTGTGGATGAAGGTCAGACTAACAAAGTAAAAGTTTGCACATCAAATGGTAGTGAGTTTGTGGGAGACGCTGCTTTGATCACAGTGCCACTTGGGTGCTTGAAAGCAGGATCCATAAAGTTTTCCCCTCCATTACCCAGTTGGAAAATTTCTTCGATTCAGCGACTAGGCTTTGGTGTTCTTAATAAAGTGGTTTTGGAATTTCCTGAAGTTTTTTGGGATGATTCCGTAGACTACTTTGGAGCAACTGCTGAGGGTACTGATCATAGGGGCCAGTGTTTTATGTTCTGGAATGTTAGGAAAACTGTTGGGGCTCCTGTTCTTATAGCATTAGTTGTTGGTAGGGCAGCTTTAGATGGTGAAACTATGAGTTCGTGTGATCATGTAAACCATGCCTTAAAGGTTCTTCGTAAACTTTTTGGGGAGGCTGCTGTGCCTGATCCACTTGCATCTGTTGTGACTGATTGGGGTAGGGATCCTTTCAGCTATGGTGCATACTCCTATGTTGCCATTGGATCATCTGGAGAAGATTATGATATACTGGGCAGGCCTGTTGAGAACTGTTTATTTTTTGCTGGTGAAGCTACATGCAAGGAGCATCCTGACACTGTTGGTGGTGCTATGATGAGTGGCCTTCGGGAGGCAGTACGTATAATTGACATATTAACCAGTGGAATTGATTACACTGCAGAAGTGGAGGCAATGGAGGCTGCACAGAAACAATCAGAACATGAAAGAGATGAAGTTATGGACATAACAAGGAGGCTTGATGCAGTTGAGCTTTCCAGTGAATTGTACAAGAATTCTTTGGATCGTGCACGCAATTTGACCAGGGAAGCTTTACTAAAGGACTTGTTCTTCAGTGTGAAAAGTATTGCTGGGCGGTTGCATCTGGTTAAAGAGTTGTTGAATCTTCCTGTTCAAACCTTGAAGTCCTTTGCAGGGACCAGAAAAGGGTTATCGATGCTCAACTCATGGATTTTGGTATGTTATATTCAACTGCTTATGGTTTGTTTCTGAATCAAATGGAATACATTTTTGTAATGCTACGATCTCCAACTGCTAATTTGATGAGTTTATGTTGGTTGAAGTTCTTACCATTCAAATTACTTAAACAATGACAGGACTCAATGGGCAAGGATGGGACCCAACTATTGCGTCATTGTGTTCGCCTTCTTGTGCTTGTTTCAACTGATTTGCTTGCAGTGCGTTTGTCAGGTGTGTATCCTGATTTTTTGTTTCATTTCATATAATTGCAATTTCAAACACAGATTATCTATCTATCTATATGGTCATCATGATAGACGGGCATTGTCAAGAAATTACCTCAGGTAATAATGATTGATCAAACTGACCATAAAAGGAAATTAATATGTCCCATTCATCCGACTTTCTTTGTGCTGACTTGACCTGAATTACTGAAGCCATTGTGTTTTGATAATTGTTTTCATATTTATAGTCAGCTTAATTTTGTAAATGAGCTTTTCATTAGTTATTTAATTTTGGTTTGCTTGATTTACCAAAATTTTCTTGGGAGTGTCGAAGATTATGGTTGCATGCCTAAGTTTCATTTTGTGCTTCTTTTAGGTTTATGCACTTGCAGCCCCTTTTGATGTAATGATATTTAGACTAAGATAAATGAAATGGTCATATGATTGTCCACTTATAATTATTTAATATGACTGTCTAGGCATAGGGAAAACTGTGAAAGAAAAAGTCTGTGTACATACGAGCCGTGACATACGTGGAATTGCAAGTCAACTTGTTAGTGTGTGGCTTGAAGTCTTCCGTAGGAAAAAGGCTTCAAATGGTGGATTAAAGTTGAAGAAAAAACTTATCAGCAATGCAGCCTCAGGGAGGCCCCCTCTGCACACTCACCATGGCGCCCTGGAGAATAAAGGGAGTATACAGGCTCCAGCTTCCAGTGGAAGCCCTTTGCCTTATGATGGATGTGTGAAAAAGGTGAGTGGCAGGGCTGTCAAGTTGGGATCTGGAGATCACTCGAAACTAGAATCCAGATCCCAAGCATCTCCACTCAGATTGGATGGTGAAGTGGAGGAGGAAAACACTCTTTTAATGTCTGAAGCGGAAAAGACAGCTTTAGCTGCAGCAGAGGCGGCTTCTGCTGCTGCACGTGCAGCTGCTGAGGTATGTTTTACTTACCATATTTCACCCCCCTGTTGCACTAATCTTTATAGGTGTTGGAATATAGTTTAAGCTATTTTCAATATTTAGCTTCTCTCATGACATTAAATGTTCTGTCTTTTATATTCTAGAATTTCCTATAAATTATGAGATTGACAGATATTGTCACCATGATACCGATAATTGTTTTTATAGGACAAAAAGAAAAAGTTGTCACTAGTTAGAATTCCATCCTTGTTCCTCCAACTATTCTGATATTCTTTTGTGTTGGTGGATTTCTCTCTCTCAAAATTTCTTTTTCTTGCTGTAACCTGACATTGTACATATTTACGGGACATTGTAGGCATATGCATCATCAGAAGCCAAGTGCAGTGCAATGCAACAACTGCCTAAGATACCCTCCTTTCACAAATTTGCTAGGCGAGAACATTATACTCAAATGGATGATCATGATCTTAGGAGAAAGTGGCCTGGCAGTATTCTGGGAAGACAAGATTGTATCTCAGAAATTGATTCAAGAAACTGCAGAGTAAGGGACTGGTCCGTTGATTTCTCTGCTGCTCGTGTTGATCTTGATAGTTCAAAAATGTTAGCTGATAATCTCTCTCAACGAAGTCATTCAAATGAGATTGCATCACAAATAAATCTCAGAGAGCAGTCTGGAGATAGTGCAGCTGTTGACAGCAATCTTTTCACAAAAGCTTGGGTGGATACCGCTGGTAGTGCTGGGATAAAGGATTACCATGCCATAGAGAGATGGCAGTCTCAAGCAGCTGCAGCAGATTCAGAATTCTTTCATCCGACTGTTGGGATAACTGATGAAGAGCATTCAAACACTAGTTCAAGGCAACCATCCTGGAAGAATGATGGACGGGTTAATGAGAGTTCTGTTTCACAAGTTACATTAAACAGGGAGAATCAAAGAAACCACTCCAGAGGTCCAGACAGGACCAAACAGGCTGTTGTTGATTTTGTTGCATCTTTACTCATGCCTCTCTATAAGGCAAGGAAAATTGACAAGGAGGGATACAAATCAATAATGAAGAAATGTGCTACCAAGGTCTGCGATTTTTTATTCCTTCGACTTCCTGTTCATCAATTCATCTCATAATTTATGAACAACTTATAAGTTCCTTAAAGCTTTGATTATTTTGGTTGATGAAGGAACTCTTCTTTCATAATTTTAGTCTAACATTTCCACTGATTGTCCTTAGGTGATGGAGCAGGCCACAGATGCTCAGAAAGCCATGACCGTTTCTGAGTTTCTTGATTCCAAACGGAAGTATAAGGTGCGTTACAAAGTTTGGTCTATCCCTGGCCCACACTTACCTGTTTGTCTATACTTGGATGGGATCTGTGTTCATGGTTATTGAGAAGTTAATCTGCTCCTTTATTTCATCTTTACTTGGTTGAGTTTTCAGATCAAAGTTCTTCCATTTATTTGTGAATGTGCAACAATGCCATTTGTGTCAAAGGGGCATCTTTCTCCAATCCTGTGTAATGCTAGTCTAGTTTTGTAAGGTATTGACATTTGTTTGTGTTTGCTTGTAATTTAATATGCAGATTCGTGCATTTGTTGACAAATTGATTGAGAAGCACTTGGCAACAAAGATATCAAGCAAGCTTTGATGGTCCCTCTGGTTGACTGATCTGTGGCTTTGCGTGCACCAATGCAACGCATATTAAGTGTACTTTTTATTTCTCTATGATGTTTAACATAGAATGGTGGTGGAAGGATTGATGTCTCATGGTTAAATCATACATTTGAGCTGCTGAATTGCTCTTGTATGTGATTCAAAAGTTCCGAGAAAGAAACAAGAAGGTCCTGTTGCACTGTTAAATCATGAATGAGCTTTACGAATGTTACTCAATTTATGGCAATTTGAAGATGTTATCGGAGGCAGTGGAGAACCAATGTTATAACCTACTTGTGTGGAACATAGCATCTGCACCTTCCAGTTCCATTTTGTAGAGGAATGTGTTCATCCATCGACATTGTACTTCAAAGATTGGAGACTTCACCCGATTTTTCATTAAGGGATTCCCAAAGACAAGATACCACCTGTTCCTGTCTTCTTTTCATTTTTATTTGTACAGACTAGGATTATTATAGGATTGACAAGCATAGAGAACATTTTTCTTTCTCCCAAGAATATCTGGGATTACGTCCAAATTTTTATTTGAACATCAATTACTAACTACTCTTTCTGTTCTCGGAAATCTAATTGAATTGTCCATCTTCTTCTATGTTCCTGTGATTTCCATATGCTTGTGCTTCTTATGCCTGCATCATTGAGGCATCAATCTGACATCAGCTCATCTTGTAATACGTCTGTCAGATTAGATTCATGGTGTTCAATCTCAATCAAATTTGGTCTAAATAATTTAACTTATCACTCATGAGTTGAATGCATTCTAAGCAATACAAAGGCTGTGCCATTTTTGCATTTCCATTAACCTTTGTGTAATTTCAAAACCAAAAGAAGAACTTTGCACTTACAGTGGGCCATTATCTCATCACTTTCTCCTCTTTATGGTTGTTGTCAGGTCTGAAAACTTTCAGGGTTATCTTGGCAGTCATAGGTATGGATCTATTGCCATTGCTGTTTCTTGTTCTGTAAAATTTTGTTGAAGATGCATAAAAGTCTGAGCTTACTGTTTTCTTGGTTTACAAAAATATTTGAATATGGTGTTCTGCAGATGATCTCAATCTTAACGGATCAAACTTAGATTGCTTTATTGAAATTGCTTTAGCAGTTTGCAGGAAATCAATGTTTCTGGTTAGTGGAGGAAATGTAGACCTTTTTCTTTGATAGGAAATCAATGTTTTATGGTTAGTGGAGGCAATGTAGACCTTTTGCTTTAATAGTTCTGTCACCTTGGATCTGTTCCTTATGGTATAACTATTTTTATCTCAACTTTTCAGATGCTGTTAACGTATAGTGAGGAGAGTTTAAAGAAGCTTCTTTCCTGTAATACAATACAGAAGTCTTTATATTGATAGGTTGAGAATGCAAATTTGAGAAATGACTTCGCGTGCAGAAATATGGCCTAGATGAATGGATGATTCTATCTTACGAAGTTCATACATCACCATTGCAAAATAGGGTTTTTCCATTTCTTCTTAAACATGTAAAGGTAGATTCTACTCGAATGTCTTTCTGGTTGCACTATGTATTATTCATCTTCTCTTTTGTCCTCTTCTGTTTTATTTTTTATTTTCCAATCTTTCCTTTTAGCCTTCCTCGGAATAGATTTCTGAAAATATTTAACAGGTGTATTGGTTTCTACTTGGAACCTGTGTAACTTGTCTGGCTGATTTCATGTTAATTGCTCTTTAATCTTCATTACATTGACATGCTTGCAGGTTGCAATTGTAATCACTTCTTTGATGGGGTCGCCAAGTCACTAGACAAATATAATCTGATCAAGGGGCTAACAAAAGTAGGAACTTTTGTGTCTATACAACCAAGACGTATTCCTTTTAAACAACGAATACTGCAATCACTATCCTTGGTAAAGTTTTGAGTGCATACTGGTAAATTGTTCATGCTTAGTTTTATCTGTTATGATACTTATTGGCTCTGATCTTTATGTCTATAGAATCCCATAAAAGATCTGTAGTTGTGTACGAGTTTGCTTTATTTGTTTATTTTTCTGAATTCTATTTCATGAGTTAAAAGCTTGAGAACTCTTTTGGTGGTCCTTTATAGTTAGCCCAGAACAGTAAATTAACTAAGAACACCTAGGCACTGAGGCCCAGTCTTATGACTATGAAATGCTAGTTTAATTCTCACCAGATTGTCCGTTGACTAAGCAAGTAATTTTGTTGTTATTATTATCCCGATTATAAAAATATAATTCCAATTTAAAGAGCTCAATTTTGTGGGTTTTTTTCAACTGTTCTTGAATTTCAGCTCTTGTGGTTGTTCCGATAGGAACATACGATGAATCCTCTGATTGCTTAGTTGTGATTGCATCACAATTTCTCTAAATTACTGCAAATCTTTTGCACAATCCAAACTGCAGTAAGGGAAATGAAGGGAAGTTATGAAGTGGCAATCATATTTCTGCCTCCATTATTATACTCATTCTCATTTTTGTTAAAGCATTGGTTCTCTATCCCCTTATTGTTTGCATCGTCCTTCTTCTCGAGCTGACCAGTCCAGAGCTGATTGAGAGTTTTCTTCGTACTTGTTGGTTGGTCCATTGCATCAGTGTTGTAGGAGAAGACTGCTCTGTACTATCTTAAGACTAGGGCAAATCACTGACCAGATATCTTAGTAAAAATCCATTCACATCGCCCCATAGCATCTTTTTAGCACGCCATGAGCACCTAGAAGTGGGAAATATGCATCTTAAGAGGATGTTGAAGAACTTAGTGCACATATAAGCAATTCAAGAAGTTGCTCTTTAAGGTGTTGCATAAAGTCCTCAATGATGTCCAAATTAGAAATTGTCGCAAGTTCTTCTTGCCTGACGACCATTCTAGTTAAGCCTTCCTCAAGTTTGAACATCTGTTTAAGTGATTCTGTATATTTTTTGTTCAGTAGTGTATATGGTTGCGATCCACTCAGGATTTGAAGTTAAGACATTCTTTTGTAGAGTTTGCTTAGTAGTGTATATGGTTGTAATTCATTCAGGATTTGAAGTTAAGACATTCTTTTGGTCTACATTGTTAGTAAAGCGAATCCCATAAAATAAACAACACTGACAAAGGAAAGAAAAGAAGTGTTGAAAGGAGATTGTGAAGAGTTTTGAATTGGAAGTTGGATATTTAGCAGAAACTCAAATCTATAAATGTTTCATATTCTTCTTGAGATTGGTGATAACTATCTGGCCTGGAGAATGCAATAAACTTTAACTATTTTAGTAATTAATACAATATTGTCAAAATAATTTATTTGGTGTGCATTTAAAAGATAACAGCTTATTATCAGTAGCACAATCCTCGTGTAACAGATTTTCATCTTCTGCCCATTAGTGATGAATGCAGTGAACTTGAACAATGTTAACAACTAATGAAATATTGTTTTAAGAATTTCACTAATAAAAAATAATAATAGCTAAATATTCTTCCATGCTGATTTTGCTTGTTTTTCTGCATTGCTTTAAAATTATTTTCAGGAACTGACTATGTTTTACATAGAAATGGCACTAGCAGGCATAACGTTCCCAAGATACACTCACTCACTATGATCATTATCAACAACTCTATGGCAGGGTCAAAATATCGGAAGAGTTGGTCCTGCTGCTATTTATTTATCGAACATACTGGTACTAGTAGGCAAAAGCATTTAAGTTGGACAGCTTCTTTGCATGGCATATACACATGGAGCTTCTGTTTATGACTCTACTACTTTTGTCAGGCTACTACTTTTTTCAGGCAAACGCAGTTTCGTACAGTTTAAATAGTCGATTGGGTTGGATTGCATGATAGCTATTTAATTCCGTTTGAGGTAAGGTTCCTTTCAATGACAACAACGGCCTATGGGAGGGCTCCATTGTTAAGTCTGTAACCTTTTGTAACTCAACTGCACTCTGCACATGCCTTGAGAATATTGAGCAATAAAATATTACCTTCTGTTTCAGGAAAAAGTAAAAAAGCTGCAGGTAAGGAGTAAAGGCAGAGGTAGTGACTCCTCTGGTCAGGTGAGAAACAGTAATAATAAGCAAAAGGTGCAGCTTTTTTTCTGCTTCATCATTCAAAGATTATTTAAAAATAATATTTTGTTAAATGCCTATTTATTATTTTAACAAAGTATGTTATATGCTTTATTATAAAGCATTAAACATATTGTTTTCCATATAAGATGGGAAGATTAAAATTAAAATTAATAATGATATGCAATGGTATTTCAAATCATTATTATCATTATATCCAATCCGAAATTTCGTATTGAAGCAGAGTCTGAAGAGTTCTGCTAGTATTTGATATGCAATGGCATTTTAAATATTCTACTTTAATTTTATTTTTCTCCAAAATGACTATTTTATTTATAACTAGATATAAAATGAAATCATTTCGAGATGGACATAAGGTTAGTATAAAATAATTGAAAATAAGATTAAAACAAAATAATCATGCAATTGTATTTATTTCTCAAATTTTTTAATATTACGAGTCTTTTTTGTGAGTAATTTCTAATGGTTTTGTAAACCATCTTTCAGTGAAAACCCTGAAAATGACGGATGCTAAATATCAACTGTGGACTCTCCCCCGATTTTTCCCTGACGCCAATTGATTGAGGACAGGAGAGAAAGCTGAAAGGTCTGAACTTTGGACAGTGAAAATAAGTCACGAGACAGAGACCGCATTAACAACACAACACAACACACACCCTTTCATTTGTCACGTATAATGTCATATATCCATCAAGAGTTTTTAATAGAATCATGTCATGTTGTTTGTCTCACGCCTTCTTTTCCTTGCCACCGTATTTATGGATGGCAATTGTGGGGTTGGTAGCCGGCCGGCCGGCCGGTCGCTTACAATTCGGCTTAAAGTTAAAGGGATTAGGTTCGTTTAAATTGGGGTTTAGGAGGAGGCAAGGTTGAACCTCGTCCTAATGGTCTATCTCTTCTGCTTGTCCCAATTGTAAGATAATGTCATTTTAACCTTAAATGTAAGAAATAAGTTGTTCAAATGAGGTTGTTTCAATCGTTTCGGATTGTGCAATAGAAGTTGATCGAGTTTTAAGTTCGGATTAAGTCGGGTTGCAACAACTTTGGGTCAGTCCTATTTCAATCCTATCAAGATTGAACAAATAAATAAGAACTTAATTCAACATGTGTACTGTGCCAGGTCAGGATCTGACAGGGACCATGTGCACTGTGCTGGTCAATATCCGACTTGGCAAACTCTTTTTTCTTACATATAATTTTAAGGTAAAAACAAATGTTTGAAATTCTGATTGGTTTTTAAAAATGAACGCAAGCAGACATGTTCACGGATTCTGATGTATCAGAATCCAGTGCTTCCGACAAAGGACGCACACGTTATCCAGTCACGTTAACGGCTACTTTCCCATCGTCTTCAGATGACGCCACGTGTCAACTGCGGATTACACGTTCCGGTTTTGGCGGGAAGTGGCCTGACGGTTACGGAGGGGTCCTCTTGGCTACGGAATCACGGGACGTTGACCATTAAACTGCGGAATGGGACAGGGTCAACGTAACTAGAAAACGGCGCCGTCTGGTCAAAGTTAAAGAACTAGGGAAAGGTCACTATACGAATGAGTAATGAGGATAAAAAGACTGATAGCTTTCTCCTCTTGAGTGGTCCAACTAATTGACCATGACCTTGTTCACCTTATTGTCTTAGCAGGAACAATAGGACCTTGACTTGTAAATAGTAGTTCGATCAAGTCATCCTAATTAATCATTTGTAATATTAAATATTTGAAATACTTTAATCATTTTCAGCATCTCGTAACAATTTTTGAAGTTTTTAAAATTTATATATGATTTGACTAATTTCTCTTAAATTTGGAAAATAAAAATTTGTTATTAGCCTATAATTTGACTAATTTATATAATATTAAACCGGTTCACAAACTCAATTTATAGATTATGACAATCAGCTGATTGCATTAGTTGTTAGCTGGTTATATCAACCGATTTGATCAACGGATTGCATTAACTGTTTGTTAGAAATATTTGATAAAATTAGCTGTTTATGTATAAAATGACTTATAAAAATATGACTTTTAAAAAATTATAAGGGTATAACGTTGAATATTTTTATAAGAATTTAGATTTTAGAAAAGTCATGTCCATCTATATTATTTCATCATCAATGAAAAATTTATGCAACTATTTCTATTTTTATTTTAAATTAAGATCAAAATTTTATTTCTAGCCTATAATGACATAAAATAATTATAAGAACAAACATTGTTCCTAAAACTTAGGTATCTAAAAATCTTAATTAAAAGGTTCGATTGTCTTTTGATAGTTAAAATTTTGGTTTATTGATATAGGAGTGTTTTTATTTTTAGCTCTTTATCTTAAATTAGTTGTTAGATTTGAACTTTTATAACTATTTGAAGAGTCAAATAGTTGAAAGCAACCAATCGATTAAAAAAATAACTGATTGGTTGTCTACCAATCGAGGCCTATGATGCAAAAATTAAAAAACACCTCGATAAAGAACCCATTAATTGAATTGGGAATCATGAAAAATACAGAATTTGATTAAAAAATAATCAAGAATGGCCTCTTTTTTTGTTTTCTTGGGATATTAAATGGGGTTGAATAAAACATGGCATGGAATAAAATTGTTTCAAATTGGAGAAGGAAGAGTGGTGGGATCAGCGGAGGAAGGAATCTCTGGACCAACCCTGCAACCTTCAAGCATGAAGACAACATCAGCCATTGATGGTCTATCAAGTGGATCAGGTGCTGTGCAAAGAAGACCAACTTTGACCCCCAACAAGAACTCTTCCCATTCTGATGATTCAGGGTCTAGCTCAAGCAGACCTCCTGGTTCCATTAGTTCTGATATTTGCCCACTCTGCAATTGCCTCTTCACCCACTTGACAATGTCTTCGTCTTGTGTGAACATCAATGGCTTCCTTCCTGTTAAAATCTCTAACAATACTATCCCAAAACTGTACACGTCCCCTTCTTTTGTTGCTTGACCTGTTAGTACTGTTTCTGGTGATACGTAGCCTAATGTACCAACCGGGATTGGGGTCGAAGACGACGAAGCTTCGGCAGGTGTTGGTAGAGTAAGCTTCTCTAGCCCAAATTCTGACAAATGTGCTTCAAAATCAGCATCAAAAAGAACATTCTGTGGCTTCACATCACCATGGACTATGGATATAGAATGCAGGAAAGCTAGTCCACGAGCAATGCCTAAAGCAATCAGGTGACGCATTGGCCAGTTTAGAACATGCCCATCTTGGTGTGATGCTTCTTGAAGTAGAGTAGCTAGATTTCCATTAGGCATGTAGTCATATACAAGTAACCTTATATCAGGAGGTCCAGCATAGTAGCCCCTCAGGACTGTAAGATTCTTGTGCTTAACCTTGCCTAACGATTCTGCTTCTTTCCGGAAATTGGACTCGTCAATCGATCCGTCGGGTAGTCGGAGAATGGAGAGAACCATTCCATCTTGATACGATGCCTTGAAAACCAGTCCATATCTTCCCCTACTTAACACATTTTCCTCACTGAATTGCCTTGTTGCTTCTAAGGTTTCTGCATATGTTATCTTGTTATTGAACATCACAAGCTTTGGCCCTCCATTTTCTCCACTACTTCTGACTCTTTCTGTTCCTGAGCTTTTGCGAGTTGGGCTCGGCTTCTTCTCACCACTGACCTTTTCTCTAAGCTTCCTGCGCCACCGCAAGAGACTGTAAATATAAGCACAACAGAACAACGTCAAGATCAATCCTCCCGCCACCGCCACACCAGTTAAAAGAAATAGCCTTTTCCTTCGTCTTATCTTTACATATCGACATTCTCTATCCAGTGGCTTCCCACATAACTTTTCATTCATTGCAAACACTGAAGGGTCATTGAATCTGTAAGCCAGAAGATGTGGAACCTCTCCTTCAAGATTGTTTCTTGATAAATTCAAGTACTTCAACCCAGAAATGTTTGAGAGATTTGCAGGAATTGGTCCACTCAAGCTATTAGAAGAAAGATTCAATACTGTTAGATTAGACAACCTTGACAACGAGACTGGTATGTGTCCTGAGAGATGATTACCATCCAGGAATAGAGCATTCATGGAGGAGCATTTGTAGATATCTTCCGGTATTGCATTTGTTAACTCATTCTGACCCAAATCAAGCTTCTTTAAGCGAGATAACTTGGAGATGTCACCTGGAATATTACCCTTCAAGCGATTGGAACGAAGTTCAAGAACTTCAAGACTAGAACAGTTACCAATTTCCGCTGGAATCTCACCGGAAACAGAACTATTCGATACTGACAGAACAACCAAGGACCTTAGAAACCCGTAGGTTGCTGGAATCTCACCAGTGAATGAATTAGAACTGAGATTCAGATACTGTAAACTAACTAAACTACTAAAACCTTCGGGAACATCCCCACTGAGACTGTTCTCTTGCAGAGAAACAACTTGAAGACTTGGCAAACCAAAAACTTCAATTGGCAGCTCGCCTGACAAACTCTGTCTGCTCAAATCCAGAACGTTAAGTTTCAACAAACCCCCAATACTCGCCGGAACTCTCCCGGAAAACCCACATGCGCTCATATTTATGATTTGCAGGTTTGTCAAATCCCCTATGTTGCTAGGTATCTCCCCAAAGAAACCATTTTTACTAATGTCCAAAGTACTCAAATTGCCGAGCTTCATCAACTCAGCTGGTAAATTTCCTGTAAGCATATTGTTGCTCAAATGCAGAGTCTGAAGCTGATCAAGAACTCCAAGACTTGCTGGAACCGAACCAGAAAACATATTTCCTCCCAAAGATAACATTTTTAAACGTCGTAGTTCGCCTAAAAACCGGGGAATCTCACCGGAAAACCGGTTCTGTCCAAGATCAAGAACTTGTAAGTATCTACATTGTAGAATCTGAACTGGGACATCACCAACTAATGAATTGTCACCAATCCTCAACTCCTCTAGCCTGGAAAGGTTACCAATATTTGCCGGTAAAGCACCGGTAAAGAAGTTTTTGGAAAGATCAATCATTCTAAGTGTGGTGAAATTGGTCAACCAAGAAGGAAACAACCCACTTATGTGATTCTCGTGAACTTCCAAAACCTCCAAAACACTTGCACACTCTTCACTTGGCGGCTCAACAACACCCGTGAACTCATTAAGCCCCAGTTTGAGAATCCTCAACGACGAAAGATTCCCCGAGATTCTGCAAAATATACTCGAAGGAACCAAACCAGAGAGTTCATTTCTCGACAAAGAGAGCACTTCAAGTTTCGGAATCGAACCAACACTCCCTGGAACCAACCCCTTAAGAGCATTATCTTCAACGCTCAAGTGAACAAGCGAAGAACAGTTAACTATTGCCGACGGTAAAGTACCGTACAACATGTTGGAGTCGAACCACAGATACTCAAGCTCTTTAAGTTGACCTACACTCGCGGGAATTTGGCCGGAAAAATCATTGTAAGATAAGTTGATGAGCTGGAGATGAGATTTGGACGAGAAGTTCGACGGAAGCTCGCCGGAGAACGCGTTCGACGACAAATCCAAGAACCGCAGGGAATGCGATATATCAGGGGAGACATTACCGGACAAGAAGTTGCCGGCGACGTTAAGTACTTGCAAGTTGGTGAGGTTAAGAACAGAGGGAGGGAGGTCGCCGGAGAGGGAGTTGTTCTGCAAGTAGAGAGCGCGCAGGAGGGAGCATTGAGAGAGCGAGTGAGGGACAGAACCGTTGAACTTATTGGAGTGGAGACTGAGTTTTCGGAGCTGCCGTAGGTTGCCGAGTTGGTGACTGAGACCGCCGCCGAGTTGGAGTCGTGGAAGGCGAAGTTCGCGGACGTGGTTTTGGTAACAAAGAATGCCCGGCCAGTCACACGGAGCTGAAGGCGTTGACAGGTCCCACCCGTCTAGTGCGTTAAGTGGGTCGTGGACGGCGAGTTTAAACGCCGCTAAGGCTTGGATCTCCGGGAGAGGAACGGTGTCGTTCTGGGCGTAGGTTAAAGCTACGAGAATGGAGAAGAGAAAAAGAGTCGTTGCCATTTGAGAGACAGAGAAGGGACATTACAGCACAGAGAATGGGAGCGGAAGAATATAGTTAGCAGGGAGGAGCGTGCTGCAATGTTGCGAAGCGGTGTCGTTTCTAACAGGTTTTTGACTTAGATAGATATTATATTTCCGGTTTTAGTAGTTATTAATTATTCACATAAAACCTTATTTTTAGTTTCATTTATTTAAATAATTTTTATTATTAAAAATTAATCAATTTATTAATTAATAAGTTAATTTTGTAATTAAATTAATTTTTATAAATATTTAATTTTATTTAACAGTCTTTTTTCTTAATTAAACTTCTTCTTCATCGTCATTACACTCAGTTTAAAATTTCGCAATGAAGCAAATTCTAAGAAAGTCTAATAATACGTAAACTTACCCTTATATAATAAAGAGACTGTTTCCGATAGATCTACATTTTTTATAATTAAACTATAATTTTTTATAATTTCTTTCTTTAATCCTATTTTAAGTTCTTTAGTTTTGTTCAATTTCTATTGTATATGGATAACAGTTTAATATCTGTTAAATCTTTATAACTTTAAACATCTTATTTTATCGATTTAATTTTTTACCCAACTTTTAAAATATTGATAATAATAATAAATATTTTATTTAATAAATATAATTATTAGCTTTTGGTTTTCTCCTGTTCTCTGTTTCAAAAGGTGGAAATCCCTTTTTGAAGAATTAGTTTGGAGACTTTGATTGCAACTTTTCTTTTCAGGTTCTAATGGGGTTGATCATTAGATTCTAATCATATGACACAAACACAAGCATTGGTGAGTACAGTCTTTGGACTTTTAGATCTTAACTTTTGCTTGGGTAATAATAGTGGTAAGTTTGGCATCATAGTTTATTGAATTAGCTTTTCACGTTAGTTTTGTTAATATAATTTTTAATAATAACTAAAACATCTTTAATAAACGGTTAAATTACACTCCTTTTTTATTAAGAGAAATTAGCAGTCGTTATTCTTTTGACACACATTTAATAAATTTTCAGATTAATGTAATAATTACAAATTATACTAATCGAGTATTCTGCATTAGACAAGCTATGTACGACAAATTTGAATGAGAGAACTTAAATAGGAGAATCGAACACATAATCTTTTATCCTCGTATCTCTCAAATTTGCTAACTCAACAATCTCCTAGAGAGTTTGTTAAATTACACTTTCCAAATAAAGTCACTAGATTAGAGATAAGAAATCAATCCAGCGTATTTTGAATTGATTTAACGAAAATGTCAATATGATGTCCTTTTAACCAATGTGTTTAAAAACAAACTGAATATTAAATTGATAAAAGAAGAGTTTTAAGTTTTAAAAAGTTCAATTGATATTAAATTATCATAAATCTGATTAAAAATTTAATAAAATTAAAAAATTTTAAAATATGATTGGAAAAAATTATTTGAATAATTTAATATTTAATTAAAAAGATATTTTAATTGATTTACACAAAATATTCGTTTAATTAATAAACTAATCGATTTTAATAACAATAGTTATTAAAGTAAATCGAACAAAAAATTTGGATAATTCAAGATTTATATAGTTAAATCAACTGAACCGATTAAATTTTTTAATCATTAGTTTTAACTTTGAGTCAGATTTATTAAGTTATAACTCACAATTAAGTTATAGATTTTTTAATAATTATATTACCCTCAAAATTTAATAATATGTTGATTTTAAGAAATTGAAATTTTCAAACTCTAAATTATTTGATTTTAAGAAAATAAAATATCAAACTTTAAATTCCCTAATTGGTTTTTTATAATTTAAAAATTTGATTTAAAATATTATAATTCTTAAGTATGTAAAAACAATGACTAAAAAATCGAAGTAATCTGAGCAATTTAACGATAAAAATTTTAAGTCACGACCTTTTTTGTTTAATTTTAAAATTTTTTGTTTGATTAAATTATTAATTAATTGGTTGTTTTTATAAACTGACCAAATTTTATATAAAATAATTTATTTTTATTTAATAATTTATTTTTAATTAAAATTTAAATTTTTTATAAGTGAAGAGAGTCGGTCTCCTTCAATCATTTTTAAATTATTTTTATTTTTATTCATTCTTTAACTAGTTTTATAGCACCGATTATTTAAATTTTAAATCTTTTGTATTCTAATCTAAAATTTAAAAAATTATTTAAGAGAAAAACAAATTTATTGTTCCTTAATTGTGCCCGTTATATCTAAATAAATCTTAATCATTCATTATAATAAGTTGGATGACTTAGATCTTAAAGGCACAAGAGCAATAGATCAACTTCTAAGTGAATAGAGGATTAATGGATCATTGTGGTGAAAAGTCCATCAAGCATAGTATCTAGTGAATAAAAAAATGATTTCTAAAGGTTGATTAGAGTAATAATTATATCCATAACAGTTGATGCTTTGAACATAGATAGGTTACATCCCGACGGGTTTATGCAAAAAACAAAAGGATTTGATCAAAGTAACCGTAAATAAACCAACAACAGTAGTTATCTTCTGCACATTGATTTGATGAATCAGCCCCAAAAGATGGGGTTGATGAGACATGTTCGTTAGAATCATCTACTTGTCATGATCTTACCCGCTTCATTTAAGACTACAGTTCCAAACCTTGGGGGGGTTAATCTTCAAGAAGCTGCAATTTGGGTCCACGTAAGCGCCAATCAATTCACACTTTCAATTAGGTTTGGTAATTTCGACTTTTTCGTGTGGTCTAAAGTCAACAAATCAAATCCAATTCATCGAGTTTTGGACTAATCTTAAATTTAAGATGTTGATTTGAAAATCAATTCAAAAGTGTTGAATTCGCTCCACAAAATAATACTGTTTCGATTTAATTTTTCAAAAAAAAGTGTAATTTGACGATTTTTTAGTCTTTTTAAAATAATATTATTTTAATTTAATTTTTAAAATTTAAAAATTTAATAAGTATAAAACCTTCTTAAAATTTCATGCAATAAAGATTAAAAAAATAATCTTACTTATCGTTATTCGAAGTTTAATTGAAAATTTTGTTAAATGAAAAGTATATATTATAATTTGTAAAAACTAATTAGTTTATAAAATTCGGTCAATTAATTAATAAACAGAAAAATAAATCGGTCAATTAATTAATAAACTCAACAATATTTAATAACAAATATTATTAAGGTAAATTAAATTAAAAATTGATCAATTTAAATTTTTACGTTTGAATCAATCGAATCAATTTGATTTTTTATTCATTAGTTATAATAATTGTCTATAAATTCCATATTTATTAATGTTAAAAAAGTCGAGATCAATTTCCTTGTTTCTGTTTTTGTATGTTACCTTGTGCTCACCCTCATCCATCCATTCATTAACATCTAATGGATGGATAGACGAGGGTAGACCTAGGGTGACACATAAAAACGAAAACAACTACCCTGTATTCAAAAAAATCATGCTGCAAAGATAATTCTTATTAAATAAATAATATTTTTAATGAATGAATGGATGAGGATAGGTACAAGTTAACACACAGAATCAAAAACAACTACGCTATGTTCAAAAAAGTCATGTTTATTTTTTAAGTTTTATTGGATCAGTATTTCTAGACTTTTGATTGTTAGTCAAAAGGTATGAGAAAATAGGATTGTTACTCCACGGAATAACATGATTTGTTGGATCCCGTTACCGGAACCCAACTACATATACGACACACTATCCGGAAACAACCCAAGCCGAAACAAAGCCGAAGCAAAGCGAATGCGGAAGCCAAAATAGCAGAACGAACTAAACGAACAGATTTCGAAAGTCGAATTCGGAAGCAATAACAACCCAAATCGAATAGCAAATCAACGAAGCAAATCAGAACAAAAGTAGCGAAGCGAAATCGAAGCCAAATCGAAAGCGGA
>JANTPM010000006.1:1707477-1726178 GCA_025434745.1 Erythroxylum divaricatum
TAATAATAATAATAATAATAATAATAATAATAATAATAATAATAATAATAATAATAATAATAATAATAATAGAAATACGAAATCAATAAATAATAGCCACTGACTCCAAAAGGCCAGCTATAAACTAAGCCAGCTATAAACTAACACTAAAACCAAAACTAAAAATAATACTAATAACAACTACCAATACCAATGCTAAAAGCAAGTAACTAAAATAAAATAACAAAGGAAAAATAAATTCTTATAATAAACAACAAGAAACAACCTTGGACTAGAAAGGGAGAAGCTCAAGAAAATAGTGGAATAAATAAAAAAATAAATAGGACTACGGAAATAATATTACCAGATGGTTAAAAATAGTAATACTAGCAAAGGGAAGAGATACGATAATGAAAGGCAATATCAAAAAGAGGGGTCAATGTAGACGGGAGGTGAGATTTTAAAGGAGGAGGCTTTACCCAGTATGAAAAGAGAGAAAATGACCTTAGCATAAAACACCAAGCTAAACGGTGGTACCAACGGCTAGTAGCTAAAAAAAAGTTGACAATAACTAGAGAACAACGGCAGAAAAATCAGGATGCTCGAGAAAGCTAGCAGTACGACACTGAAGTGACAGGAAACCCCTACTTAACGTGTCGACAAGTGTATCGGACGGCGTGCATGCAGCCCATTGTTGCCGTCATCACCTATGTGCTGCTTGTATGACAAACGGTAACAGGACGAAAGCCATTTCATGAGCTGTTTCCCGTAACTGACGTTGCTCACAGGGAAGGACGAGACTCCCAACCCAGGTTACTAGACGATCATGGCCAAGAACAGCCACCAAGAACCAGGGAAACACAGATTCACACAGAAAGAGCAGGCACCTCGACTAAGAACTGAAAAATACGTTATCCAAACCATAATGAAAACCAGTAAAATGCATAACTAACAACTCCAAACTCAAAACACAACACGTACTAACACAAATGGACACACAGAAACAACTGGAGGGAAGAGCGTAGTTGGACATATTTGGTTCGGCGGATTCCCTGGTGAGGTCAAGGCGAGCCTGTCCTAACCCCCCACCCTATAGAAAATGCAAAAGGGAAAAAGAAAACTCTACCTGATGACCACTGTCTCGATTGCAGAGTTCTACGTCCTCTAGTATCTGCTACCTCCTGTCGGGGTTGCAACAGCTCGCGGGGATTAGCTCTTGGTCTTAAACCATTCCAAAACTCCATGTGTTGCAGCATATTTCATCGGTGTAAACTATGGAATCGTGGCTGACAACCTTCCTCCACCGTCGCAAGTTGCTAACTTCCTTAAAACTCAAATTTTGGCAATAATTGACCCAAGCTCAATTCTTATTAACGAGCTCTACACTTTGCCTATATTAAAAATTTTAATATATATATCAAAAAAATTTCTTAATAACTTGTGTATATATACAAACACATTTAGGAAAAATGTTTAGTGTCATGCGTATATATATAAGTAAAATGTTCTGTTGCCACATGTGTATATACATTTAGGACAAAGTTTTGGTGGTAATGTGTGTATATGGAACAAAAAGTTCGATTGCCACGTGTGTTTAGTGACTATGTCTGTATTTATATAGGAAAAAATAGTTGTTATGCATGTATATAAAAGAAAAAAATTAGTTGTTATGCGTGTATACGTGTAGGATAAAAATAGGGATGTTAAAAAGGCTCGATTTGATATTAGTCTGAGTTGATCGGGCACGGGCCTACCCGTGACCCGACCGTTACTTATAAAATGACATCATTTTTTATGTTTTTCTTTTAAAAAAATAGTGACGCATGTTTGATTTTCTTTAAATTAAAAAAATAGTTATAAGGTAATGGAATATTTTATCCATATATTAAAATGTAATAATATATAATAATTTATTAACTATACATTATAATCTTTAAAACTTTTTTTAAATAAAAGTTTAACATGCAAAAACATTGACAAGAAAGGCAAAACGAAACTAACCCAAGCCAACAGGCTTACCCCGTACACCCGGATCCTACTAACCTTTCACCATCAATGTCTGAACGAACAGAATTATCTGAAACTAAAGTGGAATCTAAACATGAAGGACTAAGACTCCAATGATGAAGGTTTGCATATAATAAGGCTACCATTGTAAGTGAGTGAACCGCCTTATTTGCAATCCTACACGTCTAATGGAAAGACAGGTGAAGGAAATGTCGCTTGAGTGAAAGACAGTAAAAAGCCAAAATTCCAATCTCAGAACTATTCGAAGACGAAGCTAAAATAGCTTGAACAGCTGTCAAACAATCAGCCTCCACAATGACATGATCAATTGTTTTTCTTTTAACCAAGATAAGGCTTCTCTTATCGACATAAGCTCGACAAGAGTTGGATCAAGAAGAAAAGGATAATGACCTGAGATAGCAGCAACAAAGTGGCCTCTATCGTCCCTAAGAACAACAGCAAACCCTGTGGCATTCTTATCTTGAAAAATAACCTCATTGACATTACATTTTAGGAAACCCTCTGTTGGTCTAGTCCATCCAGAATTAATAGGTCTAAAATCCCCAGTTGTTCCAGTAACCATCTTAAAAATCTCCCGAGAAATCAGCCAGACTTTAATAAAATTATCAGCAAAATTAACAATCATGAGAGAGGGGATGTTCTTACCTTACCATACGCTTAGATTTCGATGGTATCAAATGCTCCAAAGCATGGCTAGCAGACATTCGATGTTAGAAGCCGACAAGTTGTGTAATATCTGCATTAGGAACGAGCCAATCCCATTACATGGGAACCACCCGCCTATCAAAGACCAAACTTCTTTGGCTTTAGGACATACCACAAGCACATGGTTTAAATCTTCTGCATGACCACAGATATCACAGGCGGTGTTAAGCATAACACCCTTGCGACGCAGCCGATCTTTGCAGGGGAGAAAATCGTGAAGACAATGCCATACAAAGTCCTTGATCTTAGGAGGTATAGCCAGAGTCCAAAGCCGATTCCAAGGACCCTCGACGAAAAAGTTATCAATATCAGTGAACATAGGAAGAGCCAACTTATACCTTGTTTTGACTGAGTAAGCGTCATTTGGACTATGATGCCAGATAAGTTGATCTGGCAGTTTAGAGCGAGCAATTGGGATCCTGGAAGCACGCCCAACATTATAAGGAGTTAACAAGCCTTCGAGCAACTGTACGTCCCACCCTGATCCCTCCTCATTAAACAAGTCTCGCACCTTAAAATCATCGAAATATTGAATGAACGGGGAGGTGATGAAAAAATTGTTTGCTTCATTGATCCATGGATCGGCAAAAACATTAATCGAGGAACCATCCCCCAGTCTCCATCTAACACCTTTAAGTAGAATATCCTTAGCCGCAAATATACTCTTCTAAATAAAACTTGAATTGGGGCATTCCTTGGCCTCCTGAAAACTACAAGAAGGGAAGTATCTTGCTTTGAAAATTTTGTTCGGCAGCGAGTCGGGAAAAGCCATAAAACGCCAAGCTTGTTTACCAAGCATGGCTAGGTTAAAACAATGAAGGTCCTGAAAACCCATTCCCCCATATTTCTTCATAACACAAAGGCGATCCCAACTTGCCCAATGAATATTCTTTCAGTTACTTGTTCCCGATCCCTACCAATATGCATTCATCATTTTCTGAAGTTCATCACAGGTGCCTTGGGGAATAAGGAATAAACTTATACAGTAAGCTGACAATGCTTGTGCAATTGTCTTGGTGATAATCTCTTTCCCTGATTTTGAGAGCAACTTATTTTTTCAGCTCGCAATACGCTTTTTAAGTCGATCTTTTATGAAAGCGAAGACCTGCTTCTTCTTTCTCCCAATTAGAGAAGGGAGACCTAAGTATCTCCCGTGGTCGATAGGCGTGTTTACCCCTAAGATAGCTTCCACTGCACGTCTTTCAGAAGATTTTGTATTTGAACTGAACATAATGCCTGACTTCTGAAAATTAATTGCCTGCCCCGACGCTGCTTTATAGATGACGAGTGTCCTATTAATATTTTGTCCTTCAGTAGTATTCGCATGAAAGAATAGAAAGATGTCGTCGGCGAAGAAAAGATGAGAGACACTAGGGCTGCCTGGACAAATAGTCACACCATATATATCCCCTCTAGCCTCACTCTCCCTTAACAAAGCAGATAAGCTTTTAGCGCAGAGGATGAATTGATATGGAGACAAAGGATCTCTTTGCCTCAAACCACGCTTCGATATGATAGGTCCTACTTCAGAATCGTTAAATGCCACCGAATAACGCATAATAGTGACACACACCATAACAAGCTCCACCCACTTGTTATCGAAACCTAACTTTAACAGGATAAATTTGAGATATTCCTAATCTACTCTGTCGTAGGCTTTGCTTATATCGATTTTAAGAGCTGTTTTCCTGTTTTTTCCTTTCCATTTGTTCTTCATATAATGTATGATCTCGAAAGCCACCATAATATTGTCGGTGATGAGCCGACCTGGGACAAAAGTCGATTGCATGGGAGAAATGATCCTTGGGAGCAAAGTTTTAAAACAGTTTGCAATCACCTTAGCTATAAGTTTGTATATGACATTGCGCAACGCTATGGGCCGAAGATCTTTCATGCAAGTAGGATTGTCTTTTTTAGGAATCAGAACAATCACTGCATTATTTAGTGTATTCGGAAACTCACATCGCTCCATCTAGTTTCGGCAATTTTCGAAGAGGTCAGCTCCCAAAATAGGCCAGCACTTCTGGAAAAACGTTGGGTTCATACCATCGGGTCCAGGAGCCTTGTCCGGGTGCATGTCGAACATTGCTATCTTGAACTCCTCAAGCCGCATAGGAGCTAAAAGATAGTTGTTGTCTTCTTGATTCACCACCGAAGTAACAGAGGCAAAATGTCTGAAATCAGTACCTCCCGACGCTGAAAAGAGCTTATTAAAATAGTCAAGAATGATGTTGCCTACACCTTCATCGTCCAAGATTTGTTGACCATTGTCATCCATTAGTGAAGTAATATGATTCAGATGTTTCCTCTTTGAGGCTTGAGCATGAAAATATTTCGAATTGGCCTCCCTATATTGCATCCAAAAAATCTTCGACCTTTGCTTCCAATAAATGTTTTCCTGGGCGAGAAGACAATTGAGATTAGCTTTTTGAGTTCGGAGGGAAGCGTACTGATGGTTTTTACAGGATACCTCCATCTTTCTCTTGATAGTCTTGATGCGTGCTGAAAAGTTAGACCCTAAATGCTTCTACCAATCTAGCAAATTGATGTCACATTCCTTAATCCGAGCCAGAATATTCAGTTCGACATTGGCCACCCAAAACCCTGAAACAAACTCAGAGAAACCCTCCTCAGTTAGCCATTTATTCTCAAATCTAAAACGACTAATCCTTTTTGGTAGAAACTGTCGTGCAGCCAACAACTTGATGGGATTATGGTCAACCGTGGCACACACCAAATTGTAAAGTTTATGAAAAGGAAAATTATCCATCCAATCCTTGTTAACAAAAGCACGATCTAACATCTCCAATATACGAAAGGTTGAGTCTCTTCCTCTTTCCTAAGTATAGCCAAATCTAAGAAGAGGAACTTCTACAAGGTTACAATACGTGGTACATTGATAAAATCCTTCCATCAAAGAGCTAGGATAATCCACTCCGCCCAGTTTATCATTAATGGACAGAAGATTATTAAAATCTCCGAAACAAACCCAAGGCATGTTATGAAGGAGGGAAAGAGAGCGAAGGAGCTCCCAGCTAGCACGTTTTCTAGCGTAATTGGGGAAACCATAAAAATCAGTAAGACGCCATTTGGGATTATTCGAATCGTCAATAACCAGATCAATATGGTTGTTTGAATAGCCTATAACAGTAGCTGAGATAGCACTCATCCATAACATGGCTAGACCGCTGCTGCGGCCCAGCCGGTCAACACAGAAATAGAAATCATACTTCAACATATTTTTTTTACTTCTTCGATCTTAATAGAATTCGCAATAGTTTCACTTAAAAAGAGAATGCAAGGCTTATTGAATCTAACTACATCCTTCAGGGCACGAATTATCTGGCGGTTGCCTAATCCACGAAAGTTCCAAACTATGTAACTCATGGCTCTAGGCTGGTCTACTTAGCAAGACTGGCCACTGGTAATTGATGTGGGGTGGTAGACATAATCATATCTTCAGTGTTCATCTCCTCTACGACGGTAATTCCTATGTTTCCTTGTCTGGGACGTTTTTTACTTTTCTCCATATCCATAACCGAGACTTCTTTATCATTTGGCTCAAACATATTGATAGCCGCCCGTTCTGTTATACTTCCATTAGAAGCTTAATAATTATGGCCCACATTAGAAGTAGATACTATAGTGGATTTTAGTGTGATCTTCTTCGGATAGAAAGAAAAATTATTGCCGATCCTGTGCGGATTCTTTTCAGCAGATTGAGCATAACTAAAATCCTGATTTAATGTAGCAAAATCAACGTCAATCTCATTCCCGAGATATTGTTTCCATTACACCGTCTGTCGTGTAGTTCGGGCCCGTACTTCTGCATAGATTTCCTTCGGCCATTTTCGACAGAGCTCCTCCTCCGACTTTTCAAGTAATTTGAGACAGTTGGATTCGCCATGCCCTATTATGCCACAAAGAAAACATATAAGAGGGAGGCGTTCATAGCTGAATGTTATTTCCATCGGTGTCGCTCCCTGTTTTCTTATACTCTTGTTCCTCATGAGCGGTTCTTCCACGTTTATCCGAACCCGAACTCTCATGTAGCTATTCCATGAGCTGCGTCTGTGCGTTGTGTCGTATTCCAGATATGTTCCCATCAAATTCCCAATGTTTTTAGCCAACATCTCCGACGCAAACCCCAGAGGGAGACCATGAAATTGTACCCAAATATTAGTATTGATGAAATCAACATCTGCTGGGTTCTCCCCTTCCTTCCATTGGTGAACTAGCAAAATACACTTGTTAAACGACCACGACCCTCCAGCTAACATTTTCTTCATGTCGAAATGGTGATAAAACTGGATTATGTAGAGGTTATTGTCAATCATCGGTTTGATGTACGCTCCCTACATAGGACGCCACAGACTCAACAGCGTTCTTTCTAGCGCCTCTGCATTAATCGCTCTTTGGCCAATCAGTTTTCCTAATAGACGTAGCTCATAGTTGATCTCCTCTCGTTGAATATCTTCCTTAGGGATCACAAACTCCACGTCTTCTTTCTCCCTGATAGACATTTTATGCAATCCTAATTCCATTATGCTAAACAGAACAACAATAAAATAGATTGTTAAGAAAACTCCCAAACCTCACCATGTACAATCAAGGCATGACCAAAACTTGCACTCTTTTGAGAGAGAACGAGAGGCAAGACTCATAGGGTTTTTTCTTCAAAACTTGAACATTATTGGAGGAGGCAACTAATTTGATAATGAGCCGGGCCTTGATATTTAAATTTTAATAAAGAGTTGAGTTAGAGATAACATTTTAATTTAAATTTGATTCAAATTTAATAAATATAATTTAAGTTGATAATACTTTGATTTAAATTTAACTTAAAAAGAGAATTTTAACTTAAGTTGTCAATTTTATAAATTTTGGTCGACTCATATAAAATCTAACATTTATAAAAAGTAGAACATGATCAAAATTTACATCAAATTTAAATTAATCACGAATAATACTTTTTATCCAAGCGTTGAAAACAACTTCCCTATTAATTAAGGGTAAGATTGGATATTATTAGACTTTTCCAAACTCTACAGCTTAAGGAAATTTTTACTAAGGAGTGTTATTATTGTTGTAATTTTTGTCCAACCGAGTCCGATTTGACTTGAGTGACCAAAATTTGAAATTTTGAGTTAGATAAAATTTTAAATTTTCAAAAAAATTCTAATAACCTCAAATTTTGGTGAATTTTAATTTGGCAATGGACCGGGTTGAACTCATAATTGGGTCTAAAATGATCCGATTTAAAAAATTTAGACCCAATTCCAGGTCCAACAAGCATTGGTAACATTTTCCAAATTAGTGAAAGATTGATGACAAGTAGTGACTAGTGATTGACTTGATAGTTGTAACCAGTAAACTAAATAGCAGTGAGCCCTTCCACGAGGAGGGTTTAAGCTAAGAAAGCTTACTGTAATGGAGATTATAAGACACCTGGCGATCGGTATCTGTTCGCCGACACCATTTGCTCCGTCGCTACAACCACCGCGAAAACCCTCCAAACTCACCAAAACCGCCTTTCCCGCCAGCAGATGGGCTGAGCGCCTCATCAGCGACTTCCAATTCCTCACCACAACCTCCGATGTCTCCTCCGACCACCATAACTCTCTCTCCTCCTCCACCGCCACTCTCGCTCCTCCCCCGCCACCACCCCCTCTCGCTCCTCCTGAGCGCCATATATCCATTCCTCTCCACTTCTATAAGGTAAAAACCCATAATTATATCGCTCATTTCTTACAATCATTCAAATGTTTGGTCTCTTGTTTAAAATTGGTTTAAATATTTGATGGTTTTAAAGATGCTAGAAGCTGAAACCCATTTCCTTGGAGATGGTATCAAGCGAGCTTACGAAGCTAGGGTTTCTAAGCCTCCTCAGTACGGCTTCAGTCAAGAGGCTTTAATTAGCAGAAGGCAAATTCTTCAAGCCGCATGTGAAACCCTGGCTGACCCTGAATGGAGAAGAGATTATAATCAAGGTCTTATAGAGGACGAGGAAGATACTATCATCACTCAAGTCCCTTGGGAGAAGGTAATTTGGCTTTGTTTTGTCAAGACCCTTTTGTTTGCTTACTGAGAAGAATGCAAATAAAGTGATAATGAATGGAAATGTATAGGTGCCTGGTGCATTGTGTGTGTTGCAAGAAGCAGGAGAGAGTGAAACTGTGCTCAAAATTGGGGCGGGTTTGCTTAGAGAGAGACTACCGAAGTCATTTAAGCAGGATGTCATATTGGCTATGGCTCTTGCTTATGTGGACATTTCGAGGGATGCTATGGTGTTGAGTCCCCCCGATTTTATTCGAGGTTGTGAGGCCCTTGGCAGAGCTTTGAAGCTGTTACAGGTATGCTATTTACTCGAACTTACAATGTCTTGATCATATCTTGCTGTTTTTGCTATGTTACTGGGTATTGATGTTCAAATATAAGCCAAAACACGAATTTTTGTAAGATATTTTATGGAATTTCTGTAGTTATAAGTTATTGGTTGACACATGTGAGCTATCTAGCAACATTGTATTGGCTCTAGAAAGGCATGGATGAAGTAGAGTATATTGGAAAGAGCAAATATGTGGATCTTCTAACGAATTGTTAAATAATTTTGAATTTGTTTAAAACTGTTCTGCTTAAGAATTCTCTCCAGAATATTGATGCAAGTTTCAAATATAAAGATACTTTCTTCTTGCGGATGTAGGAGGAAGGGGCCAGTAATCTTGCACCAGACTTGAAGGCACAGATTGACGAGACATTGGAGGAGATTAACCCTCGATGCTTCCTAGACCTTCTAGCCCTGCCACTTGATGATGAATTTAGGGTGAAAAGGGAAGAGGGTCTTCTGGGAATGAGGAACATATTGTGGGCTGTTGGAGGAGGAGGAGCAGCACCAGTTGCTGGAGGATTTACCCGTGAAGATTTCATGAATGAGGCATTCTTACGCATGACAGCGGCTGAGCAAGTAGCACATATAATTATGTTGAGAAACATGCCTTTTGCCTTATTATTCTTGCTTATCATTTCTGAAGTTCCTTGCCTCTCATTGTAGGTTGATCTATTTGTAGCAACACCAAATAATATCCCTGCCGAAAGTTTTGAAGTATATGGAGTGGCGCTTGCCCTTGTTGCCCAAGCTTTTATTGGTAAAAAGCCTCATCTCATAACAGATGCTGATAACTTATTCCAACAGCTGCAACAGACTAAGGTTCCAGCTCAAGGGACTATAGCTTACATTCCCATAGAAAATCGTGAGATAGACTTTGCTTTGGAAAGAGGTCTTTGTTCATTGCTCCTTGGGGAGGTTGATGATTGTCGATCATGGTTGGGCTTAGATAGCGATCACTCACCCTACAGGAACCCATCTATAATAGATTTCATTATGGAAAATTTGAGGGATGACTATGAAAATGACTTGCCTGGGCTTTGTAGACTCTTGGAGACCTGGTTGATGGAAGTAGTCTTTCTTAGATTTAGGGATACAAAAGATGTGCAGTTTAAGCTTGGAGATTATTATGATGATCCTACAGTCTTGAGACACTTGGAAAGGCGGGCGGGAGCTGGTCATTCACCCTTAGAAGCAGCAGCAGCCATAGTGAGAATTGGGTCTGATGCTGTTATTGATCGTGTAAAGACTAGTGCAATTCATGCATTGCAGAAGGTCTTTCCACCTGGTCAAAAGGCTGAGGGTGTCGGAAGCAAGGAAGCAGGAGTGAATTATTCTCTTACTGTTACGGCTAGTGAACAGCCTGTTGAACAACTTGATCAAGAAAATATTGCCATAGCTCATGATGATTCTGGGAAAAATATGGAGGATGTACGCAAGGTAGAATTGATTACTGACAAAATAAAACAAGAGATTGTTATGATCATGTCTGCTGGTGTGGCCATTGGAGTGATTACATTGGTTGGATTGAGGTTCTTACCTTCTACAAATGGCCGCTTCAACCGGAAAAAAGAAATTGATTCAGCAATGACATCTGACATTGTCCATGCAGGTACAGTTTTATTATATATTTTCAATTAAACTTGATATACCCAACGCTTGGCTGCAACTAATTAGCTATGCGATTCTACTTTCAGTCAAGGTGCTCTTGGCTGTTCACTTTTTTGCTATGATAGTACGTAGCTTAAATTGTTCTCTGAACAGCTCCTTGGGAGACAATTCCTTTTGATGCTATCTTTCTGGTTATGTTCAAATGTCTTATGGATCTCCTAAGCAGCCAAAGGATTGATATAGCATCAAACTTCATGCTGTCATATTTTACCAACTTCAACTGTGTTTCTTCTCTGTTTGTCTCGGTTTTATAGCTTGCTAATACATTTCTACAAGAATCTAATTCAATTGCTTCTAATGAAAAGAAAACTATGCCGAGGAATTTGTAGATCCAAAATCAACAGAGGAATTAACCAGAATGGATGCAAGACTTGCAGAGGATATAGTGCGAAAATGGCAGGATATTAAAGCTCAGGCTTTTGGACCTGGACATTGTACGGAGAAACTGCCAGAGGTAATCGCATGTTGTTTAAACTTCTTTTATAGTTCAAAATGTACAGAAAGCTGTTTTTGCACTTTTCTAACGTTAAGAGCAATTTCTAGGTTTTGGATGGTCAGATGCTGAAAATATGGACAGATCGAGCAGCTGAAATTACTCAACTTGGTTGGGTATATAACTATGATCTGTTAGAATTGACCATTGACAGTGTGACAGTCTCCTTAGATGGTCAACACGCTCATGTAGAAGCAACTCTGAAGGAGGCAGCCTACCTAACTGATGCAGTTAATCCAGAAAACAATGCCTCAAACATTACAACCTACACGATGAGATATGAGATTTCGTCTTCTAAAACAGGCTGGAAAATCACAGAAGGAGCAATCATTTTGTGATTATGGTGCGAGTCCTAGTGTAAAAACGATCTCCGTTTTGGTTTTACTTGTTAATAATTTCTTAGGGAGTACTTCCTTAATATATGTGGATATATGGTAGCCTCATCTTCATGTATATTCTCAAAGTAAACGTTTTCCATGTTGGGACGAGTACTCACCCTTTTCTTGGTGAGTTCTACGTTGATTGTTCTCTGGTTTATGAGGCTTTGTCCTCTTTTGGCCAACCTGTTGGAAAATTAGGAAGAATGAAGCTTAGTGAGTTTTCAGTTCTGGTAAATACCAAATTTGCTACTTTCAAACTTACACGGTGACGAGAACTCCATGTTTCCGTTTGCATGTTGAAGGTTTCTTACATCCTTCTAGCAGAAACAAGTTCCTGATAACAAACCTGACAATACTTAAGGGCACAAGCCTGTAATTATGGTATACGGAAGAAGATTTGCATCTGGTGCCGCAAGCGGTAGATGATCAAAGAATAAAAAAAAAGATTGCAGCTACAGTTCGCTTCTGAGAATTTACACAGAGCAGAAGCCAACCTTTCAACTAAGCAGGTTAACCTGAAGATTTAAGACTGACGTCCTTACATAGATAAGGTTATAACAGCGACGACACGTTGTCTCTCCAGCTGGAGGATTTTTGACTACCTGATGTGGTTAAATAGCTGAGACCGAAGAACTCCTTGGGACAATGGCGTGGCTCTACATATCCAACCAACTTTGCAACAAGTACAGCACTGTCCTTCATATGTTTCATGTCCTTTGTCTCAGTCCATAAACGGAATGCCAATTGTAGTCTCCTTTGTTTCGAGTCTAGTTTGATATTCCACTTCTGGTAAAGCTCCTCCCTCTCCTTTTCCCCATATTTCTTCTGTAATTGCTTGGCCAAAAATTGTCTCTCGCGATTGAGAGCCTTCATACTGTAAGCACCATGAGAAGAGCATAAGATTGCTTGTGGGCAATAAATAGTCGACTATGTTACTTTGCTTTTCTGGCAAAGAAGATAGGGAATACTATTAAGAGGAATTAAAGATACCTTGTTTCTGATGAGATTACATGACCATCTATCATTGCAGTAGTTCCTTTAGCAACCATGTCCTTCAGGAAGAATAATCTTCTGAGCTCTACCTCCATGTACACACTGTCTGATTCGTCACCTTTGAAGGTTAGGAAGAAATAGCTTCTATGTACCAATGGGACATTGCATCTGACCCAAAGTTCAATTATCTTTTTCCTGTACTTCTCAAATCTTTGGGGCCAATCACCATGGTGTTGTCTTGCACCTCGTTCTTGTGACAGTGCGCCTTTCCTTTCATCACTAGTTCCAGTTGATGCTATTGGAACCTGCAAGTCATTCTCTGATTAGTCCAATTACCAGGAAATTAGATGCTTAACAATAAAAGAGAGCAATATTCACATTGTAGGGGACATTTAATGGGCAGCAGCAAACCGAGGACCAGTTACAGTATCCCGGAATCTAACAACGCACAAATTCTTTATCAAAAAGCTCAGCTAATGTAACTCTTGACCAGCAGATTATGGAATAGTTGATAGAAAAATGGTTAGAGAAACGTGTATGAGTAATTATCTCACGAGAATATCGCTGGCTGGAGTCTCTGACTGGAATTCAGGGGTTTTGGTCACTCCTGAAACAAAACTGGGGACACCTGTATCGTCTACACCTACATCTATTTCCTTGATAATTTCTTCTGAGAGACCACTGTTAAGAGGACTTTGTGAATCTTCGCTGCCTGTTTTTCTGATTTCAGCATTAGACTCACTTCCTGGAAACTTTTCCTCTACGTCTTTTGATGTTTCAGGTAAGTCTACTTCAGTCACAGCAGGTAGTGCCTTCTCATTGCCCTCCTCATGACCAGGCCAAAGATCAGATGGAATAGTCATGTGAACTAATCTCCTGCTTTTGCTTCTAGTCCATGTTAACCCTTTAGAGCTTGACAAATCTTCTTCAGAGGAAGTAGATTGTCCCATTTGGTTTATCGTCCTTTGCAATTGCTGAATTTGTTGTTTTAGAGTTTGGTAACTCTTGTCCGTGTCCATTTTCTTCAGTTTCTCATCTTCCTCACTTGTGGTGCGCATCAGACTTTCTTTTGTGTCCCTCACTGCTTCTTTTTCTTTTTCTTTAGTAATAGGTAAGCCTGCCATGTCCTTTACGTTGGGTTCTTCCAATTCAGCACACTGAACTTGCTCGCAATTATATTGAGATTCTTCATTTTTTCTTTGGGCAATCTCCTCAAAACCATGACAAGGGTCGGGCCCCAAAAATTCAGGAGTGCTGTCATCCAGCAGAAAATTATCTTCAGCATCTTCTTCTGGAAGTTGGAGGATTTTATTAGAGAGATGCCCATCAAGATCCCCAAAAGTGTTGCTTCTTGAGTGAACAGGAGTAGGCTTAAACACTTCAAAGGACCCTGATGCAGCATATTGATCTGGTCTTAAAACTCGTTCTTCTCCAATTGATTTTAGCAATTCCTCGAGTTGAACTTGGGCGGCATTAAGTTGCTCAGTCAACTCTTTTATCTCTTTATCCTTCTGCAGTTTTTCAACAAGTCTCAGTCAGGATTATTCCAAATGAAATGCTCGATGTATGATCAAATGGACATTGAATTGTATGCTACAAACATTCCTTAAACTATGTTTTTACTAGACAACAATCGATATTTACTGACCTTTGCAATGACGTGGTCCTTCTCCCTCAGTAACACACAAGAATTACCGGCAGGAGTTGATACCAGGCTTGCCAATTGATTCTCCAGCCGGGCCAGTTCTTTCTGCAATTGCTTTACCAGCGCCTTATCAGACATCACCAAATTGACTTGTGCATTGGTGGCAACCTCTTTAGCACAACTTGCAAAAGAAAGGGAGTTCTTTGATTGCTCAACATGACTGCGCGCAGGGCTCATGGTGCAAATGATTGCTGTTCTGGCATTGCCTCCTAAAGAGTTCTGTAGTATGCGAGTTAGCTTAGAATCTCTGTAAGGTACATGCCCATTCCTCCCTTTGCTGCAGCAAATCATTGAATTAATGTGTTTTCATTTAGCGTAAAAAATTTATAGCTTATTATCCAGCATAAACTTGTTTGGACTTTTTAACATCTAACATGAAAAATTGGCCAACCTTAGCTTGCGAATAACAGTTCCTAGGGTCAGTAAACTTCGATTGATGTGGGAACCTTCTTTCAGTCTTGCACCAGCTGCTAATGTTTGAGAAGCACGCTCGCTGCCAGCAAGGTCAACGAAATTCTGCCGCAAAAATCACAATAAGGGCATTACAAGCTTTCATGAAGAGTAAAAAACAACTTTGTTGAAGAGATTTTCTCTTAAGAATTATGAACAGCTATAACATAGCTATTATTTCCTTACCACAGAAGCTGTAAGAGTGCTGCACTTTCCATAGCTTAAATTTTCTCGAGAAGAACTCTCAACTGTCTGAAAAAGAGAAAAAAAAAAGGAACAAAATGGTGATAAGCGAGAGTAATGCATTGATCTGGAGACGGAAATACTTAAGCCTAAGACAGGCGTACTAGTCGTAGAATTTGATGAGATCTGGAGCTAGTCTCGTTCAGGGATGTTTCTCCTATTTGCCTTTGAGCTGCAGAAATTGTGAAAACATCAAACTTAAGCTGTTGTAGTCTTTTTCGAGTTAAATTCAAAGAGAGTGAATTGGTGTAACCTTACCCTCGCATATTGAAAGAAGTTCCTGTAGGTGGCTACTGTCCGTCAGAGTCTCCTCCGTAAGTTTCTCAACAACAGTCCCCCTCTGTAACCACAATATGCATACATACATGTAAAACTGCTTTTTTCTGATAACATTCTGATTATACTGCGACGAAATTCAAAACCTTGCAACAGGGATTAAAAAGTATTTACCTCAGGATCATCAAGGAGTCTAAGTGGGGTGCTGTCTGGGCTAAGAAGATCTCTGACAGCTTCATTATAAATCTCAATTGCAGAGAATCTCAACACAAATTCTCTTTCTTTGTGCTACGAATGTAAACACCAGAAATTAGAGGAAAGGAAAACACATTTGACCAAAAGGAACATGACCTGATTTCAACCAAAAATTTACCATTTCAACGTAATCATATATATCTGATACAGCAAATTGGGTGATTCCACTCATTGTATATGTCTTCCCACTGCTTGTCTGCCCATATGCAAAAATGCTACCTGGCTCGTAACAAGAAAACTTTTACCCTTTAGTTCCAAGTTTTCAGAAAGTTTAGGGTTCATGAGTTTTGAACAATTACTCACAATTCATGCCGCTAACTACGGAGAGAATGAGCTCTTTGGCTCCTTCTTCATACACCTGTCTTGTGGAGCATTCGCTGCCGAATACTCTATCTGCGAATCATATATTCATATAATATATGTGTGATCAATTTCTGAGAGTGCTCAACAACAATCAGGTCCAATGCTAAGAAGAAGATTGACAATCTTAACAATTACCAAATGTATATGCTGTAGGGAACAAGGAACGATCGGGCATGCTGGTCTTGAACACGATAGTGTTTTTGTTGATGCACTCCCAATCCGACACGTCGTTTCTGGAGATCTCTCTATCGCTCAATGGCCTCAATCGAACGGAAACGAAGATCTTCTCCTCTGAAAATGGAGGTTCATGCACAACGGATTCTCCATCCAACGACAATGAAAGCACGCTCATCTTATCGTTTTCTTTCTCTCCTTTTCAGCGTTCACTCTATCTCTATATGTTTCTCATCACAGAAAGAAAAAGGCAAAAGGAAAAAGAAAGGAGAAAGAGGAGAGAAAGAGAGAAGAAAATGGCAGTCCCGTGTGGATTCTCTCTCTTCGCCTCCTCTTTTTCTCTAACTAACTTTCAATGCCTCTAGATGCAGGCAGTTAAGTTTATTTAGGAAGAGGAAGGGGTTGAGTTATGATTTTTAGCTTCAGCGGTTTTCCCGCGCTTTTCCGCCATTGATCCCCTCTTTGCATGGTCGTTAGGTCCCCTCACACGTGGCCGCCACGCGCTCCTTCTTCTTCTTCTTTTTTTGGTCATAATTCGGTTAATTTTGTGTATTTAATTTGCGTTTGTTACTAAAATAAAAATTCTGTCTCTCAAGTATTACCTTCAATGCCCTCTTCAGTACCCTCCAGAGCACCTATTGATGAAGATGCCCTGGAACTTCTCTTATTCAACTGCCTTTAGCTTGCATGACCTAAAAAAACGCGCATTCATGCTAAGTGCGTTGGAGATCCGCATTCACGTTAATTCTTACAGAAAGGAATGAAGATTCTTTTTGGAGGTCTGCAGGTTGCTTTAAGTGCGTTGTTCATTTCTGATCCAGATACTTAGAGAGATGGGTACGACATGGAGGTGATTAATTAAACGTCGAGTCTTCGGTGAATATACGTACTCTTCTGTGTTTATGCACATTTTCTGGGAAACCAAAGCTAGTGGAGTATGTACTCAACTTGAAGCTAAAGAAAGGAGATAGTGAGCGGGAAATTTACCTGAGGAAGGATGCCTCCGACAGAGAGAGAAGCAGTGTTTTTGAGGCTAACTTCGCAAAAACTCCCTTGCTTTGAATAGCTCAAAAACTCCATTTCGCGAAGGTTCTAGATGTTCACCGGCGTGACCCGACCCATTTTAGGTGATTCGGACAGCTTTGGGTCAAGTCGGTTCAAGTCGGGTTGGGGCCAAATTATTTTTATATAGGTCGGGCCGAAATGAGTAGGGCTGGTCTGAATGAATTTGTAATTTGTTAGATGGAAGTAGGACATAGAAGAACTGGATCGGGCCTTTTAAAGCAATGTTGTGAATCATTTTCGGACCTAGTCCAATGGTGCCTAAACAAGTGGGTTGGGTGGAATGGTCTCGGGTTAAATCGGTTCAAATCGGGTCAAGTTCAATCAAATGAATCCGGTCGGGGCAAATATTAATTCGGGTCAAATATGTCTCTCCCGGACGGAGCTGAAGAGAAGATGAAGAAAGTGGAGGAAGGATCTGTTGCTACTCTGTGCCCAGTTGTCTGAGAATATGATATTCGTCGATGGTTCTTCCATTTTCGTCTCTTCATCGTTCTTCTCTCTGCGCCAAGTCCTGGTATTCATCTTTCTATCTTTTCTTCTGATAGGAAAAAGCACAAATATTCAAATTTTACTTGGTAACTTTGGAAGAGAAGGAAAAGAATGGAGAAAAAGTGAGGGGTGAGCAGTTAGTAGGACTAGATATGGACTCCATTGTCCTTTTTCCGACTAATTTTCCAAGGACAGGCTGCTTTGAGATTCATTCTTCTCCAATTATCCGCCGACTAAGGACGTACCCAACCAATATTTCACGGAAATCAATTGCGATAATCATTCAGATCCCCTTCTTCAGTATCACTTTAACAAGCCAAAGGGCTCTTGGCTAAAACAACAAATTTTTATTAGGAAATAGCAATGGATCGAATTGGATTGAGACAACAAATTAAATGGAGCAAGCTCTTAACTCCCAGATTGCCACCGAACAAGAATGCGCCTCTCTTCTCTTCCAATTTTCTAAGGTCACTTTCACTTTACTTTCCTACAAGAATTTAAATCTCATATTGGTACATATCTGATCATAGTGTGTCAGTTTGGTTCATTCCAGGATGCGCAAGAAAATGCAGATTTGATCACAGGCAATCTCTTCAGATCAAATGGACCAGTAATTTTCATCATCTGAAGCCTTGGAGGCCGAGAGGGTTGAATTCGATATTGCATCTGATTTCATCGGTGATGCACTCCTTTTGGTTCATCAATCCATTCAGCATTCGATCGAGGGTGATCAGAACGAGAAACAACTTCTTCTTAAAGAAAAGGAATTACTTGCCAATCTTGCTTTAGTCAAAGAAAGACGAGATAGCAGTGCCTGATGCCAAACCCAAGCAGTTGATTAAAGGATTGCTCTTATTGTCACAGGTTTCCAGGAGACTCAATCAAGCATCGATTCTGGTTGGGTCGGCTATATTGGACCCGAGCCTAGTCCTACAGGCCGATCGGTCTGTCTCACATCCATCAATCAGCACAGGCCTAACCCACGCATCCACAGCCCATTAACATGAAAAAACCTCCCTTGCACGTACGTGAGAAAGGCAAAGACGT
>JANTPM010000006.1:1734388-1746966 GCA_025434745.1 Erythroxylum divaricatum
TACTATTTTTACACTTTACAAATTAGCTTTGAGAGTCAAGTATGGACTTTTACTTTTCTTGCCCTTATTATTTAGTCCCTATTTAGTTTAGCTTTTAGAGAGTGAATAATTTTTTTTCAACGCAAAAATTATTTTTAAGAAAATTAAGTATTTTGCTGTAAAATTAAAAAATACTTTTTTCATAGAAATAATTTCTTTAGAAGTTAAAATACAGCTTTAAAAGTCAAGCATGAACTTATGCTTTTCTTGCCTTTGTTACTTATTGCCTATTTGATTTAATTTTTAGAAGATAAATAAGTATTATTTATCGCAATTTTTTTAAATGATCGTTTAGTTATAAAATAAAAAAAATACTTTTTTAGTTGATATAATTTTTTTGACAATCAAAATAAAGTTTTTTTAAAAACTTAAATTTGGAGGTTTTAAAAAAAGTACTATTTCAAATAAAATTTTCAAATTAATTAATAAATCTATTTTTTAGTCACTTTTGTCCTTATATTTTACATATAATATTCACAATATCTACAAACTCGTCTTCACGTTTATTTTGAGATTTATATCATATTATTTGACTTTTTAAATATGTTTTCATATTTATTTTTTATATTAATTTTCCTTATATTATAATTCATACAAAATATTTGATTAGATATATTTTTATTTATGTTTCATATTGTTTAAAATTATATAATAATTAATGTATTGTGTTTTGCATATTGTTTAACTATATTTTATTTAATTATAAAATTATTTATGTATTTTATTTTTATATTATCAAACAGTCTACTGTATATTTTAATTGATAACTAAATAATTAACTGACTTTTTAAAAAACTCTACTAAAAAAACATTTTGATATCAAAAAGCTTTATTGACAAAATTGTCATAATATAAGGCCACTTATACTGAAAGTCTCATACCTAGCCTTCAAATTTTAGGTCTAAGTTCAAAGTCTAACCCGAGTTCTGCCGGCCATTTTCACCCCCAGCCAGAGGCAATCTCTACGTCTACCTCTAGTGTTTATCAAAGTCTAACCCGAGTTCTACCGGCCATGTTCACCCCCCAGCCAGAGGCAATCTCTATGTCTACCTCTAGTGTTTATAGGGCTACAGCTAATTCATGCACGTAAAGATGACCACACAAGTGGCTTGTTCATACAGACCTAACTGGGCGGTGATGATGAGTCCATTATCGCCAATAAATGTAAAAGCTGAATTCTAGTTTGTAGTTTGGATAATAAATTCGAATTAAGTTTTTGGTAATGTCGGTCAATTAACAACTTTGAACTCTAAGCTGAACCACTTGTTATCGTTCATTCCCTATCGGTCGCTGTTCTGTGTTTCTAAATCGTTCAACAAGACGAGAGAAACGTTTAAGCAGAGTTGACGCTTCGAACTGCAATAATTTAATATGTTATTTAAGGTCAATTTAATTAGTTTTATATATTTACTAACTCATCTTTTTAAGTAAAAGCTCTTTGAGTTTGAAACATACACGAGCTCACTCTATCTTGTGCTGAATAATAAATAGATGGTAAAATTTGAACTCACGATCACTTAGTCACAAAGATTTTAATACCATGTTAAATAACCGGTTCATCGCAATAGCTTAAAATATTGTGTGAGGTCAATTTTATTGATTTTATATATTTATTAACACTGTCACTGTTCGATCTTATTTGAGATTAATAAATATAATTTAGACTTATCATACTCTAAATTAATTTAAATATATTTTAAATTTGAAAATTCAGTTTAAAAAATTCAAAAATCTTTTTTAAAAGTAAATATAAATTTTTCAATGTTTTAAAAATCGAAACGAAAGTTAAACTGTTAAAACAAAAAAATTAAAGTTTAAAAGATTTAATTGATATTTTAATGAATTTGCTATAAAATTGTTATACGTATCATAATTTATTTTAGGGTAAAAGGCATAAATATTTTGTATAGTTTATGCTAGCCCTTCTTGTAAGAGTCTGGAACAGCCGGGATTTTATCTGTAGATAGAGAACTAGTTAGACCTTCAATAATGAGGTGCGCCCACTTGGTCCGCCTGTGGAGTGGTGCGCCAGTTGAGCCCTCAGAAAGGTGTGTCCGCTTGGCTCGCCTACGGGATTTCCTCGAATAAAAAAAATTGTATAGTTTACAAAATTTTAGAAAAATCCTCTTATTTTTTAAATTTTTGAAAATTTTCCTTCTAAATTTTAATTTTTTTAGAAAAATTCCTTCTCTTAGAGTTTGGTTAAAATATAATAAAGGAATACGAACATATACAATATAAATATCGTATATGAACTAATCAATTGTTACTTATATGAAAATTCAACTTAATTCTTAAATTTGATCAAAATCAATTAAATTAATAATTTAAGATAATCTTAATTAATTATTAGTTTAAGCTATTATTAATTTAATTTAAGTTTAAAAGTTGAGTTAAATCGTCATATAAATAATATTTGATTAGTTTATGTTTGATATTTATATTATATATATTTCATAGATTTTTTTATTGAAATATAAGAGAACAGATTTTTTAAAAAATTGAAAATTAAAAAGATTTTTTTTAAAATAAACTCAGGGAGTTTTTCTAAAATTTCTTAAACTACAGGACATATCTATGTCTTTTATACTATATTTAAACAGCAATCACATAGTAATGTGTGAAAATAATTTAATAATAAATAAATAAAATTACAATAATGTCTCTAAATCATAAATTTAATTGTGGGAGAAATTTATGTTAAGTACCCAAACTTGACCGCTTCAAGCATTTACTCCGACACTCGTATAACATGATAGAATAAGAGTTACATATCCTAATCTTAGATTTATTGATAACTAATTAGTTTTAGCCAACATTCCTCTTTTGTTCAGTCCCGTGAGAAAAGTCAATAGTGATTGCTTTTTGGTAGTCAAGGGAGGTAAGGTAGCCTATGGGGGCAACCGTACGCCAGGACCCGCATCAAACAACAATAGAGATCGGAGCATTGAATCCGGTGTCTCCATAGTCATTGCTATTGAACATTCTTTGGCCCGTGAGAAAAGTCAATAGTCATTGATATTGAACATTCTTTCTTGCAAAAGTTGCGTTTCCACATTAAATTCGCCAATCTACTGTTAACATCTAAAGGTGGGCATATAGAAGGGACCTATGTTTTAAAATCTGGACCGATCTTTGAATCAGTGATTTTATTGATCATCGATTTGACCGATTCGATCGGTTCGATCATCAGTCAAATCGGTGTGACGTAATAATTATGCAATAATTATATTTAATTATATATAATATTAAAAATATTTTAAAAAATCAAAAAATAAAAAATAAAAAAATAATTATCGGGCCGGTCAATTGACCGGTTTTTTATGAGTAATTTGTAAAAACTTTTTGTATAAAATAATCTTTTAGTTTGACCGGAAGCTTAATCGATTAGGGACCAGGACCATTGACTTTGAGACCGGCCTGAAAAATCTCGGCCACCCCATTAATATCTCATGTTTTAAAGGTTCTCTCTTTCACTGTCTCCTTATGCGATATCTCATCTGGAATGCTTCTTATCCAGTGTACAATAATGCACTTCTAAGATTTTTAGTTATTAGGTATTAGGTATTACTTATTCTAAATTTTATTTGGGTAATTGTATCCCTTACTTCGTAAGATCTTACAAGGTAGTAAAGTGATATCAGAATTATCATATTCGACTTGAATATGAATTTCAAAAAATTAATTTAAATATAGGACTGTTAATAAATTCAGAATATAATTACCATTCAGAAAATGTGGGCTTCTAAAACGAGGGGTATGTTTAGGTAATTATATTCGCTACCTTATAAGCCTAAGCAAGAAAATGGATCGAGTCTGATTAATAAAAATTAGAAAGTACAATAATCTATTTATTGTTGCTAATGGGATTTATTCTAAATACGTAAATTGCAAATTGTTAAGCTTTATAACATGGATCTTTTATTAATTTTTATTTAATTTTATATATTAGTTATTTATATTTAGTATATATTCTATTATGTGGTATATTTAAAACAACCTTTTTATCAATTAGAAATAAAGTTGTGTGCCTATGGACCTCTCAAAATTTCGCTTATCAGTATGACTTATATTAAAATATTATTGTTATTGTTGTAGTAAATTTTATAACTTTGACTTCAATTGAGTCTGGAGTAAACAAAAGTGTAGTCAAATATTCTGAGAAATCTCCCTATTTTATCATTAAATTTTATTTTTCTGTAATTGATCATAATTTTGTAGCTATTTACAAAAGTTTAATGCAATTTAATAGAATTTTTTTTATTCAAATCAGGTAATAACAAATCTATAGCCTTTTAGTTACTACAAATTTTGGTAAGCTATGGCTATTTCGACCTTGAGTTTAATACCAACTTTTATTTAAATAACTCGTTGTTTTTTTTTGGGTCTTAAATTAACAATCATATTCTCAATCTCTAAATTAGCCGAGATGATAATAAATTGAATCGGATTTGGGTTATATATAATCGTAACACAACTTCATTTTTCTACGTGATTAGATTTGGATAACTCAAAGGTCAATTGATTCAAAATTAAAACGATGTCATTTTCTTAAGTTATGTCAAAATGATAATATCTTGCTCAAATCGATTCAAGTCATTCAAGTTGAATCAAGCACATTTATTCTTATACCTAACCCAAAATTAACAAATTCAGCCGATACTAAAAAAAAACCAGACTTGTACCACAAATTTTAAATTTGTTTAAGCCTTGACTTAGATATGATTCAAAATTAAAATGACATCATTTTCTTAAGTCATGTCAAAATGATATTATTTTCGTCAAACCGATTCAAGTCATTCAAGTTGGACCAAGCACATTTATTCTTATACCTAACCCAAAATTAACAAATTCGGCCAGACTCGTACCACAAATTTTAAACTTGTTTACCATAATTTAGTACATGATTCAATTCTGGTACAACACACAGCCTATATCAATCAATATCAATCATTATTTGAGATAATTTTTAAAATTACAAAATAATCTTTTAATTTTATAAATTTATAAAACTTCCTTTATTTTTTTTATCTCACTAAATGTCTTAAATGAGTTCCAATTATGAGAAGATATTTTTAAATCATCTACAAGGACGAAGTCATACTCAACTCTAAGAGGGGCCGAGGGTCTGAGATGGCCCAGATGGAGCCTGGAGGGTGGAGGCGTTTTCAATCTGGCGAAGGAGGGCTGTGCGTGCAGAGTTGAAGAGAAGAGAAGATAGGGAATTTTTTTAAAGGGGCCACTTATGTTTGTAAATTTAAAAATTTTAATTATATAAGTAATTTAAAAAAATATATTTGAAGGGGCGGTAACATGGCTCCGTCCCTGAGTCTTGTCACGTATCATCTAGATTAACTCATAATTTATCAAAAATTATTGATTCGAGTCCACTACGATAGGTTTTCAAACGAATTTTATCGTTTTTGTCATGGTTTAAGGTCGTGAAAGATTTTTGGTAATTTTAAGATTTTGTTTGTTGTTCTATTGGGACTTCAAATTGTTACTTTTTATATTTTAAATATTATCAATAAATGTAAGTAATTTTGTTTACGTAAACTTTAATAAAAAAATATTTATGCTACACTAAAATTAAAATAATATCATTTTAATTATTAAAATTCAAATGCAGGACCAATTGGAGGATTATAATTATAACAACAACAATCTTTAATAAAAATTTCTCTAAAATGCGAGATTTAAGGAGGTTTTAACCGTTAGCTATTAGAGAGACTATTTACAAAGAAAACTATAATTATAATGAATAATTAAAAATTAAACGGTAATATTTTAGATTGTAAAATTCCTTTTTATCGATTTTGTAATTTACGAAATATATTCTTAACTAATTTTGTTTAGTGGTAAGACTGAGAACGAATAATAAGGCTTTGATTGGCTCACGTGTCCCGCGTGTGGTGGAGGGAGAGGTAGCCGTTACTTTCCCGCGAATTGTGTGCAATTAAAAAAAAAAGCAGAAAACGGTTATACAATTACATTTCACTCTCTCGCTCTCTCTTTCTGAAACCGTTACTCTGAATCATAACAATGGAGGGTTCGATACTGACGCCGACTCAGAAATATGCAGCAGCTTCGCTCTTCGCTCTGGCTCTTCACCAGTCTCAGATCCACCTCACTCAGCCTTCCAAGTCCCTCCCTTCTCTCGATAAGGAGCCCGTCGGTGATGGCGCCACTATCGGTAAAACTGCTTCGGTTTCCGATAACCCTAATCTTTGGATCCACGAAAGCTCTGGCTTGCTTTTGCCAGTTTTCAGGTAAGATTTTGATCTCGGAAGCTCTTGGGGCCACATTATAAGGATATGTATAGCGTCAAATGGCATTGAGCTAAAGTTATTGAAAGAGGCGAGGAAGTGGCTCAAATATTATTCTAAACATTAAATTGAAACCAATATCCTATGAAAATAATCAAATGGGAAAGACTATGAGGTAATACGTGATTGATTGATTAATAACAGGTTGTTAGGAGTTGACGATAAAGCTTGGGATGGATTGAAAGAGACTGCTGGTTCTTCCACGCAAGTGAGGCATCATGCAGGAGCGGTATGGAATTTTGTTTTTTGATCTATGTATCTTTATGTCATTGGAAAAGATAATGAAACTGTTTCTTTGCAATGTGGAAATATGATGGAATTTGTTATTTTGTTTTTGGGTGCTTCAGTTAATTTTCTTGTTTTGATGTTGAATTTCTGTGTGACAGCTCTTAACACTGCTCTCGGAGGCAGGGGAAAGTGAGAAAAGTTGTTCAGAGAGAAAGGACAAGGAGCGGGCTTTATCGAAAACTGTTGATGCTACAGCACTTAATATGGAGGGAGTCTCTGATTCTTCGGAGGGGATTGGTATGAGAGTAATTGATCTGACATTAATTGTAATCTGATATTGATCAGTATTGGGACACCATTGAATCTGTGATATGGTTGCAGAATCTCATGACGCAAAATCCCCCAACGGATCTGGACATAGGACTTCCATGAAATCGCTAGAAGAGGGAAATAGATTGAGTTACGAGAGGAAAGTGACTGTACTCTATGAGCTTCTTGCAGCGTGTGTTGCAGAAACTGATAAAGGTGGAAGTAAGTCTTCACAATCAGGAAAAGGTTATGATGCTCGCCACCGTGTGGCTCTGCGACTACTGGCTGCATGGCTGGACATCAATTGGACAGAAGTGGTTTGTCCTAGCAACACTAGTCATTTTCCAATCTCGAATGAAGCAACAGTTTTATGATTTTCTCTTGTTACACTGTGTGATCTTCGGAAGAAGATCGTGAATCCAATTTTCTGTGCACTTCTATTTCTTTTTGTAGGAAGCCATGGAGATCCTGGTTGCTTGTTCTCTGATGGATTCAGAAAAAGAGAAAGACGGCATTGATGATAAAGATGTACCCTCGGAGAGCACTTGGGATAAAATGAAGCGTGGGGGTACTGTTGGCGTTGCTGCATTAACCGGAGGAACCTTGATGGCAGTTTCCGGTGGTACGTATATTCGCCATCTGCATCTGATAGAAGATTTCTTGGACTTTCTGGTTAGCTTTACGTCATGTTTTTGTTATATCTTGATAGGCCTTGCTGCCCCAGCAATTACTCAAGGATTGATGATGGTGGCTCCTGCACTGGCTACTATTACAACATCATTTTATGGTTCTGTTGCAGTTGCTGCTTCATTTGGAGGTATAGATTCATTTTGAAGGTTTTCATGTGGTGGAACTAGTTTTAACTGATTCTGCTCAAGTCCTTTCTAATTAATGGTTGTGTTCATGTCCATAACTTGTAAGTTTTTTGAGTCTGAACTGACATTTGAATACAATTGCACCTTAGTTGATCAATTTCTTCAAAACAATACCGTATCCATTTAATGTCTCCTTTCATGCTTTTTGGCCACTGAGTTACTTTTATCTGGACTTTGCAAAGTTGATATGCAGGATGGATTAGCTTTTCACGATTGATGAGCTTATATGCTTGAAAATATGCATTTGCTTGTAAAATAACTCTCCGAACTTTCAGAAAGTTCCTGATCAGGATTGTGAAAATATTAGAAGTCTCTTAGAAACATCCAGTCTTGGACAAGTTCTACATATAGAAGTTCTATAAGTTTTAAGGATACGGAATTGCCTGTACCACCAGATCTTTTCATTATACAAGGTAATCATGCACTCAAACTGTCCGAAACTGGTGATGTGTAAATTACGTTGTTAAGCAAGCTGCACGCTTCTAGGTCAAATGCACAACTGTAAGCAGAGGAACAGTTTGCAAATAGAGTGAACAATGGAGCAGATACAGTTAGAGAAGCTGATTTATAGCTGGGATTGTTAACACTGACATACTACACGGATGGCAAATTAGCAAGCTAGTTTGTCATGCTTATTTGCAGGATAAATTAAGAGGCTAACAAAGATATTGTTTCTCATCTTCTGTTAACAGTTGCTGGGGCTGGCCTCGTGGGGACCAAAATGGCTAGAAGAATTGGTGGCATGGAAGAGTTTGAATTCATTGAAATTGGAGACAATCATAAGCAAGGCGTGAGTTCATCTCTCGTGCCTTTGCTTGCTTAAACTTTTAACACTTAATCAATGGAGTTCTATGTTTAGCATTTACCATGTGGGCTTTATAGCTTCTTCTTTCATTGTTGGTGATTTACTATGATGATGATGATGACTTTTCTTGTCAGCGGCTAGCGGTTGGAATCATGGTCCCGGGACTTGTATTAGAAAATGAAGATCCCATTAAGCCCTGGGAAGGTCATATGAATAACTTGGAAAGGTAAGTAAGCTTTTTCGAGAGCTTTGGGATCTCATGGCATATCTTTTCATTTTTATGGGGACGCTGTCTTGTGTTTGGACTTACTTCCCAATTGGGCTTATTGAGCAACTCCAAGTGAAGTATTAGAGCATCTTTGTTTCAGAAATCTTCTCCTGCAGCTTATTACTCATGAACTCAAACTACCAGCGGTAGATAAACTTGGAGCTGAACCTTAAACTAATTTTTGAAATGGAATTGAAAGTTTTTCCTGTTGCTAAAATAATGATACGTTTGTCTGATTTGCTTCGCATTTTCCCCTTTAAATAACATTACTGATATAATTGTACGACTTCTAGGTATCTTCTGCAGTGGGAAACTAAGAATTTGATTGCACTTACCACTGCCATACAGGAATGGCTTACTTCAAGTACTAACAAACTCTGCAACTTCTACTGTTGTCATTCTGTGTAAGTTTATACACTTTTATTGATGATCTTGTCTCTTTTACAGAATTTGCTTTGCAGTTGGTGAAAGAAGGCGCCATGGTAGCAGTGCTTAGCGCTCTTCTGTCAACACTGGCTCTACCAGCTTCATTGGTGACAGCATCTGATCTTATAGACAGCAAATGGGCAATTGCAGTCGATAGGTTGGAATCAAATGTTGCTGAATAGTTTAGTTACTGCACGCACGTAATTCATTTCATCCATGGGAATCTTCCTCTGGTTGAAAGAAACATGTGCTCTTTGTATTAAACTTCTCTGTTGTTAACTAAATATTCCCAGATCTGATAAAGCTGGAAAGATGCTCGCTGAGGTGTTGCTGAAAGGATACCAAGGAAACAGGTAAAATGATCCGCTGTTGTCATGAACATAATTTCAACTCATTCTTCGCAATTGTTTTGAATCGGATATTTTGTTTTGGTGTGCATGCTTCAGACCAGTTACACTCGTAGGTTTCTCACTGGGAGCCCGAGTTATATTCAGATGTCTTCAGTGTTTGGCTGAAACAAAAGGAGACAATGGTTGGTAGTAAACTATCCAGTTCCTCATATATTAGGATAGAAGTAGTCTGGTAAAAGTAATCCCTCTTTATTTTCCTGTAGGTGGATTGGTGGAAAGGGTTGTTCTTCTTGGAGCACCGGTTCCAATAAAAGGTGAAAAATGGGAGGATGTTCGCCAGGTAGGACTTCTGTATGGCAATATGCAAGCGAGTTTATTCATGTCCCGTTCATCTCTTAATACATATCATTAATACCAGATATATATGTGTAGTTGGTTCCTGGTAGATTTATCAATGCTTATTCAACAAGCGACTGGACACTTGGAATTACGTTCCGTGCCAGGTAGATAACTATTTGCAAATTTGCAGCATTTGCAAAAGATGAACTCTTAGGACATATTAAGTCAGAGACTACTGAACAAGAATTCTGTGCTTAGTACATATGGTAAAGGTGATCCCACCTTGGCGTTACAAATTAGCCATGGTGGATTGAAGTTGCACTTCCGTTGCACTCTGAAATTGTTTGAAAACCCCAACATTTTCTGAGAATATTGAACACCTCTTCCATACGACATATTTTTGGTTGTTTAAGATCATATCCTTTTGATACATAATGTTTCACATCTTGACTCTGTAGAATTCCAAATTGAAGATCATGTAGAACAGGATTCAAAATAGTACACATATATATAACCTTCTATTTTCATAAGCACTTTGGGTTGTTTCCTTTAGAGTTTCTGAATGCTTCGATATGCGCAGTTTATTTTCAGAAGGGTTAGCTGGGATTCAACCTGTTATCGTACCTGGAGTGGAGAATGTAAGAACTCAGATCTCTCATTTTGAGATTCAACTGTCTTTAGTACTTCACATGGTTTTTAATTGTGGCTGCAATATTGCGGTTGCTGTCTGGATTATTACTATAATTTTTCGCAATTACAGTCGTATCTCTTGCAACTGTGCTCAAATCGTCTGCAATTGTCATTCCAATCTAACTGCATGGCCTTGATCATGGACACTAATAGTTCTCTATAAAACATTTTCATTGTCATAATCTCCCGCAACTGCCAGATAACTTGTAGTCTGCAATCTTGAGGTCAACTGAATCTCACTGGTTTTGCAGGTTGATATAACAGAGCATATTGATGGACATTCTTCGTATCTTTGGAAGACAAAGCACATACTCGAAAAACTTGAGATTGAAAACTTCTATCCAGTTCTTAGGATGCCAAATATAATAGTCCAAGAACAGAAGATCCCCACCTAACTCGGCAATGAACTCATTGCCAAGACCACCTGTCAAATCTTATTTATGCGAGACGAGACCGAACAAGTGAGTCTCAGTCGGAAAAGTAGATTGCTAGTTCATTACAGCATTTGGAAATTTCAGTTCTGTCCAATGAAAATTTGCGCTGTTAGCCTTCATTGTAGCTAAACTATTCACAGATTTTTTTTTTGAAAAGACAACTATTCACAGATGTTTGACGGGAAAAAAAAAATATGCAAAAGAAAGCTTTCTTCTAACCTTTGATGGCAACCGTGGACCGGCCGCCAGCAGACCCATAACCCGTGGTCTGAGTCCGACCTGAATCCCAATTGAATTCGTAAAATGTTGAATTCAGTTAAATTGTCTAAAACAATATTATTCTGAACAGGTTTAGGTTGTTTAGTCTGATTGAGTTGTCTTGCATTGATACAAGAACCCAAGCCCGATCTAAAATCTTGCTCAAATCAAACCAAACTTATTAATCTTAGATTGATCCGAATCGAATTGAACTGGACTCATTCCCAGTAGTCATCCCTGCCTTTATGCTCCAAATGTGATGACAAAGTAGCATTAGGGGGGATACCTTTGCTTGTCTTAGCAAGGCAACATAAGCTTAACAAACAATAGGGATGTCAATTTTAACCTGACTTGATTTTAACTTGGGTGACCAAGCTATAGGGAGGCCACAGGTCAAAATGATTTTAACTTGGGTGACCAAGCTATAGGGAGGCCACAGGTCAAAATGATTTAAGTCTACTGGGTCACGGGCAGCAGAAACTTAATAAAGAATAAAGATGTCAATTTTGGCTCGTGTTGATTGGGCTATGGGCAGGTCACATGTCAAAATAATTCGACTCTATCGAATCACGGGCTTGTCCGTGGCCCAACTTGAATAACGAAAACGATGTCGTTTTGTCAAAAACTACTTCATTTTGTAATTTTTATTAAAAAATAAGGATAGAGCGGGTCAGGTCACGGGCTGGCCAGCTCTAGCTTATTGGGCCACAGACCGACCCGACCCATTGACATCTCTAGCAAAGAGTTGTTGGCCTTAATTATAGGATTGCTTAAGGATGATAATTCATGAAGTTGAATATAAAATTTGGTCCGAGTTTCGTAAGACTCTTGAATATAAAATTTGGTCCGAGTTTCGTAAGACTCCATTAAGAACTTAAATTTAATTTAAATTTCAATTTGACACAAAATGGTATCAAGTCTGGAAAAAGTAGGTGTGAGCTTAATCAAACTTTGAATCAACTTAAAAGATTTAAAATTGATTGAGATTTAAGTGGAACGAAAAAAGTCTAAGATTGTAAAATAATAAAAAAGATAAAAATTAAGGTTTGGATCAAGTTGAGTCAATATGCCCAAACTGGAAATTCAGCCTATATCGAACTCAAAACTCTATCAAATCGTAATGCAACTAACCATTTTGTCGCAGACACGCGAACGCCTACCTCTAGTCTTCCTACGAAGACATGGAAAGTGCTCCCAATCCAAATAGTCACAATGGCCATGCTACAATCGA
>JANTPM010000006.1:1757911-1772773 GCA_025434745.1 Erythroxylum divaricatum
GGTGGAGGTGGGGGTGGTTTTGGGTGGGGATGGGGCGGTGGTGGTGGTGGCGGAGGAGGCGGCGGCGGCGGCGGTGGTGGTGGTACAGGAGGAGGAGGAGGATGGGGATGGGGCGGAGGAGGTGGTGGATATTACAAATGGGGATGTAATGGCAAGGGACAGAAGGGCCGTGGTGGAGGACGAGGAAGAAGAGGGTTTAACAACCATCAAGTCCATAGGAATAGGAAGAGAGCTTTCAACACAGACGACTACAAGGTTGGAGAGTTTGCGCAATGCATGGTACGCGGAAGGTGTCAAGGCATGAGATTGGATTGCCCGTTACACTGTGGTGGACCTTGCTTCTATGACTGTCAATACATGTGCAAGGCCCATTGCAAACGGCCCTAAGTATTCCACAAATTAAGTATTCCAAATAAATTACTTAAGGAATCAATGATTGAATGTTCAAATTGGGCTTCTTGTTGAATTTGGAGTGATTCTGATCTATATGATTTAGTAAATTCTAATGCTAAGCTTGGTAGTGACAAGTAGGTTTAATGTGTTATGGGGATTCTTTTCATTGGGATTTGGGAGATGTAAAATTGCATGTGTTTTGGGTTTATTACTTTTAATGTATGATTGTTTGTTGCTTATTAAATAATGGTATTATCAAGTTGTCAAAGTTAATGTGAATTTAATCTTAAAATAGGCATAGGAAGTAAAATTATCTAATAATGTCATCCACATGTAGGAATGTCAAGGAGTCGGGATTGGCCTGGACCGACCACAGGCTAGGTGAGTCGGGCCAATCTGATTCATCTTTTTTTATAAATATCAAAAACCACATCATTGTTGAAGTAATGGTCGAGCGCCAGACCTTAGTTGTTGGCCCAGTCAGGTCGAACACTTTTGACCCGTGACTCGCTCGTGACCCAACTAACCCAAACTAAAATTGAGCTGGGTCGAGCTAAAATTGTCATCCCTATTCATATGAGACCTCCGTACCAAATGAGATTAAGGACGCGATAAAGATTTAAAAATGTTTAATTGGTATTAGATAATCATAAAATTGGTTAAAGATATAATAAAATTGAACAATTTAAAATAGGCATAGGAGGTACAACTATCTAATAATGTCATCCACATGTAGGAATGTCCATGGGTCGGGCCTGGCCCGAGCCAACCACGAGCTAGGATGGGCCAGGCCAACCTGACTCATTTTTTTTAAATATAAAAAATGACGTTATTTTTAAAGTAACAATCGGGCATCGGACCTTGGCTAGTGGTTTAGTCAAGTTGACCACTTTTGGCCTATGACTCGCCCGTGATTTGGTCAACCCTGGCTAAAATCGAGGTAGCCGAGTCAAAATTGTCATCCCATACCAAATGACATTGAATAAGCAATAATTCTAATGTTTTAGTTTGAAAGTTAAATCGGTAAAATAAAAAATTTAAGGTTTAAAATGCTTAATTGATATTAGATAATCATATAATTAGTTAAAGATAAAATAAAATTTAAGAATTTAAAAATTAATTGAAAATGATCATTTTTACTCATTGAAAATTTAAAGTTTAATTGAAAAAAAGAAATATTAAATAAAAATTAATTGATTTATTTGAGTATATACAAATTTATTAGTTTACAAAAACTGATAAATTAATTAATAAATTAGTCAAATTTTAGCATTAAACTAAATTAAACTTAAAAATTGAAAATCGAATAAAAATTAGTTAGCTATCAAACCAACCAAATCAATTTGATTTTTAAAATATGTCACTAATGGCACATATAATATATGTGATTAATTGCATTGAAATTTACGTAATTTTTATAATTTTATATTTTTCATTTTTCATTTTTCATTTTGATTTATGATTTTTATAATTTGTTATTTTAAGATTATATTTTTGTATTACTAGCGATACACTACAGTATTGCTTGTATTATCTATCACAATCAAACTAGGTATATCAAATGCCACTTATATAAGTAATGCAGCGTTGTTTGGACCTTCTCCGTTTCTTCAGTTTAGATTGATTAGATTTGCTATATTTGTAACGCACACTAGCATTAGTTAGTAGTTACACATCAAGGATTAAATGTAAAAGGAAAGAAGAAACGAAAAAAATGTGAAAAATATATAATTTCGATTTCATGACTTTAAATAAGTTTTCGAAACCAAAACGATCCAATTTCTACGATGACCTTTACGAAAATTGCTTACCGCCCCTCCGTTAACACCTTTCTATAACTTTCTCAATACGTAAATCACATAATGAGTCAGAGTCAAAGCCAAGAGTACATTAATAATATGGTAAATTATATAGGGTCTAAGGAATTTTACCTATTTTTATAAGCATGGATAATATAAAAATATATTTTAAAAATTAAAAAATTATGGCCCATAATTGATAGCTGACCATATGTTCCATTATTGTTTCCCTCCTTGGATGGGAAAGCTTAGAAGATTATTATTATTAAATTTGAGGTAAGTCGGTCACTATTTTTTAAATTAAATAGATATTTAAAAATTAATTTAATAAGATTACATAGTGTTAATAAAAAATTTATAAATTAATTTAATTATAATTTAAATATATATTTTTTAATATTTCACTAATATTTCATTAAAACTATTTTTTGTAATTTTTGATATCTTATATGTTAAATATCGTTAAAACTATTAAATAAGCTTTATAGTCATAATTCAAAGTGCAATTCCTTCTAAGGAGATTGAAGTTAGTAAATATAAATAAGAAAATTGGATTCAACTCATCTCATACATGTGTTAGGATTATATCAAACTTTAAATTATGGATTTGTTAGGATTATATCAAACTTTAAATTATGAATTTAGTTAAGACATTGACTTCAAATGGATTAATTGAATTGAATTTGTTGGTTTTTTTAATTATTAATTTATTAAAATATATATTTTATATTTTATAATATCAATGGTTAATTACAAAAAAACTCAAACTTTACTCAATTTTGTAATTATATCATGAACTTTAAAAAGTAGCTATTAAATACTCAAATTTTCAATTTTTTTCAATGATAACCTAACGTTAGTATTTCTGTTAATATTGCTCACGTGACTTGTAATGTAAGACAAAAACTCTAGACACTTATACACATCAGACATAATTAAGTTTAACTAAACTGCATCGTTTTAGAATTGAAATCCCTAAATCATTGTAATTGAAAACCCTAAATTAGTCCATTCTCACATAGAAAAAAAGAAGGGCTAGGTTGGCAAATTGGGATTTCATTCAGATTGTTAAAACTTAAAAATTGTGTCATTATCATCTTACGCTAGTATGACAGAACGTCATTGTTGTATCGCACAGGAATGACAAAGTTTGATTTAGAGATTTCAATCTCAAAACAACTTAGTTTAGTTAAACTTAATTAAGTCTAACGTGTATAAGTGTTTATGATTTCTGTCTTATTTGACGAGTCACATCAACAACGTTAACAGAAATACTAATGTTGGGTTATAATTTAAAAAATTGAAAGTTTGAGTATTTAATTGCTACCTTTTAAAGTTTGGACTATAATTATAAAATTGAATAAAGTTTGAGATTTTTTTAATTAACCTTTTATACATTTAACTACGTGTTCATTCAAACACAATATAACATATGTAACACAATTTAACTCTTAAACTCAACAAATCAATTAAATTTAATAATTTAAGATAATTATAATAAATTATTAATTTGAATATAATATAATTAATTTGACTCAAGTTTAATAATTAGGTTGAATGCAAACAATAATTTATTAGTCTATGTATAATATTTATATTGCATACATTTGGTCATTATTTTTTAACCAAAATTTAAGAGAAATGATTTTTCTAAAAAGATAAACATTAAAATGATTTTCAGAAAATTTAAAAATAAAAAAAAATTTAAAATTTTTTAAACTACAGAAGAGGTTTATTCCATTTACTTTAATAAAAAATTAATTATTTTACACTTGACTGGATGTATTTGGGTTAAAAATACATTAGTATCATATGTTCGGACCTAAAAAATATCTCCTAATCTAATTTTTATTAAAAAAGATAAAAATAATAAGTCTCATTATAGTTACTTGGAGCCGCAACTCACATGATTTTTGATTGTTAGTGTGTGAGATTGGGGGATGAATCTCTGGCCCAACAACCTAGTACTAATTCTGTCACATTGTATCTTAGCCTTCTATTTATGTGAGTCAATAGATTCCATTTAAGTTTAAGGATTCCAATTTGGAAAAAGAATGTATACCCTGTACTTCTCTTATATCAATTGTTCCGACCTAGAATAATAAGCTCATGAGTGTGGTCTTACTTCACTGTCGAGAAACGAAAGAAGACTTCCGTCGACAAGCTTGGGCTTCTGTTGCTGACATAAAACCATCCCTTTCCATGTCTTCCGGGCTTCATTGTTTTGAAAGACGACATATCAAATTGATGGTAATGAAAAAAATGTGAAACAAACTTTTATGACTATTAATTCGTTTGGCGTTAAAAGCATTTTTTCTTATCCTCATAATGAAGCAAATTCAATGAAGCAACAACTGGTACCATAAAGAAGCGGTCATAAACTGGAGAGTCTTGACTCACGAGCAAAATTCAAGAATACGATTAGGTTGATAGAATGTGAGAAGGAAGTTTAAGGATCAACTGGTAACGAGAGAAGGGATCGCTTATTCTTGGGACAGAGGATTTCATTCGGTGAGATTGTGTATTGAAGTTGGATGTATTAGGCTATGATTCTGACATGCAAATTGACTCATATTGTTGTCCATACTATACGCTTAGGTGTGGAACCAAAATGGTTGTGTTTTTTCTCCCATATTCAATGGTTTACTTTCTGGATATGCATGCCCTCTACTATTCTGACAAGACAACTTGCTAAGGAAGAGAAGCCATGCTTTGCTGTTTTTCAAAATACCTGACCTTGTAGCTAAATTTAGGTATCCATGTCAATGGAGCCCACTTCAAGCTCTAACTTCTAGCCACCTTGAGATATTTTCAACATCTTTAAATCTCAACTATAAGTTAAACTGATGAAACGAAAAATTTAAAGTTGAAAAATTTAATTAGTATTATATCATCATAAAACAGATTTAAAATTGAATAAAATTAATAAATTTTAAAAATAATTGAAGAACAATATCTCTACTCATAAAAATTTAAAATTTAATTAAAAAAGAAGATTGTTAAGTGAAAATTAATTAATTTATTTTAATTTAAAAAACTAATTAATTTACAAAAACTGACTGGTGAATTAATAAATTGATCAATTTTTAACAATAAATATTATTAAACTAAATTTTAGAATCCCAATATATTTAATCATAAATTTTACTATTTATATTATAAGATCTATATGGATTCAAAATTGTAATTATACCTAGAGATAATCACATTATTAATGACAAAGCATAGTTCAATCCCATTAATAATTAAGTTATTATTCTTCACAATTTTGACTAAAAAAACCTAAATTACCAATATAATCTTTACTTTTATTCTAATTTGTAAAATATGGCTTTTAAAAATACCCTTAAATTTAAAAAAAAAAAGTCAAAACCCACAACTCAACAACATTGAAAAAAGATTAAACCTTGTCAAGATTTCAACAAGTTTGCATTCATTTAGGTTGAAGTTTGACCAGGAACTTGAAAATCGATACTCAAACTATATCTTTTCTTTTTCTTTACTTCATAATAAGCAAATCATGCCAACCAACTTGAAAACCCTCATTACCTACAAGACGAGAAATGATGTTTATTTATCAACTACAAATATGATAGGACAATGGAGAGGTGCTGGTGATAAAGTTGAGAAAGAGGCAAAGAGTACCGTTTTTAATGGCAAATCACAAACAATGAAATTTCAATTTAGGAGGTTATGACATTGATGTGTTTGCTTATATCTATTTCACAAGTAAAGAAAAATAAATAGGACTGATTTTAGCCATACAAAAGAAACATATTTATTTTTTAAAAAATTATATTAAATAAAATTTCAATTAGATATACTCAAAAGAGACAACAAATTAATAGTGCATAATCTTTTCAATTTTTAATTTATTACTAAATTTCTATATTTTTCATTTTAATGACTAATTTTTTAAAAATTTATACATATCAAATCAAATAATTATTTTTATGGATATGTCGTGTCAATCAAATGTTACGTAAGCAAAATTAATTTTTTGATCGAACTTATATTAATTTTAAAAGGTTAAATTAAAATTTTTTAATATGTTATCCTATTTTAAAATATTATAGTAAAATTTGTCAAGACTCTTCATTTTAGGATTGATTATTTTGACACCATATCACTATCATACTAATATTCTCTACGTTCACATAAATGCTCTTAATTTTATTTATTTGCTATTGATAGCAACCTCTCTTGAGCTAAGGATCGTTGGATCTTTGGAATTTCAACACCAAGAACACTTATATTTCTCTGTGTCCTTTTTCTCATGTTCATGGATGAAGAAGAATCTAAGAGTTTGTACCTTGCCTCAGTACACGGCACTGACAGAACAAAAAGGGTTGTACCACTCTGACCATATTTTGTACCAGACATTCAAGATATAATTAGTACCTGGCAAGTGCATCAAAAGAGAGAAATGATGGACAAGAAAAAAAGAAAACTGAAACTAGTTGAATTGGACCACGTAGAGTGAAGTTGAAGTGTATGTACATGAAAAAACAGATCAACTGAAAGAAAATGCTAAGGAACTTGATTGAACGCTGTACCAAAACCACAAAGCTGGAGGCTTTGTTCTTGATATTACTTGGTTATGGAGATCTAGTCTTTCAGAAGAGCCTAGATCTCTTTAACCCAGTAGTTGAAAAGCTGATTTGTGGAACAGCGAAACCATCATCTGCCCAACTTCTGCTAGCTAATTTCATGTTTGAACTCTCCTTGAACACGACATCAGGACAAACCTCGGGTGGGTATAGAGTAAGTGATCCTCCCAAGTTTTCTGATGAGAAGCAGCTAATATTGCTCTCACGATTGGTGTCCACAGATGGCAGTGGATTACCATCAGGCTGAAATTCAGAGACTGACCCATCACAAAACTCCTCATATCGAAGCAAGTTAACACTAAAAACAACAGAACAAGAAAGAAAAGCAATGCAAACCTTACAGAAACCAAAGGGATTCAAAGAGGGATCAAGGAAGTCCTCGACATGCCACCCAGGAAGCATCTCTATCAAGTACTCTGATATATTACTACTTGGTAACGCAGCAATTTCTTGACCACCTGACACCAAGCTACATGACTCAACCTCATTCAAAGATGTGTTTGAAGGTAAGCTTTTAGCTATTGGAACTGGGTTACAATTTATTGAAACAACAGATACAGGCAATTCTTTTACTGATGCTTCTTCTGGTTGTTGCTTAGACTTAGAATCAGGAACAAGATCCGAACTTTCTGTTGTAGCCGTAGAAGACGCATAAAGAGCCGATGTAGTAGAGAGTTTAACTCCTGTAAGAAGAAACCTATCGTGCTTTCGAGTATGTTCATTAGCTGTATGTATTGGAACGTCACAGTCTCTGCACAGAATCGCACGGTCTTGTTGGCAGAACAAAAAAGCCCGTTTTTCCTACAAAAAATCAAAGACCCACTTATTGATGTTCACTGTAAACCAACAACATAGAAGCAAAAAGACAAACACCTGGCAGACATCGCAGAGAGGGAAGGTTTTTGGACTCGGTAGGAGAAGAGAGAAGCGTTGGTGCTTTGATGCAAGCTTATTGGCATGGTGGACTCGGTGGTCGCATGTATCACATAGAGCAGCTTCATCTGCGGTGCAGAACACCGAAGCTTCTTCTTTATTACAGACGTCGCACTGGATCTTCATCTACCGATTGATTCTCGATCGACCCTTTTCGGATCTTCGTTAAACTGAACTACGTCAAGCTCTGGATTGAGAGACTAAGAACTTGGAAGAGAAGAAAGAGAAGTGAGGAGAGGATAGGGCTAAGTGAAACATAAGTGTCCCAGAAGAGCAGGAGGGTTATGGGGTTACTATGTTTTTGGTTCCCTGTTTGACCGTGTTTTGTATGTAATGAAATGGTCATGGAACAGACAACGATGTACCTATGGATTGAATTTGATTGTGACCGGTTTCTTAAATTTTGTTGCCAAAATTGAGATTTGTATTTTAAGATTTCACAAAAAATAAACTCTATTTTATATTTTAAATTTATTAAAATAATATTTAAGTAAAAAAAATAAAACCCCTATTATGATTTAACAAATTTTAGAAAAAATTTTAATTTTTAAAATACTCAAAAATTTCTTCTTATTTTAAATTTTTAAGAAAATTCACTTCTTTTATACTTTATTTTAAAAATAATGACTAAACATGTGTGGATCAGTCACGTATTATTGATACGATAACTCAACTTAACTTTTAAACTCAACCTAAATAAATTAAATTCAATTTCAATTAATAATTTAAGACAATTATAATAAATTATTATTCTGGATTTCTTTTAATTAGTTTAATTTAAATTTAAGAATTAGATTGAATCTTTATATAAATAGTATACGATCAGTTAACATATGTTTATGTTATTTTTATCCAAAGTCTCAAAAAAAATAAAAATTGCAAATTAAAAAGAAGTTCTTATGATAATTTTAAAGATCATGAAGTTTTTTTAATTTATTAAATTATAGGAGAGATTTATGTCTTTTACTCTAACATTTATTGTATTTTGAATATAGTATAAAAGTAATAATAGAGATAAATGTATAATTTATTTAGAACTTTTATTGATTGTCATATTAAATATCACAATTTAAAAAATTATTTTAAACTCTAAAATATTTTAAAATTGTATCTTAAAATTGAATTTGATTGCGATTGGTTTCTTATATTTTATTGCCTAATTTTGATGTAAAATATAATTTTGTTAACTATTATTAAAATAAAAATTTTATTTATTAAAATTGATTATATATAGCTACCAATAATTAACCGTTGAGTCTAATGGGTATTTGCAGTTTAAGATTTCACAAAAGGTTTTTTTTAATCATAATATTTGATATCGTTTTATGTTTTAAATTTGTTAACATAATATTCATTGTATTTTGAATATATTAAAAAAATTATGAATGCCATATTGAAAATCATGTTTTCAAATAATATTTCGGAAAATTATTTTGAAAATTATATTGATATTTAATTAATTTAAATTATTGGATTAAGAATATAGATATTATAAATTAATAACAAGTTAATTATGTTAGAATTTAAGTGTTATCGATATTATTTTAAATATATTAAATAGCATAATATTGTAATAATAATATAAGCTGATTTAATTTTTTTATAAATATCACAGCGTGACAATTTTATTCCGTTTTAGAGTAGGAGTTTCAATTGAGGATGGCAATAGGTTGGCTGGGCCAGATGCGAGGCAGGCCGACAAAATATATTAACTTTTTTTTATTTTGATTAGAAGTACAGAAAAAGTCAATAATATGCTCTCTAATTAGGGATGACTATGTCCAACTTATGAACTTAGATTTAGTTGTTTTTATTAAATGGACTTAAAATTAGGCCTAATTTTATTTAAAATAATTAAATCTTGGATAAGTTTAAATTTAAGCAGTCAAACTCGAATCTAATTAAAAAATATTATTTTACATTTTTAACGACAAGGTTGGCACATGGGCCAACCGATCATCATCTCTAAATTTGAATTTTATATTTATGTATGTGTGAAACTCTTGTAAGTCTCAACTTGGACTTAATTATCTAATTTAGATCAATTCAAGTTTGAACTTTTAAAAAAAATTTAAACTCAAAATTACTTGATTAAATCTATAATCATTTTTAAATAGATTTTGAATTTAAAGATTAAACTCTAAGAACTTAAATATTAACAAAAATATCAAACTTTTTAAAGTGATAATAAACATTTAAGTTAATTAAATTGGTGGGCACCACATCATTTTTAAAATTAAAAATTGTTATGGATTCCATTATTATTACTTACTCTTGAAAACATTAAACAAATCATAATGTATAATAATTCATTCGCTATGTCCACTATGGGGGACCGTGGTCCACGAGGCTTTATGTACAACTAGCAAGTATGGGATCATGGGATGCCTTTGAAAAGTTGTTCATTTACGAGTTTTAATGAGCAATTATGTCCCTTCTCTTTTGCACAATATACTCATCCAATCAAGTTGTTGACTTGACTATAAGAGTAGAAGAATCTCGACTATCTAATTTTGACTTGTGTAAATTGTAACTGCCTCGTAATAAATAAATAATTAAAATAATTTGTATTTTTATAAATAATTAATAAAAATTATTTTCCAATAATTTATAAAATTACTAATGTCTAAGTAATTACAAATATTTTTATTACAAAAACAAAAATATAAATGAAATAAAATAAAAAATTGTTAAAGAAATTAAATATAAACACCAAGATATATGTGAGTTTGATAATAATATTATGATAAAAATTAATATAATGATATTAGTATATTGGTAATAACTTGATATTATAATCTAACTGGATTATTTAGAATTTGTTCGAGCTTTGTTGTTTCTTGTTCTGTCTATTTTTTAGTAATCAAACAAATAAATAACGGAGAATAAAGAGTACATTTTTATTCCTACATTTTTAATACCAGACCTCAAAGTTTACTGCTATTTACTTTTCTAATTTTTTTTACAATAATTTTAATAAAATTTTTTGCCTAATTTTAAGATGTTTTTATAAAAATTATACTCCTATTTTAACATTTAATATTTTCTTTTAAAATATTTAGTAGTAATAATCATATTTAATGTATATCCAACTCATTAACATGATTATAAGTTTAAAAAAATGATTATTATTTTAAATATATTTTAGTTTCTTTTGAAAACTATGTATCACCATTTAAGGTAGATATAGATACATATGTATATATTAGGGCAAGATAATTTTTTTCAAAAGTGTTTTTTTTATTATCAATTCAAAATAACATCAAAATTATGTAGACTAAGGACCGTTTGGTTCTACTCCTGTTTTTCTGCTGTGATTTTTAGTTTTCGTTTTCATTTTGTTGTTTATGCTTTTTTTTAATAAAAACAAAAAATGTTTAATTGTTCATGTTAATGTAGTTATATTTTTATCACTAATAATAATTTCATATTAGATAAAACTTAAAGATAAATTATTTTTAATTAAATAAATTTAAATAAATTTATTTAATTATTTTTAATTAAATAAATTTATTTAATCTCTTATATAATATTTATTACAAATAATTAATAAAATTATGTTATTTTAATAAAATAATAATTTATAAAATAATAATTTATTTGTATATTAATATTTATTTGAAATATATTTTAATTAATAAATTTTATTTGAATATTTATATATTTTAAACATAAAAATTCATATTTTTATGATTTTCATAATTTTTAAAAACTGAAAAACCCAAAATAAAAAACTAAAACTAAAACTAAAACAAACAAATTATTTTTATTGAATTTGAAACCAAAAATTAACAATTGAAAACAAAAATAGAAACAAATACATATCAACCCTTAATTTAGGAACAGTCTTTTTACTAATTAGAGATAAGAATTTGTAAGATCTCTTTAAGAAAATTTATACTAAATATTGTTATTATTGTTAAAATTACTACTCCTTAATTTTGTGGATTATATAATAAAGTAATTAGCACCACCCCTTCCAACCACATAAAATCCCAAACAACAATCCAAAAACTACGTCGTCCTCCACCCAATCATCGAACTGGGTGTCCCATTCACTCTTACATTATATGTCACATCTACTTCATCTAACACCATCCAAACAAACATATTGATGAGTAGCCTAATTTTGATTTTGAGTCCTGGTTGAAATTATTTCTCACTTTAATAATTTAGAAGATGAAGATCGATAGGGGGAATTACTTTAAATTTATAAATATTAGATAGATTGAATTTAGTATTTAGTATTTAGTATTTAATTTTAAATAATCAAAATATAAAATTTACAAGATACCGAGTACATTCAATAATTTAGTTAATATGCAAATAAAAATTAAAACTTTGAGAACTTATCTTCTAGCATTATAAAACATATAACCAATATTTTTTTACCACTTGTTACAAATTATTAGAGATGACAAAGGTAATTTAGACTCAAATACTTTTTTTAACTCGACTAAATTTAAAATATTCACTTAGAATTCAACTCAAATAATTGGATGTCCTTAAATCTTAATTAAATTTGAATTATTCGACTCGAATTTAACTTAGATAGTTTGATGAACAAAATTTTGATCAAAATTAACAATAAAAATATTAAATTGGTTAATTTTTGAGTTCAGTTTTTAACGTTTGGTTTAATTTAATTTAATAATTTTTGTTGTTAAAAATCAATAAATTTGTTAATTAATCGGTTAGTTTTCATAAATTAATTAGTTTTTATAAATCAAAACAAATCAACTAATTTTTGTTTAACATTTTTTTAATTAAACTTTATTTTTTATGTTTTAATCATTTTCAAATTCTTTAATTTTCATTCAAATTTTAATTGACTGATTGAATTTTTTAAATTTTCATTCTTTTACCTTATCGATTTAATTTTCAATTTAACTTTTAAAACATTGATTTTTGGTCATAGCATTAGGCTTAAATAGAGACTACTTAAAGACGTTTTTATCTTCATAGTTAATTAATTATAATAATAACTTAAATAGAGGCAAATGAAACGATTAAAAAAGTATTTAGTTTTTGAGAAAAGTTGTTATTATTGTTAGGTATCTCCTAAATCTCAAATACTAGGCTGTCTGAGTTTTGTAACGGTGAACTTTGTTTTACCTACAAGGGGTGACCCACTAAAGAAAAAGTTCTTTGATTTGCGCATAGATGGTAGGTTTGGTGGTTTATTAAAGAAGTCAATTTATGATAAGATAAATACGTTTTATCCAAAGTTATGAATATTATACCAAACTCAGAATCGGATTGAATTCTGAAACAAAACTATACCGGTACCGATCAGTATTAGATACCATTTTGGATAATTTTTTAAATGTATAAAATAGTCCTTAAAATTTTTAAATTTTACAAAATAAACTATTAGTATATTGTACATTTGTACTGTATACTTTACTAATTTACTGTTTACATCAACCACATTTTCAAAAATCTTAATAATAAATAATAATGACAATTAATATGAATAACAATAATTTTTAAATATTTCATATATAAATAATAACCATAATTAATATAAACAAAGACAATCATCATCATACAATTATAAAATTAAAAATAATACAAAGTATTAAAAATATGACAATAATACAATTTCATCATTTTAAAAAATAATATTATATCAAAAGATTCAAAACATCCAATAAAAAGAACAATAAGTATCGTTAAACAATTTACAAATAGAGTTGATAACGAAGAAACAATCAAGTAGAAGTTAAACCTGAAACAAAAACATTACAGTTATATTACATATATAGAATTTAACATAAACATTAAATACAATTAAAATTAAAAAAAGAGGACAAACGAAAACTTGGAATTCAATCGTAAATGCGAGGAAACTCACTAGAATTCCATTGACCCCAGTGATCATTTGGTACAAAATCATCATCATTGAGATGAGCTTCATCATCATTATCATTCAAATTCAATGCACCAAATGACATGTCAATGTTTTCCATTCAAGGTTATCTTCCAAATCTAAATTATTCATATCAACCAAATTGGGTTCTTTAGAAACCCAATCCGTCAAAACATCAATATTATCAATGACAATTGGTTCATTTGAACTACTTGTGTTATTACGACTCCTAGTAAACAATTAAATTTAGTTATTAGAAAATTATAAGAAATTATATCGAAATTATTAATGATAATAATGAAAATAACATACCTTTCCCGAACTTTAAATTGTAACGAACATAAACTAAGTCATTCAACCTCTTATGCTCCAATTTATTCCTTTTCTTTGAGTGAATAAATTCAAATGTGATCCAATTTCGTTCACACCCAGTTCCACTCATACATTGATTTAAAATTCGAATCGCAAACCTTTTCAATTTTGGAACACTATTTCTGAATTGATCCCACCAAGAAACTGCAAGTTATAAGATAACATAAGTAATGTTATAAACAAAATAAATTGATAATTAATTTTCAACAAATAAGAAATAGAAAATAATTAACACCTGGAGAAAGTTTTCCTCTTTGTCGAATAGCAATCGGCATTCCAAAATTCCCATAAGACAACTTATAAAGCTCCATTTGTGAGCTTCAAAGATCTTGCATTGTGTCATGAGGAACAATTGTTGTAATTGTGAAAAGCATTCATCTACTAACTTCAATTTGCTTTACAAGATCCTGTCTAAAATACACACTAGGATTCAAAAACGCCCCAATCAGTTTGCTTTGCAAGATCCAGTCTAAAATACACATTAGGATTCAAAAATGCCCCAACTGCAAACAATGGAGAAGAAAGTTGTCTTTCACTTCTCTTATTAATGATTGAGAGATATGGTATGTATAAAGAATACCTATTTTTTAAATTGGTCTTAATTGTTTCCGTCACTCTCTCCATAACATAAAAAATATAACTCATTGTTGGCTTTTATTTACTATCAGCCAACCGAAGCACTCTCACCAAAGGCTCACAAACTCAGATAACAAATTGACGTTGCGACCAACATTTTCTATCTTCTAGTATATACTACAAACTTCCATTTCAGCATTAGACCTAGCATGCTAAGATGCAACCTACTTATCACTTGTAAACATTTGCCTTAACTTTTTCTTCATCGAAACAAAAGACTGAAGTGATAAGAAATTTGTTGCAAATC
>JANTPM010000006.1:1786886-1806654 GCA_025434745.1 Erythroxylum divaricatum
GAGATGTGGACTGGTAAATCAGTGGATTATTACAACCTCTATATATTTGGAAATCCTGCCTATGTGATGTTTAATTCCTAAGAAACTACGAAGTTGAATCCAAAATCCAGAAGATGTATGTTCTTGGGATAAGCTGAAGGAGTAAAAGGGTATCATTTATGGGATCCTATCGCCCACAAGATTATTATCAGCAGAGATATTATTTTCTTGGAAGATAATGATCAAGAGCAAACAGAAGTTGTTAGCACTTCAAAAGAGAATTCAGAGACTACAATAGTACAGGTAGAAACAGAATTTGATCAAAATGATCCTTTTAAAGGTGTACCAAAACACGAGGAGTAATAACTAGTAGAATATGATATTTCAGATACTCAGATTATATTATAGAGAGCAATATTCCATACCATCTTTTAACTGAAGACGGAGAGCTATCAACTCTTCAAGAAGCAATAAATAGTTTAGATGCATCTCAGTAGATGGCGGCAATGCAGGAAGAAATTGAAGATCTGAATAAGAATAAGATATGGGAGTATCACTACCACAAGGAAGAAGGCCATTTGGCAATAAATGGACTTACAAGATTAAGCGGAGTGGTGACAATCAAGTAGAGCGATATTATGCTAGATTGTGGTAAAAAGATATGTTCAAAAGGGATGAATTGACTTCAATGAAATGTTTTCTCTTGTGGTTCGACTCACCACTGTTCGAGTAGTCCTGGTGATCTGTGCTACATTTGACTTGCATCTTGAGCAGTTAGATGTAAAAACTGCATTTCTTCATGGGAATCCTAAAGAAGAAATTTATATGCTCCAGCCTGAAGGTTTGGAAGAAAAGGGAAAGAGAACTTGGTTTGCATGGTGAACAAATCTCTGTATGGTTTAAAGCAGGCGCCGAGGCGTTGATATAAGAGATTTGATTCCTTCATCATGAGCCTTAGATACAACAGACTCAATGTAGACTCTTGTACATATTTTAAGAGGTTTGAGAAAGATGATTTTATAATCTTGCTATTGTATGTAGATGACATGTTGGTAACAGGCCCCAATAATGATCGTATCAAAGAATTGAAGGCACAGTTGGCTAGAGAATTTGAAATGAAGGACATGGAGATGTCTCAAATACCGTATGTATCAGCAGTGGGAAGCTTAATGTTTGCTATGATTTGTACAAGACCAGACATTGCACATGCAGTGGGAGTAGTTAGTCGATACATGACGAATCTTGGTCGAAAGCATTGGAATACTGGTAAGAGGATTTTCAGATATATCAAGGGAACCTCAGATATTGCATTATGTTATGGAGGATCAGATTTTACTATCAAATGATATGTTGATGTTGATTGTGCAGGTGATCTTGATAAAAATAAATCCACTATAGGATATGTGTTTATATTAGCTAAAGGAGCTGTGAGTTGGGTTTCAAAACTACAGTAAGTTTTAGTTACATCAACAACAGAAGCAGAATATATAGCAGCTACACAAGCTAATAAAGAAGCAATGTGGTTGAAGTTGATGTTGGAAGAACTCGAATATAAACAAGAGAACATTATTTTGTTTTGTGATAACCAAAGTGCTTTGCATCTTGTAAAGAATCCAGATGTCATTCAAATACAAAACACATTCGAGTTCAATATCATTTCGTTTGTGATAAAGTGGAAGAAGGAACAGTGGACATACAGAAAATTCATACAATTGATAACCTGGTTGATTTTATGACAAAAGCAAGCAATGATGACAAGTTTATATAGTGTCGATCTTCATGTGGCCTGACAAAAATATAAGCAACATAAAGTAGCAAGGTAGAAAATAATAGTGTGAAGATATGATTAATTATCAATGAAATCTTTAAATGGGAAAATTGTCAACAATTGTGGCTAGTAGGTATCAAATTTGATGCTTACCCTGCCTAACAAGGACAAAATGACTAACCATTTTGTTAAACATTCACATAAGATACTCCTGCCTATAAAAAGGAAGGAATAGCATGAAGAAACACACAACAAGTAGAAAAACAGAGAGGTGACGTGAGAAAAAAAAAAGAGAGACAAAAATATTCCAAGTATTTTTGTGGTTCTAGTTTTTTTCTCCTTATAATTCTTCAATTTTTCAGTAGTAAAATTCTTCTATCCTTTCCCATAGTTTTTACCCTAATTTAGGAGTTTTTTTTACATAAAATCTTTATGTTCATTACTATTCTTTAAATCCTATTTAGTTGCGAACATGCTCTAATCCAGTCGATTTTTACAACAACAATCAGGCGGGGAAAAATAACTTTGATACCTACTACCACGCATGGGCTTGGAATGGATACCTGTCCTAAAGTATGTAAAGAAGCAGTCTTTTTAGTAAATTCAAGATTCCATTCGTGCATTGTACAAAGTACATTTCACATCTTTGTTTGTAACTTGATGCATTTAAGGATGAAAATTGGTCAGGTTGAGTTGGGATTGTTGTTGATTCGATTTGACTCGCAGAATACAATTCAGTTATGATCTAAAATTCAATAAAGTTTAATAGTTAGATCTTGTTTGAATAATCTAAAACAATATTATTTTGGCTATGAAAGCTTTGGATGCTCAAAACTCAGTCAACCCAAATCTAACTATTAACTGTGAATTGAGTTATATTGAAATGCAAATGAATTGAACTTAGTCTTGGGCATAAGGCAATCATATATAACCAAGTGTATTATATTAAAATAGGTTTAATCAAGATATTATATCTTATTCCAAAAATGCATTAATTATGAGCTATATTTTGATATATAATTTATTATATCTTTATATTATTTTTTATATACAAAATAATTCTCCTTATGAATTTCAAGTATTTTCTTTTTTTAAGTAAATCTATTTTTTCTAGTGAACTTCACTTCAACCTAAAATTAATACGAAATTATTTGAATAACTTTATGTATCACCGGTCATGTTAAGGGAAGACACTCAGACATTCTAGCGAGAAAATACGAGAAAATCGTACTTAAAAATTGTAAAAGAAAAATAGGGAGATCTAATAAGAATTAGTAGAAGGTGATCAAAAAAGATATGACAATGAACGAAGATATGACCTATAATAGAAAATTTTGACTTGTTAGGATTTAGGTAAATGATATATCGTAAAGAAATCCAGATAGTTCTCTTATATCTTCTAACTCTTGCCTTTTGTATTTAGTCTCAGTGTTTTATTTATTTATTTATTTATTTATTTATTATTATTATTATTATTATTATTATTGTTTGTAATTTTACTTTTATTTATCATTCTTTTATTTATCTATTTATTTTCACTTTCTATTTTTCTTTTCATTTTTCTTCATTTGTATTGATCATTTGGAAAAAGTCTCTCTACTAGTTAGGGGTAAGATTGTGTATTACTAAACTTTCTCAGACTCTGTCTCAATAAAATTTTTACTAAGTATTATCATTGTTGTTGTTTTGTTATTATTGTTTTGTATATCACTGCTCATCTATCTCAATCGATAATTAACAAAATTATTTTCAATCACTCTAAAAATCATCAGTCATCATATATAAACTTATAAATCTCTATTCACTTTGTCAACCTTAATGGATAACTTTTTGAAAAAAAATCGATGAAAAATTGGATCAAATACAAAGAAGTTTATATATAATTAAAAATTTTATATTTTAACTTAAAATTTTAAATAAAAATTATGAACTCAATTTTTATACGCAAATCATTCCATCTTTATTTTTTTTAATACGAACTTATCAATTTTTGGAAATTTATTTTTTCGTATTACCACTATGCAAATTTATGGTATCAACTGCTTAAAATTGGAATAATAATATTCCATTCCAGTCTGAAAAGTTAGAATTATTTTTCATAATTATACAAAAATTATATTTAATTGTATCTTTATCAAAAAAAATTTGGGAAACCTAGCCCATTAAAACTGGGCTTTCATATGTTTCTGTTTTTTCTTTACAAAAATGGGCTCATAAGAGCCCATTAAGCACTTCCCAAGCTCTCATTGTATTTACTCTAAATGTGATGATTACTAATAACTAAAAGGGTAAAAGAGTTTATAATTTAAAAAATCTTAGAAAAATTCTTTCATTCTTAAAATTATTAATAAAATTTATTGTAAATTTTGGGTTTTCAGAAAAACTCATTTCCATAGGTTGTGGTTTTAAAATAATAAAAAAAAATGCAGTGAGTGAAATAATCAAATATCAATAATACGATAACTCAATTTAGCTCTAATTTAACATAAATTAATAATTTAAAATAAATATAATAAATTATTAATTTGAGTCGTATTTAATTAGTTCAGTTCGAGCTTAGAAGTTTAGTTAAATTATCATGTAAATAACGATTAATTTGTTTGTGTTTAATATTCATATTGCTTGTGTTTCATTGTTATTTTTGAAACAAAAGTATAAGATGCTTCGATTTCATATTCTAAAACTTAAGGATTAATATCAAACTAAAGATGTTGAATACTTAGGTGCCATTCCAGTTTCGCTTTCGCATGAGAATAAAGTACAATACTCAGTAAGAGTCTGGGAATAGTATGCAGTCTTACCACTGTCAGAGACTGATTTGATCAGACAGAGTACAAAATATAGAGACTAATGTCCACCTTAGGTAGGACATATGAGAATGGCTTCATGTTGAGTTTGTTAAACGCTTGGGAAGAGGATATTAAAGAACCCCACATGGATACAGTCGGTTAGAAATTAAAATTTAAACACTTTAAAATTTAATGCCCTTTGAAATTTGATAATAAGAAGATGCATGTGATGCCCATGTGATTCCAGTCCAGCGGAAGATAGGTTCCTCCATGTTTTACCGTGCTAAGCTGCTATAATATTATCGTATATGTTTCGCTTTTGCTTTTGTATTTATAGAAATAACCTATCAAGTGCGCAGAAGAAGATTGATCCACTAGCTTGAAATAAAACAAGGAAAATTCGAAAACAAAACTGAAGTTCCTCTCCTTGAACTTTGGAAGTGATCGCATCAAAATAGACAAATTTGGATCTTGTTGAACTTTTCTATCATCAGTTGTTTTAGTCTTTCAGTGTCTCTGTGATGCACGAAGCCGAACAACAAAATAGGAAGTTAAAAGCAGAAATAGTTATGACTGAGCGAAGAAGATGATGCTATTGTATATGAATCTGGTTAGTTTAGTGTTCAAGGGATCTTAGGCCAGAAGCTCTTACAATCAACTAACGACTTTTGACCCCCACCTAGACAAAAGAAGAACGTGTCTGGACATTTGTATAAACAATTGTCGACCAAACTCACATTGGAGGAACCAGGTTTTAGATGGATGAGAGGATCAGGAACTGGCCCGAACAAGTAGTTCCCACCAAGTAGGAGTCTCTCAAGCCTGGAGGAGTTTGCGCTTGGAACAGCTGCTTTTAGGGCATATTGAGTAGGTATCATACCTGTAAACTTGTTGTGTTCCAGGGACAAAGCTGACAACTCTGGTTCAACTCGGAGATCATTACAGCTAAGATCAAGTGCTATTATTTTACTCTTGTAACCCAATGTTCCTGGAACTTGCAAGAACGTGAAGATGTTGTGAGAAAGGGTTAGCTGTTGAAGAGAAGGGTGGTCAAAAAGGACTGACAAGATTGGACCAGATAGTTTGTTATGACTCAGATCCAAAACCTGTAAAAACTCCAAATCTCCTACGTTCTGAGGTAGGTTTCCCTGTAGATTATTGTTTCGCATAGAGAGCTCAACAAGGGACTTGGGAAGTGTAGATGAAACATGACCAGACAATTTGTTATTACTAACATCGAGATAGTAGAGGTTTTTGAGTACACCAAGATCAGGAAGCTCACCGGAAAGATTGTTTCCTTGCATCTCAAGTCTTTTCAACCTTGTAAGAGAACCGAAACTTGATAAATGGTTCCACTTAGACGATTATCATCAAGATACATCTCTTCAAGGTAGGAGAATGATCCAAGTGAAGCAGGTAATTGGCCTGAAAGCAAGTTCTTGGAGAGCCCGAGTCGGCGGAGCCGAGTAAGGTTAGCAAATGAGTCAGGGACAGAACCAGAGAGCGAGTTGTCTGAGATGTCAAGTGTCAGCAAGTAAGGGAGCTTCCAGGAGGTGGATGAGAGTGAACCAGAGTAACCAACCGGGTCCAGAGTAATCTCGGTGACTCGAAACAAGCCGGACTCGGCACGGTCACACCTGAAACCGCAGGTGAACTTGGAACTGAAAAGATGGTCGCATGGATCCAACGAGAAGTCCCAGGAGCTCAGGCATGAGCCAGGTGCAATAGACTCCGGCACCAATCCCTTCTTTAGATCCTCAAGCACTCTTATGTCACCTGTATAGGTTCTTGAATCAACTTCGACGAACAAAACTTCCACCAAAGCGATCACTAATAGTACCGAAAACATAGAAACATTTAGTGCATACTTCGTTTTTGGCATCTCTGGAAGTAACTTTAACCTTAAGAATGGGACTTGTCGGAGTGGGATCTTGAACATGACAGTGAGATTCGCAGACCAAACTTGAGTCTAAGATTACCTTAAGCATGACATACACGTACAATCTAGTGGTCCCATACCTGTTTTAGTATAGATCAATGGTTTTTTTTCTTTCAGATGAGGTTGTAGCAGCCGTTGGATCTTACATCAGGAATGTACTTTTTGAGATTCTGGGTCCTTACTATATTTTTACTACTACTGATGATGATCAGATGTATCTCTTTTGATTCATCTCATTTCTCGAGAATACAACACTGGAAATCATATGCTACACCTATGTCTAATGTTATAAAATAATTTAAGGTTTGAATTGCCTGTTTAGTTTTGGAACTCATGAAGTATATAACCTCTGTTGAACCTAGGGTTGGGACTCAGCTCCAAAATAAAGTTCTCGACTCCAAGCTGAACTCGAGCCTAATAAAAAAAAAAGACTCGGTCCGAGCTTTGGGCTTGAGGGTCCACAACCAAAACTCGGGCCGAATGCAATTTTTAATCTGAAGCCCGATTGTCATTCCCAAGGGTCAGCTTTTTACCACTCAGATCTGGGACATGGTTGATCGTTGCTCACACAGGGCAGTTTAGAAAAAACATGTTATTCTACAGTTGTCACTGGTAATCCATATTTACTTTTTGTTCTGTCAGTTAAAGAAAGTGATCTTCCATACACGGAAAATGCTTTCTATGGTGACAGAACATGAGTCAGCCTTCTTCACCGGCAGTTATAGTTTATACACCAGTTGTAACATGGCTTACAAAAAGAACCCAGAAAGCGCAGCTGATAAAAAAGGGTGCACCTTCTGATGGTTTTCAAATCCCTCAACATTTGTGCACTGGCTCAAGCTTGATCTTCCCACCTTGATGGTTCTGGCTTACGGTATCCAGATAACGCTTCACGCAGGTTTGATTGGTCTCGAATATGTATGCTAGCCCCCTTATCTGCAAATGCACCACTTTCAGAATGTCAGTTGAAACAGTGAAGTATTGAACATCCATAAAATAGCAACTTGTGGCTAACTATCATTGAAAAGAATTCCAAACAGAAGTTCCCTTTGAGCCCCCTTTTCTTTTTTTAATTTTGAAGCAAGTTAAGCAAAATGAAGTTCCATTCGGGTTCATTTTGCTTGTCTAAGTAAATATTCTAACGCAAGTTGTTCTATTACATACTCAAAAAACTTGCATTTCTATAATCTTATGATGAGAAAGGACAATGCTTAGAAAGTGTCATAGAAACAAACCTCGATCAAACAGTTAGGAGTTAGGATTGAACTCTGTCCTGGAGCTATTTCTTTGTCATTCATCGAAATAGAAACCTTCCCAAGATTCTTTATGTGGAAACATCCACTTTTGTCTAAATTTATAATTGCCTAATCAAACAAAAGCGGAAAGTGTTATATGTGCGTTGACAGAAAGCTCACACTTTATGACCTCCATCGGTTACCAAAGAATATTCTATGGCTTTTTGAAAAAAAAAGGACAAAAGAGATATAAACTTAACATTCCTGGGTTTTATAGAATAATGGAATGATTAAAGAGTATGCAACAGAAAAGAATAAAGTACTGTAAAGCCAATATGATCCTCAAAAGGATCCTAAAAATTTCAGGGAAAAGCGAAAAAGGTTATCATAGGTACAACATTAAATCATGATGGCAAAACTGAGCTCACCTGTCGTCGAGATATTTTATTAGCGCGCCCCTCTCTTCCCAAATCAATGTCAACAGTAACATCTTCTGTCCCTCTACCAATCAAAACCTGTATGGCACCAAAAATAAATATCTATCGTCCCACATGCTGATTTTGGGAACTAAACTTACGAATTAAACTTTTGCAGAATACTTTAACATTTCATCCAGACAGTAACGCCCTCAAAATGAAACTCCTAGAAGACAATTGCTAATTCGTTGTCCTGATGCTGGATGTCACAAATCACATAAACACAATCTTACGAGGGATGGAACTAAAAAATGGGGTCAATATCACCGACACATTAGTGGTAAAGCAACTTTGGCGAATTTCATACTCACTACCACAAATGAACTCATGTTCTTAGCTCATCAAAGTCTACTCTGAATGGCTTATATTTCCAAATGATAAAGACAAACATCCCTCATGGTATTCAATAAATAACCTCAATGCAAAAGAAAAAGAATGAGAAAGAAAGAAAAGCACGTATGAAGCTCTTATTTACCTCAGGCTTCTTAATATAATGCTTACAGTGACGACCATATAAAACCGCAAATGCTCCATGAGATGCAATGGCTCTTTGCATATAAGAATGAGCACACTGCTCAAGCCTGATAATTGCCCTCTTTGTCTCCTCATTCTGATATCTTGAAACTGCAGAGAATGTTCTACAGTCACTCAACATAAGGGATAAAGCATGTAATGGAAAAAAAAAATCATACAGAGCTCACAGAAACTATGAGAATATGAATAGATATTTATAATCAACTCAGCGAACAAGACATAAAGAAGGAGCGCGTGCACATAAGAAAGCTCTAATAACCAGGTATGAAGATTTCTTACTCATTAAGATGAACAATTTGAATCATAATTCAATATACAAAGAAATTTAATAATAGAAACCAACATACCAACTTTGCAAAAATGATAAACCAAGGACACCCAAAGCAAGGAACCCAGGATCAAACTTTCATCCTTTCTCCATAAGATCAAGATTCAAATATAATAAAGAGGCAGAATAATTTGTGCAATACCCAGTAAAACATTCCTTTCGAGCTATATAAATACATGCAAGCATTCAGTTAACTAGTGTATTACCTTCTTCACTAGAATATATATCCTGATCTTCTGGATCCAAGTCCATGTCAAGAATCTGAACAAAAACAATAGCAAAACATTCAAGCTTAACAAAAACAGTGAAACAGGAAAATTAATTAAATAGCTTCAATCCTATTAATCCGTCAAACTGGAAACTAACTACCATTGCTTCAACATCTGAAAAATATGGAACTTCGTCATCACTCTCCTTGGGTGGCTCTTCTGTACTCGATATGGGTTCAGTTACTACTTGCTCAGGAGCACATAAATGTGTGTAATCAACTTTGGCCTTTGGAATCTGACCAATTGTTGCTGCAGCATCCATGTCTGCTTTAATGACACTAGCATATGTCTGGGAACAACAATTACAGTCATCAGAACAAAGAGCTGGTTTCTCTTCTAAAACATAAGGTGAGTTGTCGCAGAAGTGCTTTACCACTGAAGTTTCTGTAGTATTCTCTTCTAGTTTGGTATGCATCGATGCTCCAGTTCCAGCAGCAGATTTTAGCATAGTTGAACGGACGCAAGTATTGCCTGCAATCTTGTGAACAGATTCACTACTGGGTAATTTGTGCTTAATACCATGATCTCCAACTGGATGGAATAAAACAGTTTCAGGCTGGACCTGTGATCTTATCCTCTGAGAACATGTCTGAGACTGTCCAGAATTTTGTAAATCCCTCTGCACTGACAGTGAACCAACTTCACTAGGTCTTTGACTGTTTAGGAATTCCTTACCAGAATAAGAATTCAGTTTACCAGCATCATGCAAACTCCTCCGTGCTACAATGGAATTTGATTTTGGGCGTAATTCATCAGGAAATATAACATGATCATTGTTTGGGATCTCAGGATCCTCAGTGTTTAACACACAGTAAATAACTCCATCACCCATTTCAGGAAACTGAGGGTTCAAAGCTGCTGGAGCTGATAGACACTGGACATGTGTGTTACAAACAGCCTCACTACTTTGGCAGGATCCCTGATTTTTTTCTGACTCTCCTGGACAAGGATCAGATCGATTTCTGAGACATTCTGCTGTTAATGATGATTCTTGTTCGGTTATATTACGTCTCTGATCCAGGTTAACATCATTTGGCGAGCTCAAAAGAAGTGAACTCAGACCATCATAGTAAGTCTTATCAATCACATCTTTTCCATCACCATCCATGAATAAAAGATCCTCATCAGTTGAAAAGTTCAGAAGAGAATTGGAAAGTTCAGCCAGATAACCTTCTGCGCCAGTGGATGCATCCTTCAGTCCCTCATTTGTTATTTCTAGTTTCAAGTTAGAGTCTGCATGGAATAAAGTATATACATTCTTAGTGTCACCATTAACAGGAAGTGACACCATATCTACTGCGCAAAGATCCTTTTCTCTTAGGCCAAGATCAACAGGAATGCTGGGCTCTGAAATGCCTTCAACTGTTGTCCACATTTGCATCTCAGGAAGTGGTGACGAGTAAGCCAAGTCGGGAAAAGAAGAACCATACTCCGGAACTGAAGAATTAAAATCCTGGTCTCCATCAAACTTGGAGCATTCATTAATAGGGTCAGCATTTGCTTGCAATTCTTTCTGTTGACATAATTCCTCAACCACAGATTGGTTTCCAGCATGAGATAGATTCTCTCCAAGCATATGAGGAATCTCTTCACATGTATTATCCTGCTCCATGGGGAATCTTTCCGAGGCTGAATTCTGAAATTGTGATTGGAAGACATGGTCAGTATCACCATCCCCAATTTGTGGAAAAGCACAACGCACAATATCCAAATCAGATTCCTGAAGTCCCAAATTGGGAACTGAATCTCCGAGAATGCAGTCCCCAGATAAAGGCTCATTATCATTTAACATGTAATCATCATTACCAGGTGCAACCAGAAAACTCAGGTCAATGGGGTTGAATGGCTCGTTGCAAATTCTTTTGCGTAGAGCATAGTAGCAACTACGAACATTCTCAGCTTTCCTCTTACCAGAATTGTTCTTGTTTTCTTTTGTATTTACACTTTTGTGGAGTCTAGATGATGCAGATCGTTCACAATCAATCATGTGAAAAGCTGCCTCAGCAGAAACAACTGGATCATAAAGGAGAGCATGCCACCGTTCTTGTAGTTCTCGAACTGTATATCTTCGGGAGAACTGCACTGCACCTTTAGCTAGCGATTCCAATGAAGCACCAGCCTGGAACAGAAGAAAAGACATATATAATCAGGGACTCCAAGAACGTAAGTAAATCATGGTTCAAACATCAAAAGAGAAGCTAGAGCGTTTTACTCTTGCTAATGGAAGGCATAAGAAAAAATATGTCAGAATGGTTGCATAGCACAATTATAAATTTTGGAGTGTGCGGTAAATAATTTCACTTTAAAATGACTAATTTACTAGGAGCATAAGCCTGCCTCCATGCTAGAACTTACATACCATAACATAAAGACAAATTATCCTCATTGCCCATTTATTGCCTTCAGTCGGAGTTCCAAGGTTTTTCTTTTCCATTCGTATAATCAGATAAAGAACAAGTATCAAGACACATGTAAGCGATCATACTTTAAAGGCCATTAAAGATTATAAAGAGCTAGCTCCAATCATTCCAACCTAAAAGCATATTATTTATGCATTTGTCTTCAAATATATTAGGCAACAGAAATTTGACTTTCAGTCTACCAACACAGCAACTACTTCTCTAGAAGCGAAATGTAGCTTAAAAATATCTGGTGAGTGGTGACAATATTAAAAACAATGAACATATATCATCAATATTGTTCGTGTACAAGCTCAAGCAGAGCCACGTGTTATTACCGTAAGGCACCTAATGCCCATAGATAAACAAAACGAATCTGTTTTTCATTTTGAATTCCAAGACATAGCTAGATGTCGGGAAATTCAAATACACTTGTCATGGACTCTTGGAAACCCCACGTCCATCAGAGTTTGATACATGGTATCATCATAAATTAAATCAAGTAACATCAACATAACAGCGAGACATCTTACTATGTTGATGAGACTACCATTTCCATGCAGCAGTTAAGACCACTGGCATGCTGTTCGAGAAAAAGTAACAACAAGCATTCAGAGTCACTGTAAAACAAGTAAACAACCTTAATTTGTATCCAGGGAAAAGTACGGATAGAGTTTTTGATTCTTTTATGATAACCACCAATAGCATTTATGTGAAAGCCCACAAAACCTCACCGAAATGAAGTAAAATTTTTCTTGATTCAGGGCATAAATGGGCATAATCTTTCAACAATAGAACTTCCACTACTAAAGAAAATGCTAAAATTCTCAGAATATCTCCTTACCCAGAAAGGCAAATCTTTTATTCTAAACAAGATATGCAACAATAAAAGAACATCCACATCTCAAAACCGGAACAAACAGCTAATCTCAGGAAATTTACCCAAAAGCTTTCAAAAGACTAACTAGAACCCAATTCCACGAAACCAACTACATATCCATAATGGGTCTTCAAAACCGAATCAAGAAACCCAAAACAGGAAATGGAACCAAGAAATTTACCTCCACGGCATTCTTCAACAAAAGATCATCCTCAGGCATCCAAGGAGAGACAGGAGCAAGAGCTCCCATGACTAAACAACCAACCAACCAAACACCTCCTTTTTCACTTCCTCGCCAGAGAGCGAACAAGACCAAACTCAAATCACCGAAACCCAAGAATACGCACAAGAAACCAGCACCCAGGACTTCAACCAAGAAAAGGACAAGCCCCGAGGAAGAGCGAGTCCAAGTTCGAAACGTGGCCAAATATAGGACTCGGGGTGTGCGTTGCGCGCGTGCGTGAGTAGTGCCGGTCGCTCTCTGGTGACGGCGAATTCATGGAAAATCTACGAATCGGTGTCGGACCACGGCACGTGCGGGTTGTATGGAAGAAGCATTCAATTTCTCGGCGAGTGATTTTCTCAGGTGACAGAAGCCAACTGTGTGTGTGAGTGGGAAGTGAATCAAAGACTTTTTTGCCTCCTGGTCGCACAGGCGGTGTACTGCGGGGTTGACCTTGACTATTATGTCCTTCTCGTCACCAAATTTAAATTTTGGTTTATGCTTTTTCCCTTTTTTTTTTTTTGAATATTACTTTTTCCCTTTTTAGAAAAAACAAATTAATTGTTGTCATATTCAACAATAAATAAGGGGTATGGAAGTAATTTTTGTTTTATTTAATTGTCACTTTTCACTGGTATCGATTTAATTAAGGAACAATGTCCCATTGGGTGGGTCGGAGTTCGATTAAATATAATTTTTTAATTTTAAAAAATCTAAAACAATTTATTTTCTTAATCTTCGAATTTAATTAACTCGGGTTGAATTCATTAATTTATAATTAAAACGAACACTATTTACTAATTATAATAAAAAATTGAATTCAAAGACATTTTTTGTTGTAATATATTTTGGAATTCTTAATTGGACCTGCGTAAATTTAACGTGAGATTTTAAACTTTAAATATATTTTATGGTTGTAAGTTATTGTGATAATTATAAACTATCTTTTAAAAATCAGATCAGAAGTTAAGTCTATAAAATAAGAAATTTAAGGTTTAAAAAATTCAATATATTAGACATTGACTAAAGATTAAATAAAAATAAAGAATTTAAAATATAATTGAAAATAATTTTCTTTTATCATCTAAAATTTTAAATTATAATTAAAAATTAATTAATTAATTATAATTTATAAAAACTTATTAGTTTATAAAAATCGACCTATCAATTAATAAATAAATTGGTTCTTAAGTACAAGAATTATTAACATAAATCAAATCAAAAAATTAAAAACTAAAACTAAAATATTTGACAGTTCAAAGCTTTTACTATTAAACAAAATCATTTATATTTAGATCTTGAACATTTAAATTTCAAACTATTTATTATTTTTATAATGACAATTTTAATATTTAATACATAATACATATAAGATAAATTTTTAAAATTATATAATAGTCCAAAAATTAGATATTTCAGTTATAATAGTGTTAAATTTAATTTAAATGATGATAATAACGTTAAGATTGTTACATTCAAATCTTAAAGGCTTATTCTTGATGGAGCCGATTTTATTAAGTGGGACAAGTGACAACTCATAAATTTAGTAAAGTAGATACCTTGTTGGAACCTTAGACTTGTTTACCTAATTCCGCACCTTTTTGGTGTAATAATTGCACCTTTTGGGGATTATTCAATGGGAAATAATACATTAATAATGTTTTAAACCAATTAAATAAGAGAGATATGCTCACAACAGAGCCAAAATATTGTTTGAGTATTAATTAATAATGATGATTAAAAAATTCAATTGGTTCAACCGATTTGACAATAAAAATTTTAAATCGATCAATTTTTTAATTTAGTCTTAATTTTTTAGTTTAATTTACATTAGTAACTGTTGTTGTTAAAAACCGATTAGTTTATTAATTAATTGGTTAATTTTTGTAAATTAATAAATTTTTATAAAATAAAATAAATCAATTAAACAATCTTTTGTTTACTTAAATTTCAAATTATTCGATCGAAGAAGATAATATATTTCAATCATATTTTAAATTCTTTAATTTTATTTAATCTTTAGCTGTTTTATAATAGTTTAATATCTATTGAACTTTTTAAATTTTAAACTTATTGTCTTGTCAGGTTAACTTCTTATCAAATTTCATAACACTAGTTTAAGTATTTATAATTGAGTCGATGATTAAATTAATTCAAGCATTTTAGTTTAAATTGTGTTAAATTAGGATAAATGAAAATCAATGATTTAAAAAGACAAACAAGTTTAGTCGGTTTAGTCGTAAAAATTTTGAATTGGTAAACTTTTTTGTTTGATTTATTTTAATAACTATTGTTTTTTAAAAATTGATCAATTTATTAGTTAATTGATAAATTTTTATAAATCAAATAAATTTTTTAATTAAAATTCAAATTTTTTTTGAGTAAAAGAAATTTTATTTCAATCATATTTAAAGATAAACGATTTTATGAAATCTAACTTTTTTAAAATTTAAACTTTTTATTTTAACCTCATTTTTAAAGCAATGATTAAAATCATTTTAAGTATATATCTTATTAATTTAAGCTCAAACCAGATCAATCTATCATTCCTATTGCAATTCTTGTTGAACAAGAAATCTCACGTTACGAAAAGTCAAATTATTTTATTTCGTCCAACTTATGTCCAAGCAACCTAAATAAATAACAGGAAACAAAAATTCAAATAACTCTGTGTACAATCTGATTTTTTGGAACGAGGCACCGATTAAATTGAATTGTTTGATTATATATAACATAGCGTGATTGTAATTAATCTAACTTAACTAAGTCATGTCCTAGTTTTTATTTAAAATCCAGCCAACACTATACCTTGAGTCCTAGAAGTAAAATGATATTTATATTTAATTAATTTTTAAAAAGTGCTCTAATTGATATAAACAAGAAAATTATATTATATATTGAATTTATAAATGCTAATTGAATTAAATATTTCGTTTAATTTTACTTAATCAATAAATAAATATATAATACTTACTACCAAACTAATTTTTATAAGAGTTAGCAAAGAACTTTCATTTTCTTTTCCTAAAAAATTATAGGATCCACTTAATTTTGGAAAATTGGAGAGTCTTAGAGCACCGGTTGCTCCTTTGTGACCAATATGTCTCATATTTAAATAATAAAAATAATTTCTTTGTCAAATTCTTAGTGGGACCGTGAATTATATGGTATACTAGAAGCATGACGTTTTTTCAACAAGAATCATTGTCCTTAATTGGTATTCACAATGGTTTCTGAAACTCTTCGATGCCTGTCGTAAAGCTTGCCTTTTGGAAGAAAATTTGGGGGACAAGTTGGACCGTCGAATCTCCTGAAAGTTTCCTCCTATTAATTATATTAAAGTTAATGTCGATAGAAGTTGTTATGGAAACCCAGGCAACACAGGCTTTGGTGGTATAGCGCGAAATGAGTTTGGGCGCTAAATCTTTGACTTTTCGAGTTTCCTTAATTGTGCTACAAATATGCTAGGAGAACTTCAAGCTATCTACCATGGAATGAATTTAACATGAGAGCGTGGTTTCAAAAAGGTTTTGCTGGAATCGGATTCTATGAAGGCCATCAAACTAGTTATTGGGGACTGCTCTCAATCTCATCCTTACTTGACCATTGTTGAGAGTATTAAGCTACACCTGAGGAAGGATTGAAACTGTTTGCTTGTTCATACCCTAAGAAAAGGGAGCTAATGTGCTAATTTTCTAGCAAAATTTGGCTCCTCATCTTCACAACATTAGATGCCTATTCCAGGCATTAGATGCTTATTACATAATGATGTTTTATCTATAGCGGTCTTGAGGTCTTAGGCTTTTCTTCTGTTTATCCCTATCACAAAAAAAAAAAGATAAGGATGCGTACTTTGATAACCCTCCAAAAAAATCCTACAAAACATGTACGAGGATGATAAATTCTTTTCAAGTTCAACTAAATACTGTAATCAAATCAAATATATTCGAAATTAATAAATTAAATTTTATTAAATCTAATTATTTATACTATAAAATGAGAAATTAATTTTAAACTAGCATTATAATGATTAAAAAATTAAGTTGATTTTGTTAGTTTAATTGTAAAAATTTTAAACGACTTGTTTAATTGTAAAAATATTGATCTCATTTATTTTAATAGTCATTATTGTCAAATATCAATTAGATTATTAACTAATTCTTCAAATTTTGTAAGTTAATTGATTATTATAAATTAATTAATTAACTTTTATTTAATAGTCTTTTTTAATTTAAACTTTAAATTTTTATTGGGTGAAAACAATCGTCTTTAATTATATTTTAAATTTTATAATTTTATTAAATCTGTAATCAATTTTTTTAACATATCTCAACATTTTTTTCAAGATTTATGACTTGGAATAAAGTATATTAAAAATAGAAAAGACGAGCTTGTAAAGTTGAAAAGGACTTTTTCCTTTTTAATGTCAAAGATCCGCCAAGAAAAGCAATAGAGCAAGTCCATTGTCTTGTTATGCGATGATGACGAATGTTCTTCTGGTTTCAAATTTGTTGGAATGGGCACGTTTTTAATTTTGAATTGAAAATTAGATATATAAAAGAGGTTTAAGATTTCAAATATTTAATCAATATTAAATTATTATAACATTTAAAAATATTATCTTAATTATTAGAAATTTTTTATTTTAATAAAAAATATTAAACATATTTATTTATTTTAATTTATAAAATCTGATTAGATTAAACTAATAAATTGTTAATAATACAAGTTATTAAAATAAATCAAATACAAAAAAAATTGAATTAAAAAATTAGTCTATTAAAAAATATAATGATTAAATTAATTTATTTTTTTAATTATTAGTTTCTTTTTTATTAAACTCGAACTCATACTAAATATTTCAAATTCAATCTAGGTCAAATTTAAATAGAAAAAAAGTTATGACCCGATCTAAAGTTCAATTGAGTCTGAACTTGAGCATGAGTCTATCCTCATCCGAACAATCCAAAGCTAACCTTGAATTTGCCTAATCCAATTTTTTATTTTTTAAAATAAAATGCCTGAACCGGCCTTTAGATTTAACTCTCCCTCTAAAACCTAGAGTTTATTCAACATTCTTTGGATTATCATTTACGAATCATCATTAAATGAATTCAAATATATAAGCTTTTATTATCATTCAGGTCCCTCCATAGTTACCATTTTATCAATTTAATTTATGGTAAATAATTAAAACTATCAAATGTCAACAGTTTTAAAATGTTAAAGCACATGATAAGAAATACATATATTATTTGCAAAGTAACATAAATTAATTGAATCTATTTCAAATAGTTTAATTATCTCTATTGTATTTATATTAATAAGTTGATAAATCAATTAGTAAAGCTGCCCTTTTATAATTACAAAGTCACGTATTTAATTTACAAAAATAGTTTATCAAAATATAAAAGGAAGGTTGTGTATATTATAACAGAGAGATTCTCACAAAGCAGGCTTTGTATACTGAATATTTTCAAAAATCAACTAAAAGAATAAAAATTTTATAAGAAATGCCAATTAATTTATATAACAAATCAAAAAGTTGTAAATATATTTTATTTGATCTAGACTCAAGATTTTGAAGTGTCCCCCCTCTACACTATTCCTCAAGGAACAAATGGTATTCATTTTTAAGAACTGATCTCTATGAGTCTCCTGTAATTATAAATATTTAAAAAAGTACTTGAAGTTACTAGTATATATATATTTTTTATGGATCCGTTTATTAAATAGATGGATGCTAAATGGACAAAATAAGAATATAACGTTGTTTGGTCAGGAAGTAACGTCATATCATGTCATGTCATGTCTCCTAAACTTAATTTTATTTTTATGAACGAATATATACAATACTTGATAAACAGATGAATTGTGCGTAATTTTTTCTACAAAATTTTTCAATTCGAATAATAAACAAATCTGAGTTAACTAATAAAAACAGTAAGAGCTTGTCAGATGATAAAGCCTTTTAAACGATATAAAACTGTTAGGTGATAGGAGTCTTTTGTAAGATAGGATCCTACTTAAACAAAATGAGCCTAATGATTAATAAATAGTATTTAAATAATTTTAAAATAGAAAGCATCTCTTAAAATTAAAAAAAAATCTTGCAAGTTAAAAATAAAAGGAGCCTCTTATAAAAATGAACGAGCTTTTTGTTAAAAAGAACACGTCACAATATAATATAGAAATTTAAAAGAGATAAAGAAGGACACAGTAAATTTATACCAGATAGTTTTTTGTGAGATAGGATCCTGTTTAAACGAAATGAGCCTAATGATTAATAAATCGTGTTTAAATAATTTTAAAACAGAAATCACTTGTTAAAATTGAAAGGAATTTCTTACAAGTTGAAAACAGAATAAGCTTCTTATAAAAGTGAACGAGCCTCCTGTTAAAAGGAACACGTCACAATATGATATAGAAATTTAAAAGAGATAAAGAATGACGCAGTGAACTTATACCGGTTAGTCTTTTGCGAGATAGGATCCTGTTTAAACGAAACGAGCCTAATAAGTAATAAATCATGTTTAAATAATTTTAAAACAGAAAACACCTGTTAAAATTGAAATGAATCTCTTACAAGTTGAAAACAGAAGGAACTTTTTATAAAAGTGAACGAGTCTCTTATTAAAAAGAACACGTCATAATAAAATATAGAAATTTAAAAGAGATAAAGAAGGATGCAGTGGATTTATACCGGTTCGACTTACAATCTAAGCCTATATTCAGTTCCTAAATATCCAATTTGAGTTTTTCACTATAATAATACAAGTATTAAATTTGACGAGGTTCTCCAAGCTCACAATTACATATTTTTCAAAGTTCTATAACCTTCCACATTTGAAGTATATAACAATCTTCTAAAAGCTCATAGAAAAATAAAATGTAAAATAAAAAAGTTATCAAATAACAATTTATTTCTTGATAGAGTGATTTCACTTTC
>JANTPM010000006.1:1854978-1870139 GCA_025434745.1 Erythroxylum divaricatum
ATAAAATAACAATTTGCAGTATCAATTGTCCTCATAAAAATTATAGAGAAATTAATATCAGATCATGAAAATTTACTAACAAATTGCGAATTAAAAGAGCGCGTTATAAGGAACCAATTTAAGCACAAAAATCATCAATTAGGAGTCAGCAAATGCATAAGCAGCTATGAAAATGCAGCCAATTTATAGTGTGAACTTGGATCAATCACCCACTCCCACTAATAAACACTCCTTGGGCTTAAGTGATGAAGCACTAAAATAGCCCAAGTCTTCTTGTCTTCAAGTTCCAAGTGTATTAGGTCTAAGGATTTGAGGTAAATGGATTAGTTTGGGCTCAATTACATTAAACTCTCCTCCAATAGGATTGGAGCTCATCATTCTCTCGACAAATTGGCCCACACGTGCATACAAAGCCTCCTCGAGTCTCTCAGTCCTAGCTTTAATTCCATTAAACTCTCCTCTAATAGGCTTAGAGCTCACCATTCTCTCCACAAATTGACCCACACGGGCATAGAAAGCCTCCTTGAGTCTCTTGGTCCTGGCTTTGGACATAGGTCCAACTAAAATGACAAGCTCACGCTATCACACATGCCATCTCCATAGTGATCCTTGCTCCTACTCATATCAGGGTGACTCTTTCAGAAAAATTTATGTGCTCAAATCTTTGAAAGAACGAGAGGACGAAGAACAGTTGACAACAAATATCAAGTTTAAAGAAGTTATGGAAGTCTCTGTTCAAGAAACTAAAGAAGAAGAGGAAATGAGGGGCGAATGAAGAAGATCTAAGAAGAGACAACTCACCCTCTTCCTGGGCAAATTACTGGATTCTATGGAAGATTTAGGGAGTTTTGTTATTCCTTATTTTGTTAATAGTTTGCTCAAAAAAAGGCCTTTACTGAGCTTAATTGGTTTTTCATAATTTTATCAATATTATCCTTTTGATCATTTTACAATTTTTAGCTTACTTACAGCCTACAAAACTAATGTTGAACAAAAAGGGTAGAAGTAAGCCACTCATAATTGGTCCTGACTGAGTTTCCAATGATACAAGGTCAAGCTAATGACCATAAATTAGCGCGTTTAGTAGTTAGATTTAAATTGTTATGTTTAGTTTGATTTGTTTTAAAATTTAAATAAAATGAAATTTGAAATGATTAGGGATTACTAATCCTCTTACTCTCTTTAAGCAATTACAAGATAAGACCACAATCTCAAATGTCAAGCGAATTTGGTCTCAACACCTCACCATCAGCACCTCCATCACCATAAGGTTTTGTTTTTAAACCTTTTCTTTTAAATTTAGTTTTAATTTTTATTTTTGTTTGGTTTTATTTTATGTTATTTCCTTTCATATGTGTCTGTTTGTCTCCTTGTCATATTGAGGACAATGTGTTGTTCAAATATGGTGAGGGTTGTGTGTTTTGCTTTGAGTGTGAATTTTGCATATTGTTATGTTAGTGTGTTTAGGTTGCATATTGTGAATTTTGTGAATGTATTGATGACTTAGATGGAACGAAATTGATTTAATTTTGAACATAATATATTAGGTTATGAAGAGACATTAGCTCACGAAATTAGGGATCTGGGTTCTTTGGCCAAAATATGCAAATTAATTAGGATTCAGTATTAGTTTATCACTATCTAAGTTGTCACAATCATTCATAATTTTAGTTCTTTCGACTAAGTAGTTTTTTTGTTATTTTTCATAAAAACAAGTAGATAAAGAAACAAGTTAGGCATTAAAAAAAGAAAAGTGTTTGTAAATTTTAAATAAATAAATATTGCACTAGCCTTCAGATTATGGATAAAGCTAGTTGCTAGTTAAGAATGTGATATAGCCGAGTAACTAGATCGATACGCATAACAAATGTGTGCCTCAAAAGGCTATAGTGACATTCTAACCAAGCACCTTACTCAAAACAAGATTTAAGCAAGTAATCGGATCGACTTTCGTCACCAATGTTTGACTTCGTGTAAAAAGACTAGGTCCAAGTCTACAAAAAGTTACAAAAAAGAATGTTTTCTAATAAAAACCTACCAAACTTGTAAGTAACTTAACTTTTCATGAAAACGTACTTAGGTTTAGTTACAAAGTTTGAATAACCAAATAATTATTAATAAATGTGTACAATTGAAAGGGGTGAATAAACTTGACATCTAAGTTTTGATTAATATACATATTTAGTCCAGAGTTCCTAGACACGAATTTTGCATGTTAATAATTTGGACAACTGGAATAATTGTGTGTAGAATTAAATTAGTTTTGTGAAGTTGAAGTCATTGCCTCATTATTGCAGTGTGTGTTTTATGTTTTTTTTGTTGTTTGTTGTTTTATTTACTTGATGACAAGCAAACGTTTAAGTGTGGAGATGTTGATATGTGTAAATTGCATCATGTTTTAGGGCATAATTTGGTAGGTGTTTAGCCATTAATTTAATCATTTAGTATATATTTAGGTTATAATTATGTGAGTTTGTTAATTTATGTTTTAAGTGTTTTATAGGTTAGTACAAGCTTTTGAGCTTAAATATTATATTTTTAGGTACTTTGGCGTGTTTGCTATTTTTTAAGTACTTTGATGTGTTTGCTAGTATTTTAGGGTCAATATCAAAGAATGAAAGAGTTTCGGAAGACATTAGAGTTGAAATAATAGCCCACGATTGATAGAAGACTCAGATATGGGCCACAGTTGTAGCCTGTGTTAGGCAAACTCACAGTTGCTTATGAACTTCATGTTGCGAGGTACTTTTTGTTGGACCCATTTTCGGAGCCCAACATCCGTAGTCATAAACCTTGGATTCGCGTAGAACTTGGTAGGGTCAATTCTAATAACCCAAAAAAAACCATCATCCTATAAGAGTGGGGTGCCCACACTAGTCAAACACTAAAATTTCAATTTGACTTCATCAAAGAAATTGCATCTATGAATCTCTAGTTCGTTTTGAAGCAAGAATCATCTCAATCGAAGCCCTACAGCTTGAGATATACTTAGAAAACTAAAGCATGTACATGCCCCAATTAGTCTCTCCCAACTGACCCCTCACTTTCTCTCTATCAAACCTATACAAACCAATTCCAAAAGTTACAAATTTTTTATGGAGAGATAGGCACAGATGTTAGAAATCTATTGCTTCAAGAATCACTTTATGGGGCTCGGATGAGGCAGTTATTACCAAAAGGATCTAACACTTTTATGCCTTTACTCGTATTGTACATGTCTTGGCGCGAATGCCGTAACTTTTTCTAAAGACGATGGATTGATTTTGTATTTAAACCATTTAAAAGATGACATCGAGATCTATAACTTTCATACAGGCCTTAAAGACCATTTCTGTCATATACAGGATCAAATGTGCAGCAGAAGATGTTCTGGCCAAAGTAAGACGATGCTAACGTCATGAGACGAATTGCTGATGTCATGAGATGAATTGGAAAAAAGTCATAACTTTCTGTACACAAATCGGATTTAGATGTTCTATGGATTAATAGAAAGAGAACTTCAAGATATACAACTCTCATACAGACCTTAAAGATCAATTCTATCATCTAGAGGATCAACTTTGGACCAGAAGATGTTTTGGCCAAACTAAGACGATGCTGACATCATGAGACGAATTGTTGATGTCATGAGATGAATTGGAAAAATGGTCATAACATTTTGTACAAAACTTGGATTTAGCTCTTCTTTAGATGAATAGAAAGAGGAATTCAAGATATACAACTCTCATGAAGAACTTAAAGACCAATTTTATCATCTAGAGGATCAAATTTGGACCAGAAGATGTTCTATCCAAACTAAGACGATGCTGACGTCATGAGACGAATTGCTGATGTCATGAGATAAATTGGAAAAATGATCAAATATTTCTGTAGAGAACTCGAATTTAGATGTTCTTTGGATGAATAGAAAGAAGAATTCAATATCTACAACTCTCATTAAGGCCTTAAAGACCAATTCTATCATCTAGAGAATAAAATTTAGATCAAAAGATGTTCTAGCCAAACTAAGACGATGCTGACATCATGAGACGAATCGCTAACGTCATGAGATGAATTGAATAAATTATCATAACTTTTTGTACATAACTCAGATTCAGTTGTTCCTTGTATGAATAGAAATAGCACTTCAATATCTACAACTTTCATGAAGACCTTACAGACCAATTCTGTCACCTAGAGGATCAAATTTTGACCAGAAGATGTTCTGGCCAAACTAAGACGGTGCTGACATCATAAGACGAATTACTGATGTCATGAGATGAATTAGAACAATGGTCATAACTTTTTGAATAGAACATAGATTCTGTTTTTCTTTAGATTAATAGAAAGAGGACTTGAAGATCTACAACTCTTATGAAAGCCTTAAAGACCAATTCTGTCAGCTAAAGGATCAAATTTGGACCAGAAGATGTTCTAGCCAAACTAAGACGATGCTGACGTCATGAGACGAATTGCTGATGTCTTACTGAGACGCAAGACTAAGACGAAGCAATAAAAAGGGCATAACTTTCACTATAGGTTTTCGATTGAGGTCATTCTTGTACCGTTTTAAAGAAGACTTCTAAACCTACAACTTCCATCAAGATCTCATAAACTATTTTTTCCTCTATAAGGGTTAAAATTTTCAAAACAATGCAGTTGTCCCAAAAGTTCACCCTATGCAATAATACCAACTTCAAATGATCATAACTTTTTTCTACGATCTCCAAATCTTACAAACGTTATATATTGTTGGAAAGCTGGAAAAATCATCTACAACTTCTTAGAAGACAATTTTGCTTAATTCAGCTCACATTGACCAAAAATATCCTTGAATTTAGTACACACATTTTGTTCCCCCTATGTAACCTTGAGTATCATGGGCAGAAAAAAAATCATAAACCATCAGTATCAAAAGATCGTAGTTATACAAAGCTTTAATGGGCATTTCAAGCCCCCAATACATGAATGTTTCAAGAATATTTCAAGATAAAAAAGATATGTGAACAATAAATTGCTCGTAATGCAATTAAAGCCTTGTTTTACTAGATTTGTTTAAATTACACTAACATTTCAAAAGTGAAGTGATGGCTTGGCCCTTGTTTACTCAATCTCTTGCTCAACACCTGCTTATAGGGAGGAAAGTGGGGGTGAGCTCAGAGGCTCGTGGGTAACAATTTTAAAGTTTATAACAAGTAAAAACATTTTTAAAACATTTTGCATATAGGAAATCATGTGTAAGCATTCATGAATGCATCACTCATATCAACTTGTCATGAACACATAAACATATCAGATGGTTCGGGTGGATCCAAAATAGAATGTACTGCGTATTTCTACATAATGGTCTTGCGTAACCATGAACTTATGGGAGTCCCTGAAGGAGCTCCATGTCACTAGCGGGTAGGCGGGAGAAGCCTTTAACTTAGTCAACGTACACCCGACATAACTTAGGGGACCACCACAAACCCACATAACACATATTTCATGATCTTGCAAGCTTGATGGCCAAAATGGCCCTTCTCTTGAAAACTTGTTTTTTTCGTATACTTGCTATATCTTGAATCATTTCCAAAAGCATGGTTTCAAAATCATGCATCATTTCAAAGAATCATTTAAAAACAACTTTTCATGATTTATCACACAAATAATGTATAATCATGTAACAAACATATAGCAGATTTCACAAATCATTCATGAACAATAATGCAGCACTTATTATGCAAATGAAATAAAAAACTTTAAATAAAATCGTAGTAGCTTATTTACGCTATTATAAACATGTACCCACCTTGATTTCCTTGCTTAAAGACTTGACTTGCTAAAACATGCTTCTTATCTTGTTCTTCTTGTCTCTCTTGATCCCTTTATACAATAAAAAAAATCACACTCAATAGGGTTTTCAACTGAAAATCCCTCAACGTACAGTCACTAAAATTGGTTCTAAAATACTTAAACCCAAACATTTTCTAAACTTCACGAACTAAAATCCTTCCAAAAATTCAAAGGATTCAAAATGATCTTACCTTCATTCTTCACAAAATGAAGGAATCTTTAGTTCAAAAAAAAGCTCTTCTCTTCCTCAACCTTTTTCTCTTTTTGAACAACCTTAAAATCTCTCTTGAAGGCTAAGGGAATTAAACCTTAACTTGTTTTCTCTTCTTTCTCTCTTTCATTCTTGTTCATGTTTTCTCTCTCTTATCTCTTTTCTCATCCACACATTTTGCTTTTTCATAATCTTTTTGCTTTTCCAGATTCTTCTCATTCACTGTTCCTCCTTTATTTATAAGCAAGACAATACTTCTTCTTCCAATTATGCCCTTAATGATTGAGGATTGTCTCATTTGCCCTTCTATTTATGCCTTATGTCTTTTACACTTAAGTGTCTTGCCAAAAACACCCTTGCACATTCTAACATAATATTTTTTCTAGAAGACTCTTATTTATTATCTTATGTTTCTAAGGACACTAAAATCATTCAATTTGGTTCAGTGATTCAAAAGATACCCTTCAAACATTTTTAGACTGCTCTTGTCCATAACGGTACACTATGCAAAATTTCTATCTGAAATTTGAACATCTTAGAGACTGAATTAGATTCTAATTTCTCATAACATCTATAACTACAAGTCTCTAGTTTACTCCAAATCAGAAATCATCTCATTTGAAATTCTATAGGTCCAGATACACTCAAAATACTGAAGTATGTTCAATAGAAAATACTAGTTCATACTATTTAAGAGTACACTCACTGTACCCATCTCACGCTTTCCACTCAATCTTTCTCACTTCATTTCAGATAGATGTGATTCTTTTTAGAGATATAGATCAACGGTTTACGAATCCAATGGTTCAAGAATCAAGTCATTCGGGTGTCTATAGAAGAAGTTATGGCCAAAAGAATCAAACATGACTTGGTCCTCAATCATATCGAACCTATCTTGGGATAATTAGCATAACTTTTTGTAGAGGTTTCTGATTGATGTTTTCTTTAGATTGTTCAAAAGAATACTTCAAGAGATACAACTCTTATGAAGACCTTGGAGACAAATTCGATCATCTGAAGAGTCAAAAATAGAACATAAGATATGATGTCATTTTGAGACGAAGTGACGTCATCAGACAATACAAGGTTGGGAAAATTTATCATAACTTTCCGTACAGATATCGAATTAGGGTGTTCTTTATATGGTTGAAAAGAATGCATCAAGAGCTACAACTCTCATGAAGTTCTTGGAGACCAATTATATCATATAAAGGGTCAAATTAAGATCATAATATGTTATGGTCAAACTAAGAAGAAACAGAAAGTCAACCTAAGACGAATTGAGAAAATGGGTATAACTTTCTGTAAAGAACTTGGATTCAGGTTTTCTTTGGATGAATAGAAAGACAAATTCAATATATACAACTCTTATGAAGACCTTAAAGACCAATTCTATCATCCAGAGGATCAAATTTGGACTAGAAGATGTTCTGGCCAAAATGAGAATATGCTGACGTCATTCTGAGATGCAAAACTAAGACGAAACGTCTTAGGTACCAAACTAAGATGAATGAACAATAACTGAGATGATGATGTCATATTAAGACAATGCTGACATCATTTTAAGATGCAAAACTAATACGAAGCGTCTTAGGTACCAAACTAAGACGAACTAACAGTAACTAAGACGATGGCGTCATACTAAGATGATGCTAGCGTCATTTTGAGATGCAAAACTAAGACGAAGCATCTTAGGTACCAAACTAAGACAAATGAATAGTAACTAAGATGATGATGTCATACTAAGACGATGCTGACGTCATTTTGAGACGAAGCAAAATGAGACAGTCAAATTGAGTCGCAAAAAGTCAAACAAAGACGATGAAACCTCATAACTTGTAATGCTCGTATATTTCAACTCTGATATCCAAACTTTACAAACGTTATATCATTGGAAAGCTAAAAGAAAGATCTACAACTCTCAAGAAGACTATTTGGCATAGATCAACTCAAATCAACCTAAAAATATCCTTGAAGTCAGTATACAAATTTCCATAGCTGTCACATACACCTATCTTATGCAACATCACACTTGTAAGGATCCTAACTTCCTAGTAGGATATCCAAAACTTACAAACTTCATACCGTTGGAAAGCTGGAAAGATCATCTACAACTTTTATAAAGAATTTAAAACAATATCTACCTCTATAAGGGTCAAAATTTCAAATCAATGTGGTTGTCCCGAAAGTTCTATCTTAAAGAGCATCACAACTTCAAATGATCATATCTTTCAACTCCATTGTCCAAAAATTTCATCCTTTATGTCAATGAAAAGCTAGAAAGATAAGTTAAAACTTTCAAGAAGACAATTTTATCAAAATCTCCCTAGATCAACCTAGAAAATTCATAGAACTTCCAGATCAAAAATCCAACTCTCCACTACTATTAATTCCCAAAGTTTTCAAGCTTCAATTTTCAAAAACTAACATTTCAAACTTCTATTTCTAGTTTACTCCAAAATATACAACTTTAGTCAAAGAAATCATCAAAACCCAAAATTCATAATCAACCTATTCATGCTTTGTCACTTTTCTGTAATTTAAACTTTCATGCTCAAACATTATTCTTCCTCTCAACTTCTTTTCAAATCAATGTCCTCCATAACGAAAAATCATAATCCGTGATCAATCAGGAGCACCAATGTCAGAACATATATATATATTTATGATTTGACTTTCACTTTACTTCTAACATTCACATTAATTCTCTTCACTTCAAAAATATCTTATCCACCAACACCATAGCAAATCATGAATCTATCCACTTTTATCATTCTCTACTTTACCCTTGTCTATAAATTCTTAGTTTAAGAACTTTCATTTATTTTGTTCTTCACTCGTGACTAATCACCAAAATTTCTTATTCAATAGTTCTAATCTTTCACGAAAAGTTTAGGGTCCAAAAATTCTCCCCCTATGTAAGTGTTTGCTTTATCATTGTTATGCTCATATGCCTAACCAAAGGTTTCCCATATAACTTGGATCTCAAATAAGATCTATAGTCCAAGATTTTCTGATACATAGGATCCTCACAAAGAGGCGAGTCTAGAGCATACTTGTCTTTCTTTATGATTGCTATATTATTCAAGACACAAGCTTTTAGGAGAGAGAAAACTTAAAAAGAAACCATAGGATAAAACACACACTTCTTTTCTATTGAATTCCCAATGATCTATAATAGAAGAAAAACCTTACTTTTATTGACAAAGCAAGAGGATACAAGACAAACCAATTTTAGAAAAAAATTCCCATATGGTACAATAATTCAAACTAAAATAAAAAAGTGAATAATGACAGTAAGAATTATTGGAAACACTAGGACCCAATAATATTCTTAGAAAATAAGAGGGAATCTTTTAACAAGGAGGTGCAGACAAATAGCAGGGTCCACTATCATCAACAGAGAGTGACATATCATCATCCATAATCCATTTCAATAATGAAATGGATTATCTCAGACTCAATTAAAACTAAGGGCCAGGAATCTTGGGCATCTTAAAAGTAGTTTAATAGTTTGGGCTGTAGAGTAGTGGAAATTTCTCCTTTTTCATAATTCTTTTGCGGTCAAAGTCAGGTGGATATAGTAGTTCACCTACTATGACACTAAATCTCATACATGCAAAATGATAAAATGAAATCTAGTAGTCAATAGACGGTGAGATAGGTTTTGGAAGGGCAAAGTCACTAGGCTATGGACCTAGAGATGTGCAAGTAGTAGGCTTGATGAATTTGGGATAATGGTTCAGGTGATCTAAAAACTGATATAGATCACCTATTAGTTTTTCTGATCCTTTGGCCGATCAATGAAGGTCTTCCAGATTTGGAAATGGCTAATGGTGTAAACATAGCCACTGTTAGTCATGTTGTAGGGACAGTGGACTATGAAGATAGATTGGGCTTTTTGGTTAAAGAGGGGAATTCTCCAGAGTTGATATTTGTTGAGGATCTATCCAAGTTGAATGTTCCATTTAGAACTATTATAGGAATGTTCATAAAAGAGAACTTTTATTGGTCAAATTAACAAGGTATTTATAAGTATATAAATTAGAGAGAGCAATTGGACATGCTTACAGAGCAGATAAAGCCCAAAGGTGTCACATTTTTGGCTAAGGAAGACCATCGTAAAGATGATCTAAGGTACAATAGGGGGCTAACATGTCAAATAGATGAGGATGAGGTGGAATTTTTAGGGTGTCGATAACTAAATAAATGCAGTAGAAAAGACTTTTTCGAAAGAGGACAACAAGTTTTGATGATCGAAGGGAAGGATTTTTTGATCCTGGCATACAATTGAAATTCCATAATGGGGATGATAAAGGGAATTGGTTTTCTTCAAATGGGAGAGAGCAATTGAATTGGCTTTCTAGGTCGATAGAAAATCTGCAAAAATGTTGTAGTGATCTTTGATATGGCTAATGGTGAATTTATAGCGAGAAAACTAATATTGCTAACAAAGTAATTGGTTGTCATGCAATATCTTCTTGTTAGGCTTAATAATCTTTGGAAAAGATGTGTTTTCTGTTTCAATTAGAAAGTGAAAAAGGTTGAGGTGAAAATTGAATTTTTCAATGCCGTTTTTTACCACCAAGATTTCCCTATAGATGGTGTGGTAGTGCTTTTCTAATTCTATGAACTGGCCACTAGCATGGTCATAATAATTCCATTTCCCATCAATCTTTTTAATCAAGATGACACCCCATAATGGTTACTAGAATATGTCTGAAGGATGCATTAGCCTTTTTTAGGAATCTTTAAAGGGGGTAGATGCTAACTTGCTTGCTTTAAATCTAGAAAACTCTAGTTTGGTCTTTAGTCCATGGTGATGGATTCTCGTTTAGCAATTTGGATAAAGGACTTGTATAATCAACAATATGGGAGACAAAATCTTCAAAGTAAATAATAATTATAAATTGTTAAATTTGCTTTGTGTTGAGATTTTCATCAAGAAAAATGTAATCACTCACTAGCTATATGTGGACCAAGTTGATAAAATCCATCATGAAAATTCATACCTAAAAATTCAGTTTGGATTGTTCCATTATGACTTTTCTTGGCTGAAAGCATAATTCCATATTGCTTTGGAATGGAATATAGATCAATGTACTAGAAAGAATGGGGTTATAAATTCTTTTCATGGCCTTTTCAAATAGTGATGGAGTAACCCTGAATCCAAATGGCATAATAATCCATTGTATTAAGCATTAGGAATGGAGAAAGTTGTCTTGTATCTTTCTTGTGGATCTTTACCTAATTGCCAAAATCCTGCTTTCAATTTAAATTTTGAAAAGATTGTTGCTTCTTTGAGAAATAGGACTTGAGTATTGATCTTTAACAATGGGAATTTATCATCTTGAATGAATGCATTTAAGGGTTTGTAATCAATCACCAACATCTATTTTCCTTTCTTCTCTTCAACTCTTTTATTCACATATAAGGCTTGATAAGCCCAATTTGTTTTGTCTGCTCAATTAATCCTTAATGGAGTAAGATAGCACATCCCTCTTATGCTAACTTTAAATCATCAAGATTCATTTCAGGCTGAGTTACCTTGGTAGGATTGATATCCTCGTTCTTTTTAAAGAGGAGATGAATCAAGAATTGTGGATTTTTCTAAAGAGGATTGAGGTGTAAAAACTACGCATGGTTTTCAAAATAGTGTTCCAAGAATTGATCCCCCATTGTTTCATATTGAGGAGGTGCTTGGGAGAATTCAAACATGTTGCGTGTATCTGTGTAAGCACTGAAGATGGCTCAACATTTAATCCTTTAGGTATAATTTGTAATGGAGATGCTTTGCAATACACATCCATACCAATTATGATGTTTGGGTAAGGTAGATGACTGTCAAAAAATTTAGTCCACACAACACAATCAAGGAAAAACCTTATCCCTCTTTTTCTTTAAGTGATAAGTACAATTTTGAATGAATTACTATCAACAGCAGTGAAATATTCATCTTATGATATTTAGATTTTAGGAAGTAAGATGTTAGGCTTTATAACACAAAGACAAGATCCATTATCCATATATCCAATAGCCTTGATTAGCTTATCATATTTATCTTGTTGTAATAACTCTATATGGACATAAGAATGATAAATATTAATAGGCTTTGAGTTTACCTTTAGGCATGGTTGTTATATCATGTATAAGTCATCATCCTTATTATCTTCATTAATTAGGTCATCAGAGGATTCATACTCATCATCAAGAGAGTCAATTGGGAAAGCAAATTTGGTTTCCTCATCTTCACTGGATGGTTCTTCAATAAAATCTTTGATATTATGGTTGTCATGGATAGGCATTATAACCTTAATGGATTCCAACAATTTCAAATCCCTTTTTGTTTTATTAAGACATTGGCAAGCATAATGTCATGATTTCCCACAAATGAAACATCGATATGCCTTTCTTGCTTAAAGAACTCGTCTTTTAAAGAATCAAACAAATTATTATCATTTTCTTTTACTAAATGGCTTATGATAACCTTCATTTGAAATGGGGGATTTATGAAACTTTTTATAGGAGAACTTATGATGATATTTCTTTTTAGTAAGACATTCACAATCCTTTTTCTCCTTACACTTCAACTTCATATAAGACTTTTTGCAAGCCTTTTTTAACATAGGACTACCTTTAATTATGTTCTTGAAAAACATTTGTTGATCACAAAGTTCATTAAGATAAGCTAAAGTGAGTTGATAGATTTCTCCAAATGATATTTCCCTCGTATCTCGTTGTAAAGCTATAATCATCCTTTAAAATTCAAGTTGATATTCTTCTAGAAGAGATGAGATGAATCTGTAATAGAGACTGATGTCATTAAGACCATTAACCAAAAAATATCTTTCCACCACATATTGTCTATGGATTAACAGGCTTGGTCTATGAAGGTGATGGACCATAAGTCATTTTAATTTTGGGCTTCGTAGGTTTGGTGGTAAGATGGACATGTTGTCTTATTAAAGGGTTGTTCATCTTAAAGATCTTTTTATAATCAATAGGTTCATGATAGGTTGGGGTTGACTAGATGGGTTAGATAACTGAAAAGGTTGATGGTAAGCTCCATAAACAGTCTTCAACTCTTTTGTTTTCATATCTGCCTCAATTTGTTTGAAGTAAAATCAGGTCCAAAATATTATGTTTCAATATATCTTCTAAGAGAAACATCAAGTTGAACCATTTGTTCTTTTAAAGATGTATATAAATTTTGAATATATGTGTTGGACCTCGAACTTTTCTTAGAAGACTAGAACTAATAAATGAGAAATGTGGATAGGTTTATGTTTTACTTTGGTGATTTGGTAGATAAGAGATTTTGAAATGAGAAGAATCAAAGGTGAAAGTTATCAGTACAATGGAAGAAAAAATGAAGTTGAATATGCATACTAAGTTGATGAAGAATATGTACATATATTTGTATGTTCTGTTATCGGTGTTCATGAATAATCATGGATTATAATTTCTTCATAACTGATATTGATTTGAAATGAAGTTGAGAATGAGGAGTAAATGAAGTAGAAAAAGTGATCTTGGTATGAATTGTGTTAAGGAAAGATTATGAAACCAAATGGGTGGTTGATCTGGAAAATATTCTCGGAGTATACTTCAGTCTTTTAGCCACAACGTTTTCTTTAGTTATCCAAACGAGATGATTCTTAATTTGGATTAAACTAGAAATATATGATTACATTTCTTATGAATGCATTGAATTTAAATTCTATCTTTAAGAATCTCAAAATTTGTCATGAAATTGAGAATTCGGTGCAGTACATTGGTGGAGGAATGTAAAATTTGTATTCTAAATTTGAGGGTAATTCAAGATTGTTCTGGGTTGATTTAGACAAAGTTATCTTTTAAAACATTGTAGATCTTTCTTTTAGATTTTCAACTATATATAGTATGGAATTTTTGAACTTCTAGGTTGAAAGTTATGGTCCTTATAAGAGAAGATGTATCTTCTGCGTTTCGCTTCTTCTATGTTTTGTTTCTTCTGTGATGAAGTGTCATCTATGTTTTGCTTACGTTTCATCTGTGATGACGTGTCATCTGTCTTTTGCTATCTTTTGTCTTCTACTTCTTCTATGTTGGACCTGTACCTATCTTCTGTTCTATTTTTACCCTCTAAATGATAGAAACTATCTTCAAGGTCTTCATGAAAGTTGTAGATCTTAAAGTTCTCCTTCATCTAAAGAACACCTTAATCCGACATCTTTAGGGAAAGTTATAGCAATTTTTCTCATTCATTTGTCTTTTTCCATTCATCTGCTTTTTCCTTTGGCTTCGTCTGATCCTATCTTCTGCTCCATTTTTGACCCTTCATATGATAGAATTTGTCTTTTATGTCTCATAAAAATTATATATCTTGAAGTCCTTTTTCGAACCATATAAAGAACACACAAATCCGATATCTTTAGGAAAAGTTATGGCAATTCTCCCAATTCGTCTGCTTTTTCCTTTGACTTCGTCTGATCCTATCTTCTGCTCCATTTTTTTCAGATGATAGAATCTATCTTCAAGGTCTTCATAAAAGTTGTAAATCTCAAAGTCCTCTTTGAACTAGTCCTAATATGATATAAATCCAACATCACTCGTAAAAGTTATGTTATTTGTCCCAAGACAAGTTCAATATAATTGAGGACCAAACCTTTTTGATTCTTTTGGTCATAATTTTGTTATCCGACCTCCAAATGAAGTGATTTTTAAACCAATAGTTTCTTAACACATTTTTCTATCCCTCCACAGATTTTGATAGCTTTTGTTATTGATTGGAAAAGATAGATTGAATCAAAGTAAGGGTATCGACTGGAAGAGTAAGAATTGGATATTTTACTGAATATGCTTCAGTATTTTGATGATTTCAGGATCGGTAGAGACCCGAATAAGATGATTCTAGTTTCAACATAAACTAGAGACATGGAGCTACAGATGGTATGAAGAATTTGAAATTTAATTCAGTCTCTAAGGTTTTCAAATTCTAGGTGGAAGTTGGGTTTAGTGTATTGTCTCAGTCTATCAACAGTCTGAAATGTTTGGCCCTAACTTTCAGATTTCTGAATCAAATGGATTGATTTTGGTGTCATTGGAAACTTAAGACAAGGGAGAACACTTTTCTAGAAGAAAGAGTTATGTCAGA
>JANTPM010000006.1:1870239-1884110 GCA_025434745.1 Erythroxylum divaricatum
ATAGATTGGAAGTCAACAAATGCATAATCACTCAAGAAAATAGGCCTAATTTATAGTATAAATTTGGTCCAATCACCCTCCTCAAGTGCAGAAAGAGAAGATTAGCGATCCTTGCAAAGCATTGGAACTCTAAGATAGTTGGAGACTTTTTTAATGGAGTTAGTTCAGCAAATTTTGAAATTTAGAATCATTTTAAGCATAAGCATTCAACTGTATCATGTGTGTTTTTATATTTTGTATTTGTGTTAAGGCAAAGGGGTGATTTTTGAAATGTAAAGATATTATGAAAACAAGCATTGCGTTTTGTAATGGGCCCAAATGATTACTGAAACTCTGATGTGTTCAATAATATTTGCATCTTTGTGACTGTAATTATTTTAAATAAATCAGGCCATTTTGATTATCGATTTTTTCGCATATGCTTTAATTGTTTAAGAAAATTTGCAGTGAGTTTCAACCGTAAAATGTTTCCGAATGCTGACTCCGGAAGTGGGATCCAGCATTGTTTGGTATCAAAGCTTAGGCTTTTTCTTAAGCTTAGAATGCATTATAGGATGAATTGTGTGCTATGTGATTTATTGTTGTATTGTGAATTGATGTGTTGCATTAAGTGACATGCATATCATGCATACATGTAGGAAACAAGATTAAAATGAAAGTAAGCTGAAAGATAGTGTCTTATCGAAGGAGTAAAATGTCACCTCGTAAAAGAATACAAGGAGTTTGTAAGGATCTGCTGCATCTGATTCCTCACCATTTGAGAAGGATACTGATGAGTATAGAATCCCAGTAATTGCAACCGTATGAGTCACATGTATGAATTTCTGTTTAGTTAGAATGTAAGATGAGGAAAGTTTGGAGATATTTAGGAATAAGAAATGTTATGTAGTCCGATATGTTAGACACAGATGTAGTATTTGTGATTGTGTCAGCTACTAAAGTAACAGAATTTCGTGAAAATATGTGCTTGAATTGATATGGATGTAAAAAGGGTTTCATGAATCGACTGAGAAAGAAATTGAGACCAGGGTAGAAATGACAAGATTTAAGGTGTATAAGCAAAATGGAATTGAAAGGTTGAACTCGGAATTTATGATCTAGTATAAGATTGTATTAGTGAAATTAAGATTTGAATTTGAAGATGGCTATATGTTTATGCTCCCAAATTGATTAAGAATGTATGTATAGAAAGTGAAACGAATGATAGTGATATATGTAGAAGTTCTCCAAGTTGTGACGATCAGTTAGTAGGAGCACACATATGATAATGTGGTTACATTAGCAAATAATGTGATTGAGTACATATGAGATCTGCATTTGGATATGGTATAGGAGGTAATCTATGATTCCTATAGTTAAAGATTATAAGATGAATCAGAGTAACGAGATGGAAGTATGGTATAGGTGATTATGCTGAAAGGTAACTACAAAGGAGCAGGAATTTTTGAATAGTCATAGAATATTCAGAGGTTGGTCAGAATCAATTGCGATTGATGTACCATTAGCATGAGATATAAATTGGTGGCTTGTTGAGATTTCTTTTTATATATATGATGTAATGATTTTGATGGTGCATACCAAAATATAAGAGTAAACGAATATGCCTTTTATTTCTTTGGGTTTTATTATAGAGGATATTTTGATTATGTAAAGTGTGATAGAGATTGAAATTATTGAAATGTCATGAACAGTGAAATTGATCTTATCAAGGTGTTAAGAATGGTTGAAACAACATTGATGAACATAGTTGATTGACAAAGATTATGGAAACAGTGTAGATGATTGAGGTAAGAAGTCTTTTGAGATAGAGATGTTTTATCAAATCATATTAGGTGAATTAAATGTTCCGTTTCAAGGAATGAATGAATATGTAACAAATTAGAAGTGAATATTAGAGTCATATCCCTAGTGAAGACTTAAGCATAACAGGTAGAGTATGCTACTGAGAATGTATGTATATTGCTCGATGAAAAGTATCCAACTACATGATTAGATTTTAAGAAATTGAGATAATACTATTGCTAATGTGAGGAGAACTTAGATCTAGATTATACTCTATGAGAATATGCGAAGGAGATATAAATTAGATTTTGATGAATGTGTTACCACAGCAGGAAGTTAAGTTACAAATAAATTGAAATGTGAGGAGAACTAGTATGAATGAGCAAACATTAGAATAAGCCAATGTGAAATATGAGAAAATCTAAAGAATAGAGAAGATCATTTAAGAAAGGTGAGTCAATTGGGAAATTGAAAATAACGCGAAATAATATTACCTCATCGAGGAATTAGTTATTTAAAGAATTATGAGAGCTAATTATGGGCATATGGAGTTTGATAATAATCGTTTGAGTTAACAATTGCCCCGATAGTACCATAGTATTGAAAATTAAAGTGATCCAAGCGAAATGTGATGATGTATTAAAGGTATTCAAAAATTTGAGAAGAATAATTTGAATACATGAAGAAAAATGTGTAATGTGTATGAGTAATGAAAGTAAAGAAAATTTTGAGGAATTATACTGATATTAATTATATCGTACGGATTTGGAGATTCTATAGTATGCAATGATATTATATAAGAGATTTGGATAAACCAATGCAGCAGGGTAAAGTGATTTCATATGTATGGAGACAACTAAAGTCCTATGAGTTGATTATTCGATACATCGTTTAGAGCTACTATAGTAGTGATTGTTTTGAAGTTTGGAGACAGTATATGTAAAGGAATATCTGGGATGTATATATATAAGTACAGATAATAAAAGTTTGAGGCAATCACTAAATTGAGATAATTGAATATGAGACCGAAAAGATTGATATAAATACCGAAAGACCATGGTTGTGCAAGTGAGAAATTCCAAGTAAGGCTACGTGTTATATCAGATACCTTAAGCAGAAATTCGATAGAAACAGAGTAAAAAGAAGCATAGAATATGGGGCTTGGTCTATCCCAAATTGAGGATTCAGAAATTGCGAATCCGATTGAGAGATTGAAAATTGATTTGAATTTCGGGTTCGAATAGGAAGATGATGCATTGTGATTGAAATAAGAAGTATACGTACCAATAAAGGTAATTGAACAAAGAGACTGTTAGAGGGGCATAAATAACAACCTATAATATTCATCCTAGTAGGAACACGCTGAGATAGCGTTTGATGGCTAAGGAGGTAAAAGCAAAAGATGAAATGTTTCTGAGAGTACCATCTTTTCAGAGTGTGCTTAGATTGAGTTCAAGGTGTGAGTATGTTAAGAGTTATCAATATGATCTGATATTGATGTTATCGACATAAGAAGTGAAAAAAGTGGGAGTAATCCAAAACCTAAAGAAGAACTTATTAAGAAAGTGAATGATTAAATGAGTGATTGAAAGACCGAGTAAATCTTTTGACTATGATGATTTGAAAGAAATTATTCAAGTGAAGAAGTTACTAAGGAGACAAAGGAAAACATAAGACAACGTTAACTCCATTGGGTTGATCACTCAAGTAAGAATTTCGAGGACGAAATTCTTTAAGGGGGAGAGTTATTGGACCCTGAACTTTTCTTAGAAGACTAGAACTAATAAATGAGAATTGTGGATAGGTTTATGTTTTACTTTAGTGATTTGGTAGATAAGAGATTTTGAAATGAGAAGAATCAAAGGTGAAAGTTAGAAGTACAATGAAAGTTAGAAGTACAATGAAAGTAAAAATGAAGTTGAATATGCATACTAAGTTGATGAAGAATATGTACATATATGTGTATGTTCTGTTATCGGTGTTCATGAATAATCATGTATTATAATTTCTTCATGGCTGATATTGATTTAAAATGAAGTTGAGAATGAGGAGTAAATGAAGTAGAAAATGTGATCTTGGTATGAATTGTGTTAAGGAAAGATTGTGAAACCACATGGGTGGTTGATCTAGAAAATATTCTCGGAGGATGTTTCAGTCTTTTAGCCACAAATTTTTCTTTAGTTATCCAAACGAGATGATTCTTAATTGGGATTAAACTAGAAACATATGGCTACATTTCTTGTGAAGACATCAAATTTAAATTCTGTCTTTAAGAATCTCAAAATTTGTCATGAAGTTAAGAACTGGGTGCAGTACATTGGTGGAGGAATGTAAAATTTGTATTCTAAATTCGAGGGCAATTATGGATTGTTCTGGGCTGATTTAGACAATGTTATCTTCTAAAACTTGTAGATCTTTCTTTTATCTTTCCAATGATATATAGTATGGAATTTTTGGACTTCTAGGCTAAAAGTTATGGTCCTTATAAGTGAAGATGTATCTTCTACATTTCACTTCTTCTATATTTGCTTCTTCTGTGATGACGTGTCATCTGTGATGATGTGTCGTCTGTGTTTTGCTTACATGTCGTCTGTGATGACATGTCTTCTATGATGACGTGTTGTCTGTGATGACGTGTCTTCTGTGATGACATGTCTTCTATGATGGCGTGTTGTTTATGATGATGTGTCTTTTGTGATGACGTGTCGTCTGTTTTTTGCTATCTTCTGTCTTCTGCTTCTTCTATGTTTGACCTCTACCTATCTTCTGCTCTATTTTTGACCCTTCAGATGATAAAATCTATCTTCAAGGTCTCATAAAAGTTGTAGATCTTGAAGTCCTATTTCAAGCCATCTAAAGAACACCTTAATCCGACATCTTTAGGGAAAGTTATAACAATTTTTTCCATTCATTTGTCTTTTTCTATTCGTTTGCTTTTTCCTTTGGCTTCATCTAATCTTATCTTCTACTCCATTTTTGACCCTTCATATAATAGAATCTCTCTTTTATATCTTCATAAAAGTTGTAGATCTTGAAGTCCTCTTTCTAACCATCTAAAGAACACATAAATTCAATATCTTTAGGGAAAGTTATAACAATTTTTCCCATTCGTTTGCTTTTTCCTTTGGCTTCGTTTGATCCTATCTTCTGCTCCATTTTTGACCCTTCAGATGATAGAATCTGTCTCCAAGGTCTTCATGAAAGTTGTAAATCTCAAAGTCCTCCCTAAGATTATCTTAATCCAACATCACTAGTGAAAGTTATGTCATTTATCCCAATACAAGTTCAATATGATTTAGGACCAAACCTTGTTTGATTCTTTTGACCATAATTTTGTTATCCGACCTCCAAATGAAGTTATTCTTGAACCAATAGTTTCTTAACACATTTTTCTATCTTTCCATAGATTTTGATAGCTTTTGGTATTGATTGGAAAAAGATAGATTGAATCAAAGTAAGGGTATCATCTGGAAGAGTAGGAATTGGATATTTTACTGAACATGCTTCAGTATTTTGATGATTTCGAGATCGGTAGAGTCCCGAATAAGATGATTCTTGTTTCAAGATAAACTAGAGACATGAAACTACAGATGGTATGTAGAATTTAAAATTTATTCAGTCTCTAAGGTTTTCAAATTCTGAGTGGAAGTTGGGTTTAGTGTATTGTTTCAGTCTAACAACAGTCTAAAATGTTTGGGCCCTAACTTTCAGATTTCTGAACCAAATGGATTGATTTTGGTGTCATTGGAAACTTAAGACAAGGCAGAACACTTTTCTAGAAGAAAAAGTTATGTCAGAATATTCAAAGATACTTTTGGCAAGACACTTAAGTATAAAAGACATAAAGCATAAATAGAAGGACAAATGGGACATTTCTCGATCATTAAGGATATAATTGAAAGAAGAAGTATTGTCTTGCATTTTAAGAAGAGAGGAGAACAAAAATTGAAGAGAAAAAGAAGGAGTGTCATGAAAAAGAGAGAGAAATACGAAGAGAAGAAGAGAAGGAGAGAAAGAAGAGAAAACAAGCTAGGGTTTAACTTTTCTTAGTCTTCAAAAGAGATTTTAGAGTTGTTCAAGAAAAGAAAAAGGAAGAGAAAGAAAATAGTTTCCTTTTGAGTTAAAGATCTCTTCAATTGATGAAGAATCAAGGTAAAACTATTTAGGATCTTTTGGATTTTTGGAAGGATTTTAGTCCATGGAGTTTATAAAATGCTTGGATTTAAGCATTCTAGAATCAATTTTAGTGATTTTGCATTATGAGATTTTCAGTTGAATTCCTATTGAATGAAACTTGGTTTTTTTTAAGAAACTAAGAGAATCCTACCTAAGGACAAGGAGAAAGACAACCTTGACTTGGATTTTTGCAAGCGAATTATGTGGGTAATGTATTTATAGTTATCGTGTAATTGGGCAAATTTTTGCCTATGTATATGTATGTTATTTTTGCTTGGAATTAATTTGCGAGAAATTGAAATCATTGTGAATGTTTGGAAATGCATAGTGATTATGTTATTCCTTGAAAAAAGGTGATAACATTTTGCGTTAGATAAAAAGAAGAAAAGCATGAAAGTTTGAGCAGTTGATAAAATGATTTTGAGCATAATTATATGATTTTCTTTGGGCAAGAGAGGAACCCATTTCGTTAGTCATGTGCACGTTGACCTATAGTCTTCTCCTGGCTGCCAGCTTGAGGCCACGAGATCCTGAGAATTCGGACTCGTTTTGTTCAAGGAGCAAATTTCAGTTCAGCTATTTCGTTTCACGGAACTCTCGAGCCATTTGTTTGTACATTTCATAATTGAATTGCTAAGTATGAATCATTTTGAGTGTTATATGTTATAAATTTTGAGCTAAACTAATGAATGTTTTAATTGCTTGAATAAAGTATGAATACTAGAATTGATGGATATATATGTATACATACATATGCTTGAATTTGGGTCAATTGCCAATAGCTATGAATATATTAGCCACTGAGCTGTGTAGCTCACCTCATGCTTCCCTCCTCAGATGCAGAAAGAGAAGTTTAGTGATCCTTGCAAGGCATTGGAACTCCAAGATAGTTAGAGACTTTTGTAATAAAGTTAGTTCAGGAAATTTTGAAATTTAGAATCATTTTAAGCAAAGCATTCACCTGTATCATGTGTGTTTTTGTATTTTGTATTTGTGTTAAGGCAAAAGGGTGATTTTTGAAATGTAAAGATATTATGAAAACAAGCATTGTGTTCTGTAATAGGCCCAAATAATTACTGAAACTCTGATGTGTTCAGTAATATTTGCATCTTTGCGACTGTAATTGTTTTAAATAAATCGGGCCATTTTGATTATCGATTTTTTCGCATATGCGTTAATTATTTAAGAAAATTTGCAATGAGTTTCGATCGTAAAATGTCTCCGAATGCTGGTTCCGGAAGCGGAGTACAGCAATATGAAGATACAAGTACTCTTTTTCAGTTGCCCAGGTTTGTTGGTTAAGACCATCAAGCTTGGTATCAATTCGAAAAAGAACTTTATTTTGAGCTACAACATTATTAATGTGTCAGTTGAGTACTTCATCAGCTGGATTGGATACAAGGGCACCATGAGAACTAATTCATATTGAATGAATATAAGGGCTGGAGATTACCCTACTATTATCATCTGTGCATCTCTCCGACTTTGACTAAAAAGATAGAGGCCCAGATTAAAACTGAGACAAGATCAAGATATCCTTACTTTTAATTTTTAATAGATTTTTATTTAATTAAAAATTCAATATAAGAAATTCAATTAATTGAATTTACAAATTTTAATTGATTAATAAAAATTAAAATTTTATAAAAGTCAGCGTACTTCAATGCATAAGGCTCCCCACTTTGTAAGGGTCAGAGGAGGGTCGTTAATGTACGCAGCCTTCCCTTTGTAATTTTTACAAAAAGATTGTTTCTATGATTTGAGCAACTTTTACCAATTGCTCCAAAGCTTTTCCTAAAAGTTTTATAATAAATAAATATATAAAACGTACATATATTGATAAAATGAATATGATAAAATTGAATTTATTAATTAAAGATGATATAATTACGCAAATAGATACACAAACAGACACACACACAGAGAGAGAGAGAGAGAGAGGTGTGTGTGTGTGTGTGTATTTGTGTATATATATATATTGAATATATGAATTTAAATTGATTAACAAAAATCCAGGTTTCATAGTAAATGAATATATAAAAGCTACATGTATTGATAAAATGAATAAGATGAAACTAAATTCAGCAATGAAGGAGGATAAGATTATAGGAAATAAAAAAGATTATCCATAAAGTGAGAAATTCAATTAATTGAAATTATGAATTTTAATTGATTAATAAAAATTGAGATTTGAAAATAAAAAAATATAAAGCATATTTATATTGATAAAGTGAACAAGATGAAATCAAATTAATTAATGAAAGAGTGTAGGATTTTATATATAAAGTGAGAAACTCATTTAATTGAAGTTACAATTTTTAATAGATTAATACAAAATTTAGATTTTATAATAAATGAATATATAAAATTTACATATATTAATAAAATGGATAAGTTGAAATTATATTCATTAATGAAGGATGATAAGATTATAGGAAATGGAAAAAAAAATTAATGTACAAAGTGAGAAATTCAATTAATTGATAATAAGTACAAATCATTAATTGATGACATAATTTACAAAAATGATTATCCAAATTTTTTTATTGAAACAATCTACAAAAAATTAAGATAAATCCACAAAATAATATTCTAGACTAGGACTATGAGAGTGGAAAATGGAGACTAAAGAGAGCATTTAATTATTTTAGATGGGATTTTCAATAATTTGCATCACTTCTTTTATATATAGAAACATTATATTTAGTATTGTAAAATTAAAATTAAAGGAATATTAAGCATGTGGTAATAATTAATAGATAATTAAATATATCTTCATTATGGAATATTTAATCAAAATAATGCCCACTTGATTGAAGAGTGTGAGTTTATGTATGACTAATCACCTCTGCATCAATACCTGTAATTGTATTAATATACAAATTGAAAAAATAATATAAGGTAAGATAATATAAAAATAAAAAAAATTGATATATCACAATGAAAAGAGTTTACTTTCAATATCTTCATCATCTAACTAACTTCGGACACACATAAGAGCTTCCACAATGCGAGGTTGAAGTAGAGACAATGAGGACTAATAACCTGACTACCAATATTAAACATAGACTTCAAAGCAATAATAGATGACATAATTGCTAATAGGTCTTGTGCCGACACATAAATGAACAAACCATGTACAAATATGACTAACATCAATCGTAACATAATCAAAAAGTAAACGAAAACGATGTTAAAGAATATAAATTACCTCAAAAGTTTATCGTATAGAGTCCAATTATTGTTAACATAATGTGTCATCACCATTATATATCCTTCTTTTAGTTATCAAATGTCCACATGTCTATTGTAATGGCAATTTGTCCTTTAATACTTGACAATGTTCATAAATTTTCTTTTTTCTTATCTTCATAATATCCTTCTTTAATGTATTCCGAGTTGAAACTTTGAAGGTTAGTTGCAGTAAGTTGCAAAATATCCTAAATCTTATGATATCAACTATATATAGCCCTCAAGGGGTGTGGCTCGATGGTTGAGAGCGGGGCTTGACTTTGGCTAGGTCCCAGGTTCGATTCCATGCTAGCCCCTCTTGTAAGAGCCTGGGGCAGCCAGGGTTTTACCTGTACATAGAGAACTAGTTGAGTCTTCAATGATGAGGTGCACTCGCTTGGTCCGCCTGTGGGGTGGTGCGCCAGTTGGGCCCTCAGAGAGGTGTGCCCGCTTGGCCCGCCTACGGAGTTTCCTCGAATAAAAAAAACTATATATAATGGATGTTCATCACTAATTACTATAGAAACAATAAAAAATGTTGATGTATTGTTATTATAAGATGTTGCAATCATTTAGCTTTTTCTACTTCGTCTATTGATCTAGTCTTATTGAAGTGATTTTACACTTTACTTGTCAACTAACCCAGACTTTTATAATCACTTGGTATGGGATCAGAAGTTCCTCTTTTTATCTTTGGAATCGAATTACAACTCTTTGTTGAACGAATACATTCATCCATTTAAAACAACCAGCAGATAAATATATATGTTATTCATAATCATAATTGATAATTCAAAAATATGGAAGAGAATAAAAGATTCTAAATCATAATCATAGCTTAAAAGTTTATCAGTGGCTTACACAGTCACATACATGCCCATGTATGTGATCATGTAAGTCAGTGAGATAATGTCAGACAATATATGGGTGTGTGCATGTTTTCACGGACCTACACGAATGTGCATGTGACTGTACATGTCACTTAATCATACTTACACAGTCACATATACGAGCGTGTATATGATCGTATAAGTTCTACAGTCACTTACATGCCCATGTATGTGATTTTAGAACTTATATGATCATTTACATGCCCGTATCCATGTATGTGACTGTGTAAGTTTGTGAAAATACCCCTCAAGACTACATAGAGATTATGCTAAGTAAACAATCCATTATAATAGACAACAAGAAGCTTGTGCATCAATGTTCTCTTCATGAGACCATTCGTGTGAAAAGTGGAGCTTGAGATGACAATGGTGTCTTCATTTACACCACCCTGAACCATATTAAATATTGTCTTCCTAATAGTGATTGTGGTATCATTAAGACACTTAACTTTCCAATATACATCACCAAGGTACCATATTTTGCTTAGACCAATATGGAAAATCCAAGCCATTGTTATTGGTGCAACCGAGTATATGTTCATTTTGTGCCTATTAAGGAAGAGATTTGACCAAGTGATGAGCATGATTAAGAGCTCAAGATTCTGTGGACATGCAATGATTGCATATCTCCAGCAGAAAGGCTTCCCAGAAGTTGCTCTACACTTTGTGAAGGACGAGAGGACATGTTTTAAAATGGAACTAAATAAAGGGAATATCCAGATTACAGTTGCTTCTGGCCAGGAAATTGATGAAAAGGATTATTGGTATAAATTAGGAGTGGAGGCTCTTCGTTAGGGTAATACTGGCGTTATGGAATATGCATATCAAAGGACCAAGAATTTTGAGAGACTTAACTGGGCATAAGGAACTTCCATCCACTGAGACCATTATTCCTGGATATATACATGGCCAGCTAGAGTTACCTGCAAGAATTGTCTTTGGCCTTATTGATCCCTATAACAGAATGTTAGATTAATTTAATAATTATAAAATTTGACCCCATATTACTTTATTTGATTCTAACATGAAGTGAGCTTAAAATAATGGTTATTGAGCTTGTAAAAAATTAGAATCATTAAGGTTAATTAATCAAAACCCTTTCCTCTCCCTTCAGTCATGTAATGTTAACAGATATAAAAAATACACACATTCTTACACCATTGAAAAGAATGAAGAAATTAAGAGAGAGTGGATAAAATTTTTGCATGGAGAAGGTATTTGCAATCAAGAAGGGATTACACATATTGAGCATAGATCAATGTTAGAAATTTCTTTCTTTTGTTTATAGCATGAATTTTAGGGTTTAAAGATGTTAAATCAATTGTGTCATGGATCATCTTGGGTGAATTCTAACCTTAAAATATTGCTTAGAATGTTAAAGTTTAAATTTACATGTGGTATCAGAGTTTTTTTATGGCACTTTAATTTACATTAAAGTTAATCTTAGGATTAATCGATCCCTTATATAACAATAGTCAGAGATTGCGTAGGGTTCTTACCTTGCATGTCTTTTCTAGAATGTGTATATGTCACTGCATCAAACAGATGCTATCATATTAAAGGATGGACTTAATTATTTCTGAGTGGAGATGGGATTAAGTGTTTACTATATGATTTTTGGAAAATATGATGTATGCGTGGGGCCTATTATTGATAAGTTTTAAGTTTTTTTTGTGCAAAGGAAAGTTAAAAATAACAAAGCAAAGAAAAAGAAAAAAGGAACAAAAAGCCAAGCTCAGCTATAGATGTAAAGAACAAATGTTTAGATTTTAAGTTTGTGGAAAAACATGATATATACGTGGGGCCTATAATCAAAGTCTTTATGTTTGTAGTTGTAAAGCATACTTTGTTGGGTTGACGTGTTTTCTGTTTGCAAAAAACAAAAAGTAAACAAAAGGTAAATTAAGTTGTACTAGTAGGGCCTACCTTTAAAAGTCTTTAATTTAGTGAATGTAAAGCATAATGAATTTAGGGTTAAAATGTATGTAAACCATGACTTCCACATTGAAAAATCAGTGAATTTTCATGTTAAAACATGGAATCAATTACATTTAAGTCCTCTGGTAATAAGTGAATATGCATGTTAAAACTTGTTGGTTTTAGACTTTACAGAATGATTTTTCAACAGTATAGTTAAATTCTAAAATTTTATTTATACTTAATTAAATGTTTACTATATAGAAAGTTTATTCGTCACCAAAGTGACCTTGTTTAAAAAGATATTTAGACATTTAATTATACATTCTTTCAATTCTTTATGTTATATGATGCTAATAAATGACAAAAAAATAAACTAAGCAATTGAGATTATCAATTATAATGCTAAGAGAGCACCCAAAGGTGGATCATTACTTATAATTAATAATATTAAACAGACTAATCGACATACTTGGTGAATATGTTTGTATATCAAAAAATAACATGTATACTAACTTGAGTATGATTGACTGGTGTGTGTATATATTTTGTTGGCATCATTATAGATTAAGGATATATAGTTAAGTATCATCCAAAGGTGAACTTAAATATATATATTAAATTTTATTGTAGTCTAAATCCATTAATTGTACTCAAAAGCATTCATGTGTAAGTTTGTGTTATGTTTACAACTTTTAATAACTTATTAGTTATGGGCAATGGTCTGATCAGGTTCAATAAGCTAAACTATGTTAATTTGTCTGAGCAAATCTAATTTCAATTGGGTATTATAGATAAGGACCTGGCATTAGTTGTGGAGAAGCCTACATCCATTACTGAGGCTAATACCCAAGTTGGAAAGACATATTTTGAGGCTTAAGAAAAGTCTAACAGGTTGAGGTCTAAACTTCATGTGATTGACAATGACTAAAAATGTTAAGCTGTCAATGGCTCATTGCAGATAATGCAAGGGAATTCATGAGGAAAATCAATGAGTACTCACAATTAGATATAGTTGACAAGTTTGATGTAGGAATCTTGATGAGTGAATTGACGACCAAGAAATTTGACTGGTTACAACATATACATGGTCATATAACATGCATGTCAACTTCCTCCAGAATTTGAGCAGTTCCAAATGAATTACATCACTCTGAAGGAGAAATGTAACTTTCAAGAAATCAAGGTCATGTTGGTGTAGGAGGAAAATAAAATGAAGGATCATTATGATCATCTGACAGTACACAAAGGAGCTAGTAGCAAAAAGAGAAAGCCAGGAAAAAAGAACAATGTCACGACCCGGTACCACATCGGGCCCATGACAACCGCCACATACTCTTGCTAAGGACACTCGCAATATCCTTAATCCGACTATGCAAGGCTAACCGAATATCTTTTTTTTTCTTTTTCTTTTTTTGAAAAATTTTGGGTAGCACAACGGCTGTATTTTAAAAATCCCAAAACCTGCAAATGAATTCAAACACACTTCCATATGCACATCCAACCACAGCTTCAGGACTCTCTAATCCACTCAAATAATCTCAACTCCAAGCAAACTCAACTCAAGTATCAAAAGGTCATACATAAAATCTTTTACAAACGTAAAACAATTAAAAATTAACTCGCAAAATGATAAAGTATATTTACACAAATACAATTCACGAGCCACTAGACAATAAAAGTACAAAATGGGAGACTACCCACGTGCGGAAATACCCCAAAAATGTCAAAAAGTCGCACAGTCCTCACAGAGCTTCGAGCTTACTAAATTAACCTGCATGGTTGGAAAGCGGAGGGGGTGAGTACACTGGGTACTCCGTGAGCAGGAGAAGCATATATCGCAAATAGAAGTGATTCATTCCAAGACAGTGTAGA
>JANTPM010000006.1:1886201-1899509 GCA_025434745.1 Erythroxylum divaricatum
ATGACCAAAAATTTTATTTTCATTTTGGTCCTTGGACTTTTGAAAATTATAATTAGGCCCCTCAACTTTATAAAATTGCAAATTAGTCCTCAAAGAATTGAAAAAATACAATTAAGTCCTTAACTTTTACAAATTTTGCAATTAAGTTCATATGTACACCAACTTCTCCAATTTAGCTTTCTAAATGTCTAATAAGTCTATAAATCATGTCTAATCACCTCTACGGCATTAGAATACATTTAATTTAACCACCATGGTCTTATCCATCCGATGGACTCGGTTTTACACACTTAAAACTTATGTGTCGGAAATTTTCAAGATTTCGCATACCGATGAACATAATGTTATATATCACTGGCATATGTACCAAAAGGATTCAATTAAATATTTAAACTCATATACAACCATGTATATGACAATATTCAGTAGTATCTCCAAATGTAGAACAACACAAAAGGCTCGAAAAATCCAGTGTTACAAACAACATGAAGGACAAAGCCCCAATTAAGGTTAATGAGGGCCAAATCCATAACAAACAATATTGTTTCTTCTACAAGAAAGCTGGTCACCTCAAGAAAGATTATCGTAAGAGAAAGGTTTGATTCGAAAAAAAGATAAGTACTATATTGAGATATGCTTTGAATCAAATCTTATTAAGGTGCCCAATAGTACCTGGTGGCTAGATTCAGGTGTAATTACTCATGTGTCACATATTATGCATGGATTCCTTTTGATCTAAACCATAAATGGAATTGAAGAGTTCCTATATATAGGTAACAAAATGAAGGCATGAATAGAAAGAATTGGAACGTACAGATCGATCTTAGACACTGGTTTTAGTCTAGATCTTGAAAAGTGTCTTTATATTCCTGAATGTGCTAGAAATTTAGTTTTTGTGAGTATGTTGGATAAGATAGGTTTTAATTTCAATGTTTAAATGGTATTTTGTCTTTATATAAATGACAATACTATTACGGTTCTGGTGCATTAATGGATGGTTTATATTGTTTCAACCTTTACGTTAATTATTTTGAATCCTAGTTTCATATTGAACTTAATATTCGTAATAAACGTGATACATATAATGAACACTTTGCTTACTTGTGGCATCAAAGATCAGGTCATATATCTAGAGAAAGGGTGATAAGGTTACTGAAGAGTGAAATCTTACCTAGACTAGATTTTACTAACTAGGATGTGAGTGGATTGTATTAAAGGCAAGCAAAGCAAACACATATTTAAAAGTTCAGCCATAAGAAGTACTGAGTTACTTGAATTAATACACATTGATATAAGTCGTCCATTTCATGTTCCATCTTGGGGTAGTGAAAAGTATCTTATCACCTTTATTCATAACTATTCACATTATTGTTATCTCTATTTACTGCATGAAAAGTCTCATTCAGTGGACATTCTTGAGGTGTTCATTAATGAGGTAGAAAGGTAGCTATATAGAAAAGTGAAAGTTGTAAGGTCTAATAAAGGTGGTGAATACTATGGTAAATATGATGAGAATGGGCAATGTCTAGGTCCATTTATAAAATTTCTTCAAAGTTAGGATATTTGTGCACAGTATACAATGCTCGATACACCACAATAGAATGGTGTAGCTGGAAGGCATAATCGTACTCTTATGGATATGGTTAGCAGTATGTTAAGTTACACGAATGTACCTTTATCTTTTTGGATCTATGCATTAAAGACAACTACATATCTACTTAATCAGGTTCCTAGTAAAGCAATTCCTGTGACATCTTATGTTATGGACATGTAGGAAACCTAGGTTGAGGCACCTGCATGTTTGGGATTGTCCAGCAAAAATAAAGATTTATAATCCTCATGAAAGGAAGCTTGATGCAAAAACCATTAGTGGTTGCTTCATCGGTTATCCAGAAAAGTACAAAGGGTACATATTTTATTATTCTAACCATTGTACAAAAATATGAGTCTAGTAATGCTAGGTTTATTGAAAACGGATAAATCAGTGGGAGTGGGGAACCACAAAAGGTGGATATTCAAGAGATTCAAGTGAAAAATCCTTCACTTAGTGCCTCTTCTCAAGTTGTTATTCCTTTTATTGTATCACAGTCACATAACATATTGGAGCACCAAGTTAATATTCCAAACCCAGTAAAAGAGAATGTCAATAATGAACCAATAAATAATGTGCAAGTTACAAATGATCAAGTGATACCATAAGAAATAATATTGTGAAGGTCTAGAAGGGAGAAAAGACCAGTTATATCAAATGACTATGTGGTATATTCACTTAAACAATGATAAGGATCCAATCTCCTTTAAAGAAGCCATGAAATGTAATAATTATGAAAAGTGATTTAATGTTATTAAAGAAAAGTTAAAATCTAATAATGATAGTCAAGTCTGGAAACTAGTTGAGTTACATGAAGGCTCAAAGAAAGTGAGCTATAAATGGGTCTTTAAGAAAAGGGACTTGAAAGGTAATATTGAAAGGTACAAAGACAAACTAATTATAGCCAAAGGTTATACTAAAAAAATGGTAACTTAGAAGAAGTTTATATAGACCAACCAGAAGGTTTTGTGGCTGCAAAAAAGAAAAATATGGTGTGTAAATTAAAGAAGTCGATATATAAATTAAAACAAGCTTCACGACAGTGATATCTTAAGTTCAATGATACCATTACCTCTTATGATTTTGTAGAGAACACTGTTGATTGATGTATCTATATGAAGGATAGTAAGAGCAACTTCATTATTTTGGTCTTATCAGAAATGATATATCAGTAAAGTATTAGAGAGATTTAGGATGGAAAAATATTCAACAGGAATAGTTCAAATTTAGAAGGGGATAAATTTAGTGAAATGAAATGTCTCGAAAATGATTTAGAATGAAAGGAAATGGAATTTATTCCCTATGTAGCTGTAGTTGGTAATTTGATGTATGTTTAGACTTGTACTCGGCCAAATATCAGTTATGTTATTGGAATGTTAGGCTAATATTGAAGTAATCCTGGATTTGACCATTATAAAGTTGTAAAGAAAGTTCTTAGATATTTACAAGGTACCAAGGATTACGTACTCACATATAAGAAATCAGATGACTTAGAAGTGATCGATTATTTATTTTCAGACTATGTTGGTTGTGTAGACTTAAGAAAATCTACCTTCGGTTTTCTATTCCAACTAGTAGGAGGGACAATTTATTGAAAGAGTAAAAAGCGATTTGTTATTACTACTTCCACTATAGAGGCTGAATTTGTGGCATACTTTAAGGTCATTATTTAAGTATTGTGATTGTGAAACTTTATCTTAGAGTTAGGTATTGTCGACAGTATAGCTAGACTGCTAAAAATTTACTATGATAAGTCTGTAGCTGTCCTCTTCTTTAAAAATTACAAGTATTCTAAGGTTGCTAAACATATGGATTTGAAATACTTGTTAGTCAAAAAAGAAGTGCAAAAATATAATGTATCAATTGAGCATATTAGAACTGATCTAATGATAACAGATCTGTTAATTAAAGGATTATTGCCTAAAACATTTACTAGCCATTTTGAAAGGATGAGTATTATAGATAAGTCTTTGTTAGCATGAGATCATGTTATATATGTATATATGTTTGAATATTTGCTATTATTGTTTTGACACTTATGAATTCAATTAATGTTATGCTTTTGTTTATTTATAGTTGTCACATTTGTTGTGTACATGCATTGTTTTGTTATGATAGCAAATTATGTTTTGAAAAAACATTAAACTTATAAGAATTACAGTGTTTCTCAATTGTGGTTAGTTTTAGGTTGAGATGATTGTGTAATACATAGAATGAATCATATCGTTAGATGACTTGTAACCACCATGATCTCATTATTTCGATTCATTCAAGTTTGATGACTTGATAGATTCAATATACGGTGCACACTGGTATTGTTGAATCATCAAGTTGTAATATGGGTCAAGTGGGAGATTGTTAAATTAATTTAACAATCATAAAATGTGGCTCATATTACTTTATTTGATTCTAATATGAACTTGGCCCAAAATAATGATTATTAAGCTTGTAAAAAAATTAGAATCATTAGGATTAATTAATAAAAACTCTTCTCTCTCCCTTCAGTCATGTAATATTAACAGATATCAAAAAGACATACAGTCTTACACCATTGAAATAAACGAAGAAAGGAAGAAGTTGAGAGTAGAAAAAGTTTTGCATAGAGAGAGTATTTGCGAGGGATTACACATATTTAGCATGGATCAAAGTTATTATTTTCTCAATTTTGTTTCTAGCATGAATCTTAGGGTTTAAAAGTGTTGAATCAATTGTGTCAACGATTATTTTGGGTGAGTTCTAGGCTTGAAATGGTGCTTAGAATGTTAAATTTACACTGGAGAGAGGATGGACTGAATCATCAAGCCCCAGCTTCACGGCTCCGCCTGCTCGAGTATGTAATTTTTCTGAGCTAGAGGAAAAGGCTGAAGGCTGGTTATAAAGCAACAACTTCAGGAAAATTTACTGACACTTTACGGCATTTCGTCAACATTCTCCATACCAATCCTCTGATTGTAGTTGATTCAAGAAGGGAGGTAATGAAGTAAACGAACTAATCATCATTGTAAAACAGTATCTACTAGGTCTGCAAATGGAGCTTATGGGGAGGGATACCAAGGACAATCCTGTACGTCAGCAGGAGCTAGCTGCATACTTCACCCACTGTAATCTTCAGTTACTGCACCTTAGGCTTGCGTTATTGAATGCAATGACTGTTTGTTACAAGGCCCAGAACCCTAACACAGCAGCTAACTTTGCTAGGCGACTATTACAAACCAATCCCCCCATCGAAATCCAAACCAAAACTGCCCAATAAGTCTTGCAAGCAGCTGAAAAGAACTTGACAAAGTGATCTAAATGAATCTTCTGAGGACGGCCATAGTTACAAGTTCAGATCCTATGTCTAATTTTATGGTGTCTTATTTTGTCCAGTGAATCTCAGTCATTTATTTATGTAAGTTCCGTATAAATAAATGCAGATCCCGCATAAATAAATGGCTGAGATTCACTGAACACGACATCATAAAATTTGACAGAAGATCTTATTTCCGTAGTTACTCCATTGCAGATGTTTCCTAATTTGGACCCAACTTTGACCCGATCCGGCCCCTTTTGGACTAAGGGTGTCTCTGGTTCGGTCACTTGTTACGTATTCTCTCTCTGATTGAGTAGGGTCAGGTTGTCCCAATTCAATACAATCTGATGGGCCCAAGTCAAATTAAAGCCCATTATTTTGACCCTTACCCTTTTTCTCTAATTCACACAAAAGCTCCAACTCCAAATCACGATCACGGTAGATATGGTCACAATCATCCGTACTATCACTAGCATTACATCACGTCACTATAGATTGAAGCGGTGAGTTCCTATTTTATTAGTCAATGCGTAACAAATTTTGACCTTGGGTCAATTATTTTGACCCAACATGCATCGGGTGTCACTTTATTCTTTTAGAGGATATATCAGAGATATATTTTCGGAAACTTATTTTGTAAAAAATTTACAATTTATTACATTTTAAGTGTGTGTTAAATAATCATAAATTATATTTTTTAGATGAATTGCCAATGTTTAAAAAATCAGACTGGAAGTTAAACCGCTAAGATAAAAAAGTTAAGGTTTAAAAGATTCAATTTGGATTAAATTGTCACAAAATTGACTAAAAATTAAATAATTTTTAAAATTTTAATATATTATTTTAATATATTATTTTTACTTATAAAAGAATTTAAATTCTAATTGAAAAATAAAAACTTTATTTATTTACTTTAATTGATAAGAATTTATTAATTTATGACAATAAATCTATTAATTAATAAATTAATCGATTTTAACAACAAGAGTTATTAAAATAAATTGAACGGTTCAAAATTTTTATGAATAAATTAGTTGAATCGACTGAATTTTTTAATGATTATAAACCGCTAATTTAAGTGACAAACATAGGCAAAAAATAGTGTTTATAAACTCTTTTATTCTCAGTTAGTTATTCTTTTTAAAATTAAAATGAGTTAGCAATATTTCTTCAGTAGAATGACACAAATCTTTAATTTTAAATTAAATGCTAGTAGAAAAACTTAATTTCATCACTTAAAACTACCACCTTTCTTGAGACATATCTTTACATCGTAATGCACTTGCTCGAATAATAATATGCTTAAAGGGGGATCTATGCCACTCTATAAATTCAGCCTACGGTCCATTCATAACCATATCTTCATCATGTCCCTCACATGCAGAGCCAGTGGGACCCCAGCCTATGAAATCTACGGTCGGGACCACCAACAATCCCCGATGGATGTGTCTAGGGGTTAAGAATATAGATGGCATACATGCAAATATTAATAAGTTAAGGATACCTTTTTGAATTTTATAATTTTAAAATTATTTGTGCTAAAACAATGATTGATGTGTATGACTGACAAATTTTGCTAGGCTCCGTCTAATCTGACCCAGAGTAAATTGATTGGACTTGAGAATTTTATATTAAATTAAGGTACACTGTTTTAAAATTCGAACCGGTCGTTAAATTAGAGGCCTTACTAATTATTGATTTTACCAATTCAATTGGTTCAGTCACTGATCGAACTGGTGTAACATCATAATCATGCAATAATTATATTTAATTATATATAACATTAATAATATTAAAAAATACCAAAATATATCAAAAAATAAACAAAAAAATAAAATTTTTATTAAACCAGTGGTCGGACCGATCAAACCGGTCAATTGACCAGTTTTGACTTATTCTTAGTGATTCAATTGAGAACCGATTTTTAAGAGTGAACTGGACCGAATAGTCGACCGGTTACGGTTCGAACGATCCGGTTCGATTTTCAAAACAAATGGTACAATAGTCGGCTTAAATCAATATGAATTAAATGACATTGTTCTGATTTTCAAACTATTCAAATCTTTCAAAATTTATGTTCAAACTTGATCAGATTTAGGGATGGCCCTTAGTCTAAATTTAATTATTTTCAATGTGTTAACCTATAAGTCAAGTTTAGGCTTAAGCCTGCTCAAAATTTAATTATTTTAAATTGACATCGTTTTGTTTAAAATAGTTGGGTCTTAGATAAGTCTAAATTTAATAAATCAAATTTGAATTACATATGATTATTCTAGTTCGACTTGGCTTAAATTATACGAGCAAAATTAGAATTGATCTAATTTTCAGTTGAAAAGGATTGATTCTGGTCAAATTAAATAAGACAAAATAATATTATTTTGAATCTAACCTAACAAAATTTCAGAATGATTCGGATTTGATCTTCATCACTGCTCATTTGAACGGCGAAGAAACTTCCAAATATTCATTCCACATGACAGCTTCATAGGGCTTGAGATGGGCATCTCTCATCTACTCACTAGACGGAAAGATTCGAGAGGTCCCATAAGCTTGGCACTGCCAAGTGCTATGTAAGAAAAAGCATGGAGAGTTTTGTAGCTTTCGTTGAACAAAAGGCAGAACGTAAGTTGGTATGCACTCACTGGTTGGTGATGCGTCGAGGCATGGAGACAAAAAGCGAAACCTTGAAGCCTGAAAAGCGTTCCTGGTATAGACGAAAGGACCTTAGTGCTTCTTCAAAAGCTTTCTTGGGACATTAATTTCTTCAAACCCCCTCAGTTAGCTAAACATGTCGTGTCTTTTCAGGAGACAAGCCTGTACTAAAGAGATCCATCAGTAGCCGGACTATTTTCTGCGATGGATGAACTGGGAAAATGATAATTGTTGGAAAAAATGTTGGAAGAAGGTCATAGATCCGATTAAAGTTTGTTGAAACTTAGAGCTTGAAAAAGTCGGCAAGTTCATAGTGTTAGCGTCTTTTGGTTGAACTTTTCGAAGATGAATAAGTACTTTTTTTTACAAAAAGCTTGATAGGGAATTTGTTTTGATAAATTGAAAAATAGTTTAAAGAAAAAGGTAACTGAATAAATAAGAATTAAAAATAAAAATAAGTAAATAAATAAATAAAACAAATAATTAAAAGAGCATTGAAAAAATTAAAATTTATAATTTTAATGATTTTAATAAATCTTATAACGTTAATTTCATTGAATAAATATTTGAAACATAGACTATTAATTAACACCTACAAAACTTGAATAATATTTGGTAAAATTCTCCAATTGGTCCTTGAACTTTTATTTTATGTGCACATAAGGTCTTGAATTTTTATTTTTACTAAATTAATCTTAAAACTTTTTAAATTTCACAACGACCTTTATTTCACGGACGTCATTGTACTTTATGTCCCTGTCATTGTGACAACATAACAAGATCAAGTGACTATTGAAGGTCTAAAACACTAGGAATTAGAGAAAAATTGACTAATTGTATCAAATAGGAGGTGTTATTTGGCAAGTGACTATTAAAGGTTTAAAACACTAGGAATTAGAGTAATATAAGATAAACGGAGGTATTAAGGGAAAATTTTAAAAATTTTGAGGAAATTTGGACAAAAATTAAAAGTATAAGACAAATTTAGTTTTTTTAATTATAAATATTAAACATAAACTAATTGAGTTAAAATGAAATAATCTTAATTGTATTTTGTAAATTATTTAAGTAAATTGACCATTTACTCGAAGTAAATTGAATAAAACATTATTTCTTTTCATATAAATGAACTACAAAAAAAGGTTGTTTAACCACGGAAATTATCGACGGACAACAACGCCATTAAATATTTCATCGGTAAATTTACCTACGGATCTAAATATTCCGTTGGCAAATATAAATCATTTTACCGACAGAATTTTATTTTCCGTCAGTAAATAAAATTAATTTTTTTAAAAAAGGTCCCCATCATTGTTGACGAGGTATTCTTCAAGACACTTCCTTTAATATTCAGCAGAACTAGCCACAAATTTCTCAACCTTTTTGAGTACACAACCAACCATCTTTTCAACAACATCTCTCTCTCGGAGCCTTTACAAGAGATCGCAACTTCCTCTGGTCTCTTCACGATTGGCTTAACGCTTCTATAGCTCTGATTCCCCTGAAATGCATCACCGAGTCAAAACAAGAAAGAAAAGGAAAGTTAAAATCATAAAACCTCTCAATAAAAACCCCTAAATGTAACAGTTAACTGTTACAAGAGAGCACGGAGAAGACAAAAATACCTTGACAATGCAGCAACTCCAACGACTCAACGGTAGATCTGGCGGAGGAAGAAGGAGGAAACAATAGGTGGGACACGATGACAATGGCCAGAGAAGACAACGCCAATGAGCAAAAAAGGAGTTCACAACAGAAAAACCGTATTGAAGAAAACTGAAGAGGAGACGCAAGAAGAAGGAAGAAGAAGATAGGGAGAAGGGGAGATGTCGAATGAGTTTAAATTTTAAAAAAAATTATCGACGGAAATTTCCGTAGGTAAACTCAAAAAAAAATTATTCCGCCAATATTTCTTGATTTTTACCGACGGATATCTTATATCGTCTGTAAATTTACTGACGGAAATCTTATACCATCACTGAAGTCCATCGTAAAATTTGTCGGGATGATTTTCCTCCATATTTAGCGAAGGATATTAGTACCGTTGTTAAAAGAAAATTTTCTCGTCAATTTTACCGACGAAAATAGATGTTTCATCGATAATTTCCGACTTTGTATTGAAGGATATCTTATACCGTAGCTAAAGTCCTTCGCAAAATTTGTTGAGATGATTTCTCTCTATATTTAGCGATGGATATTAGTATCATTGCTAAACCAAAATTTTCTCGTCAATTAGTAATTTTCAACGGTTTATTTTTTGCCGGTAAGTTTTCGTCATTAATTCTTTCTTTTCTTGTAATGATGTTATCTAAATTTAAGTATAATATGTATATAACAACAACAACCTAGTAAAAATTTCGCTGATATGCGGAGTTCGAGAAGGTCTAATAGTTTGCAGTCTTGTAATTATATTGTGAAGAATCACACAAGATTTTCATGAACCCTCACGCTAACTCAACAGACAAAGGATTACAGAAGAAAAATCAAAGGTGAAAGAGAAGGAGTCTGAAGCTTACGAAGAGAAGGGGATACTGATTCTTGAAAGTTCCAAAGTAGTGACTGAAGACTTAAGCTCACATTAAGTCATACACATGTGAGGATCACGTTGAGTTGTCTGAAGCACACTAAGCATAGCCACAAAAACGCACAACACATGGATAAAACGCAGCACTTTCTTCTGGATATATTAAAGTAAGATGGAAGTCAATAAAAGAATAAAGGCAGAGCATGATTCATTAAATGCATCACTTGAGGGACACATGGGGATTACCAAATATGTGAAGCCTCCACCAAATGCATGCTTCAGACTTCTATAAAAAGAGATATAAGCATCAGATAATAGATATTGAAGTCATTTTACTCTTAATACTTTGTAATTAGAGATCTAAGAGCAAAAAGAAATAGAGGATAAGAGAGAGTGCTAGAGTACCTACTAAGGGTACTGGAGAGTTTGTGAGGGAACTCTTGCAGGTGTTTAATAACACCCAATCTTTTGTATTCTTTTCTTGATCTAGTGAAAATTCAGTGTGTGTAATTGATCATTGGACGTAGATATCTTTGTGTTATCTAACCAAGTAAAATTGAGTAAGAAACAAAGAGAAGTATATGCTATGGAAGATATTACTGAGCATAGTGCTTTGTTGGCTAGAGGTTATAGATTTAAGAGGGATGGAGGAAAAGAAGGTAGCCAATAGAGTGAAAAGAAAAGAGAAGTAAAGAAGGACAAAGGATATCCATAATGGTTTATAGGAAACAAAGAACAAAAGGGAAATTTAACTGATACACCATTTGCAAAAGCTAATAAATATGAGACGATTCCAAAGATGCCTGGATGGACTGTCGAGCTTTCTAGCGTTATACAACAAGAAGTTATAAAATATATGAAAGGAAGGAGTGATGAAGAGAAGAATCAACATGCTAATTTTGCCTGTTGACATAGGAGTGGTCAGGTAGTCGAAGCTTCTAAAATAATTCTAATTTTTCAAGCTTTTTGTAGTAGTCGTAGAACTAAGTCGAATCCCTAGAGAACTAAAGACTAACTTCTTAATTTCAATTAATAAAACTAAAAGGGGTGTTTTTTGATTAAATAATTGATTAACTGAAATTAATACAAAAACAAATTAAATCAACTTAATTTAAAAATAAGAAAGTCAAGATTACTAAACTCTGAATCAATGGAAAGATCTCATCTAATTGTAACATTGATCATTAATTTAAAGAGAATATTTTCACGATTCAAGCTGTTAGTTTGAAATATATTAGGATAGCTGTAATAAGTCTCAAATTTTCTTAAATTATTAGTTCAAACCCAACATCTAAATCAAAATTTATCATCCATTGACTGGGTGTTATAGCATTCTATATTAAATAAATGATAGCAATAAACTTCTTGAAAAAAACTAAACCCTAAATTAAATAATCGAGATAGCTACAACTATTCATTTTAGTTTTCCTTCTTTATTATAAGTTAAATATGAGAATTCATAAATAGCCTATTTGCTACTTGTACCAATCCTTCATGTCAATTACAGATCATTGAATTCTTAGATAGCGATAGCATAATCAATATTAAATTAAATTGTCAGATTAATTGAATATTAATTATTCATGAAATATGAGAACTCAAAACAAGAAATACTTGAAATTAAAATATGAATAAAAGTTTGGAACACAAAATCTCACAAAGTTACAACTAAAATATTGAATCAAAATGATTGAGTTTAGTCGCACATGAATTTTACTCCAATAACAAAAATAGAAGATAGACAGAGAATTGCAAGAAAAAAGAAAGAAAAGAGAATCTCTTGTTATTACGAGGAACGTCCATTTTATAAGGTTTTGTTATCTAATTATAATATAATTCTAAATTGTAAGGATGCTTATCTAAAACAACTTCAAATTCAAACTCTTACATGATAAGGATAAGGAAAAATTTCTCAGTTAAACTCCAAATCTTTAAATGATCAGCCTTATCCACTGCAACAATCTCTTCACTTTATTCAAAATTTGTGATTATCATCAATAAAGTCTCAATTTAACGCAATCTTCATTTTTCATCTCCTACAACAAAACCAACATTAATTTTCATATATAAGCATCAAAATAAATACAAAACAAATGAGATAATATCAAATAATATAACAAGATGAGATCTTATCAAGAAGCCACAAACCATATGACTTTAAATTTTTCTCTTGTTCATCAACCTAAACTTCCAAAAGATCATACACCGATATTTCTACCTGAAAGTTCAATCAAAATGGTTCATCACATAGGTGATATAAACATCAATAAGTGTTGCATGCATGCTTGGCCCCTCCAAAGTCAAGTATGGAGGCTATTGGTTGCATGTTTGGTTGTTTGTTATAAGTCAGCAAAAGAAGCACCGAAATATGGATAGCAAACTTCAAGCGTGGATTTGGTGAAGCGTTGATTGCGCAGAGATTGAAGGTTTCATCAGCTATAAAAGGAATGTTTGCAAACTAGGAATATACAACATTCATTCTTTCCTTTCTCAAAATCCTCCTATCCTCTCTGTATAATTCTAAGCCTTTTGTTCCAACCTTTGTACTTGTAAACATTCTCCACATATTAGTAAAATTGCTCACCCTCCGGCCGTGGACGTAGGTCACATTGACCGAACCACGTAAATCTCTGTGTTCAGTGTCCCATTTTATTTTGGCTTTATTTATTTTCGTTATTATCTATTTGGGCTATTATATTAAACCGGGATTGGATCTGGGGTTATTTCCGTAACAAATTGGTATCAGAGCTCTAGCCATTATTTTTTGGGTCTAACTTACCGTATGCTCTGTGGTCGCCACTAGGTGGATCTTCCACATCAGAAAGTGAGTTAGATTTTGTAGTAAGCCTAAACGGGGCCCACTGCCTCGATTTCACTTGCGGGGCCCACTGCCTCGGTTTTGACCCGTGGGGCCCACTGCCCTATTTTATCGGTTTGTTCCGATTTTGTATTCGGGGATTAATTTATTTGTGGGGCCCACGCCTCGAGTTTTGTTTGTGGGGTCCACCTCTCGATTTTGTTGTGGGGCCCACGTCCTGTTTTCACTTGTTGAGCTTACTACCCGGTTTTGTTTGTTCTAGTTTCATTTGTGGGGTCCACCATTCTGATTTCTTGTGCGGGGCCCACTTATAGCCATTATGACGATAACGACCTCCATTGAAAAGTTTGGCCGGAATATTAATTTCGGAATGTGGCAACTCAAAATGCAGGCCATTCTAACACAGGATGGAAGTAAGTTAGCACTCGATG
>JANTPM010000006.1:1899949-1913204 GCA_025434745.1 Erythroxylum divaricatum
TTATGTTGGGTCATGATTTCTCCAGGAGCATGTATGATAGTTGTGTTTACTTCCGGAAGTTAGATGACGGCTCATTCTGTAACGCCCCACATTAGAGGTTAGAATATTAAAGGAATTTAGTACGAATTATGAGTGTTATTTTCTTATTAACTTATTAACTATTGACTTAAATTGTGCATAAGTATTTTGGCATGCATTCATGGCATTTTCAGGTTAATTGGTTTAATAAAACTTCGGATTGATTTTGACAGTAATATTATAATTTTCGTAACAATAAGTCTCTTACACTTACTAATGTTCTTCATATTCCTAGCTTTAAGTTTAATTTGCTTTTAGTCCATAAACTCACTAACTTGGTTGATATTAAAATCACGTTTGATCCATCTTTCTACATTTTTTCAGGACCTGCTGACTGAGACGATTCTAGCAATAGAAAGAGTAGCTAGGAATCTAATTTACATTCGAAACAAGTTGAGCTTCATGAAAGATACAATTGAATCCTTTACCAGGAGGGTGATGGAAACAGTTTCTCATAAGAAATTTGCTTATACATTCACAAAAAATATAAATAAAGAATTAGAGAGAAACTTAAATCTTCAAAATAACAGATTAGGTCACGCTCCTCTTGCTGTCATCAAATGCTTTACTAATATCACTACTATTGATTCAACATTTTCACTACCATGTGATTTTTGCCCTCTTTTCAAACAATAGAGATTTCCTTTTCAAAAAAGTCAAACCATTTCTTACCACATTTTTGACCTTATCCACATTTTGTGCTAAATATCATAATTGTTTAATATCTATTCAAGTCTTATTCCTAAATAGACTATTTTCTAATGACTATAATATGTATACAAACTATACTATATTAGTTTTGTTGAAAGGAAACTTGGGAAGAAGTTCGAAAACAATTTCATTTTCTTCAAGAATTTAAGTATAACTAAAAGTTAAAATATGTGAAAATGTGCATAATATGTATTTTTGCTAATTACATATTTACCTAATGCTTTTTTAAAGAGAAAATGCCTTGATTTTAAGCAATGATTAAAAACTCAACTAGTTTAACCGTAAAATTTTTGAACTGTCCAAATTTTTTATTTAATTTTTATCTTTCGAGTTAGATTTACTTCGATAACTTTCGTTGTTAAAAACTAATCAATTTATTAATTAATCAGTCAATTTTTGCAAATTAATAAATTCTTATAAATTAAATTAAATTAATTGATTTTCATTTAATAATCTATTTTTCAATTAAACTTCAATTTTTATTATTGATACAAAAAATATATTTCAACTATATTTCAAAATTTTTAATTTTATTTAATATTTAGCCAGTTTTATATTAGTATATACCAATTAAATATTTTAAACCTTAAATCTCTTATTTTATCAGTTTAAGATTTTTAAAACATTAAATTTAAAACTTATATAACATTATTACTTCAATCAAATGAAATTTATTACCCATATCTCATAAAACCAGATCAATTGCATCATAATAATAACCTCACGTTCGAAATGAACGGTCGATGCCCTACTTGCGTAGTTGATGGTCCAAACAACTTAATTACTTGTGGAATTTGTGATTCAATTATTAACCTTTCAAGTTACAATCTGCATACAGTAATAGTCGGTGGCTTTTCTGTTCTTTAATGCTCAAAAATGCTAAAGCATTCCCAAATTCCTCGTTAAAAAAAGTTGATCGATCGAGTAGGAAAGAAAGTGAGTGTTTTGTCATGATAATAGATTTTGATGGAGATTCCATGATGAACACTTTGAGAGAGACTTAGACGTGACAATGAGTCGGATAAAATTTTATATCATGCTTAAAAGAATCCGAGTTTAACTCAAACTTCAAACCTAATTTAATATACTTCTTTAATTTTTTTTATTTTAGATTAAGTTCGAAATGATTAAAATTATATTAAATCTTTCAAAGTTAAACTTAATTTAAATTTTAGTAATTGATTTTAAGGTGGCTAGGACCAACATATCAACTTTCGAAAGACATGCTCAAATTGGAACTTAGGTTTATATTAACTTGATTAAGAACTAAAAGGAAATAATAAATCTTTTATGTAATTTAGGAAATCTTAGAAACATTCTTGATTTTTAATTTTTTTTCTAATTTTTTGTTTTTCCAAAATAATCACTTTTATTAAGTTTCTATTAAAAATAAAACACTTTTTTAAAAAAAACCCACAATTGCTATCATTTAGATGCGGACTAAGTAAATCTTCGGATTGACACAATAATCTACAAATTATACCTACTAGGTACTACATACTGGATAAGCCTTGTACGACAGGCTCGATCAAAAGAGCGTAGATAAAAATATTCGAATATAAAACCTTTTAGCCCTATGTTTCTTACTTCACTAACTCGAAAATAAACATACAGATTTTAAATTTCAAACATAAACGTAACTATTAAACTCTATTCAAATTAATTAAATTTAAATTAATTTAATTCAATAGTAATAGAATTAGGTTAACTTGTGATGCAAATGATATTTGATTAATTCATATTTAATATTTATGTAATTTATACGTTATTTTTAATTAAAATTAAAAATTAAAAATTTTATAAAATTAAAAATTCCTAAATTTTAAAAATAAAATAAAATTTTAAAATGTCTTAAATTTAAAAAATTACGTGTCTTTTACCCTAATAGAAAAATAACCATAAGAAGACAATACCTAGAAAACAAAAGAGCGTGTGTATATTAATGCATAGTCGAGTCAACCTGACAAAAGAGAGCACAAGGCTCGAGGGTGAAAAACAAGGACACGATTTTTGAGACTTCCAGGTACCATTCCATCACTGAAATGGAAACCCTTTTGAGCTCCATTTATCTAAAACCTCTATTACTTGCTTTTTATGACACATATTAAAACATGGGAATTTAACTTTCTGCGGCCGAAAATAACAAAGTGAAAGAGTTAAAGGTTAATTTGCTTTAAGTTGGAAAAGGGTTAGTTTTTGCTTTCACTATAATTGAGAAACATGGGCTGCATTAGTCCATCTTTGTTTTAATTATTTTATTAAGTCTACTAATTCGTGATTATTTTGATTTAATTGATACTTATAAATTTAGTATTTTTATTCTTAGTTTATCATTTTTAAATCACTAAAATAAATAAATGGTTAAGAAGTAAATTTTATTGATTGAAACATTCCCTTAAACTAAATTAATACCACTTTTAGTGAAAATTATTGTGGTACATTTTGATATTCAACTTTACACGACTTCTATACTAATTAAAAATAAAATTGTGTACTATTAGATTTCTTTAGATTTCACACTTAAAAGAAATGTTTACTCAGTTATTGATATTGTTATATTGTTGTAGTATTTTGAAAATCGATTTTATAAATTAAGGTACTTATATAGTTATATTTCAAAACTTTATTACGTGTTATTATAAAAAGTGCTTCACGTGTTGTTATAAAAATTTAAGATGTACTTAAACTTATGTTATGAATCTAGAAGTTCAAACTGTAGTCTTCATATGGAATAAACTAATATAAAAAGAGTATGTATTTTTCAAGCAATTATGCAAAATTAGGCTGGTTTATAAAACATATAAATCATAAATTCAATATAAAAAAAATTAGACTGAAAATTGAATCGATAATATTAGAAGTTTAAGATTTAAAAGTTCTACCGCTTTCACAAAATTAGTATATAACAAATACATTAAAGAATTTGAAATATAATTGAAACAAGAAATTGCCTTTATCATCGAAGAAATTGAAGATTAATTGAAAAAGAGATTGTTAAATAAAAATCAATTATTTAGATTTATAAAAATTGATTTATTTACAAAAATTAGCCAATTTTTAATAACAAAATTATTAAAATAAATTAAACTAAAAATTGACTGATTCAAAGTTTTTATAATTAAATTGAGTCAACTAATTTAATTTGTTAATTTCGTCAAGAAGGTAATTAATATATATCTTTTTCTCTTGAAATGTTAATTAGAGCGCTTGAAAGTTTAATAGTAAAATGAATGATAATAAAATTATTTATTTCAAAAAATAAAATTTTTATCATTTTTCCTCTTGATTTGTAATTAAATATAAGTGAATATTTAATTTAAGGTTTTTTATTTTTAAATAATTTGAACCTAATTTTATTTAAAATTTCAATATATCAAATCATTTTATTATTTTAAATTAAAATAGAATTAAATTTATTTTGAGCATATAAATTTGAATTTAACTTGCAAATTTTAAGTATGATAAATTTTTAAATTAAATATAAATTTTTAGAACCGAGCTGCTAAGCCTACATAATTTAAAATTAAATATAAATTTTTAAAACCAACCTGACTCGATTAGACGCTAAGCCTACATACGAGGCTTGAAATCTTTTATTTTTATTAACATGTTTCAACTATGTTTTTGCTTTAATATAACGTCGTTTTATGTATATTTAAACATAAAATGACTTATTGGGGCAAATACGTGGTTAAATTAGGCTAATAAGAACAGGATTCCGATTCCCAACCCTACGTTTGACTACGAAGTATTCCGATTCTGGAAGCGCCCACAAATCATGGCAGAGAAATGCATGGAACTCTGAGACTTGGTGCCGGCGATTAATAAACAAATGCAAATTCTGTCTGGACAGAGATTCTGTTCGATCCAGTCATATCTAAACGATTATCAAAAATTCCCTCGGGCCCCTAAACTCGCCGTACTGGTTTTAAATTTTCACAATAATAATTTTTTTAATTAATTTTATAAATTTTAAATAAATTATTTAATATACAAAATATCTTATTAATTATGTATTTATATAATTTCTTAATAGATCATCATAAACAAGACTACTAATAAAGGCTATCCAATTGAATTCACTTATTTGGATCCAAAAAATTAAATAATAAATTAGATTTAACTGATATTTATAAAATGTAATGTATTTTATTTTTAATTAATTAATTTTCAAAAATTTAAAATTTTATTATAATTCAATTTTTTTAATAACTTGTTTAATCCCTCTTATTGATGTTATTAATTTAAACGATAATTATAAAAAATCTTAAAATGTACTCATTTTTACAGTACTAGACAAAACTTTAAAAAATAACGTAATTGTCACGCCAAGATATTTTTTTTTATTCGAGGAAACCCCTTAGGCGGGCCAAGCGGGCACACCTTTCTGAGAGCCCAACTGACGCACCACCCCACAGGCAGACCAAGCGGGCGCACCTCATCATTGAGGGCGCAATTAGTTCTCCATCTACAAGTAAAACATCGGCTGTCCCAGACTCTTACAAGAGAGGCTAGCATAGAATCGAATCTGGGACCTAACCAAAGTCAAGCTCCGCTCTCAACCATCGAGTCACACCCCTTAAGGGCCAAGATAGTATTTCAGTCATGTAATTGTCATATATTATATTTGTATTATGTATATATTTTATAATTTAATAAATTAAAAATATTAAAAAACTTGAAAATTAGTATACACTTTTTCTACAATGTCATAATTATTTTATGAAGTTTGATTTTTTGTTTTATTAAATAATAAAATTTATATATGACACAAATATAATACGTGACAGTCACCTGAGATATATACTAATCAAACGGGATCGCTACATTATCCACATTAAAGAGTTCAATGTCACATTATTTTTTTTAAAAATTAAAAGTTAAAAGTATTTTAGTACCAATATTTTAAAATAGGCTATTATTATTAAATTAAGAAAAGTTTTAGTTTTTTTTCAATTAATTCTTAATTTAACATGCAACTTTTCAAAGACTTTTTCATTTAGCATTTCTTTTTTGGCGGAACTTTTGATTCTGACACTTCTAAGCATGTTACCCTCGAGGGAGTTTGCGTATTAAGTTAATCAAAATCCAATTATTAGCGGCTAATAATCTGCGGTTCACGTGATTGTCATTTTAAACAAAGCTTAATCAGCTCCTAAGCTACTTACCTACTGTCCCCTTAATTCAGAACAGACCTCCAAAATCAATGATTAATTAGTCCACGCTGCTGAGCTGTATATATGACCTCACAGGGTTTAATTCAGACAACAATATAAGATGGGATTTTCTTGACACTTAATTTGTCTCCTTACAAATATCGATAATGAAATTGTATTCAATTTTGACCCTCATTTTTCATGTTTTATGATATATAAGAAAAATAAAAAATATCAGTTCTCATGTGATTTTATTCATTTTTTAAAAATATTTTTGTTAATTTTAAATTATTATTAATATATTTTATAGTGTAAAAAAATTTAAAATAATATTTAACAAAAATTATTATGTTATTTACCGTTTCACATGTGATAGAGTTTAATTAATTTTTTACAAAAATAATTCAATATAAATTTAATAATTTTTGAATTTTTATTAGCAAATTATATTTTGTTTAATTTTAAATTATATAATATTTTAAATAATAAAGAATTAGAAAGGATATATTGTTTTGAAAACTATTGCAATGAAAAAAAATATTTTGAAAAGGAATAATTAATAGTGCTCATATTAATTTTCAGAAAACTTGCTTTTATTTATAATTTATACATTTTTATATCATAATATTATTGTTGTTGTTGTTATTGTTGTTGTTGTTACTTATTTGAGTGAGAATCATTCGAAAAATTCCGACCCATTGAGATTGGATCATAGTAACTTTTTATAGAAAAGTAAACTCTAGTATCAAAATATAAGCATGATTGCTTCAATACTTATAAATTTAAATCTGGTTTAAAATAAGATTAAATATATATTTTAAAATTTTAAATTTCTTATAAATTATATTGAGATAAAATTAGATTAAATCTCTTAAATTTAAAATTTTTATGTAAAATTTAAAATTAATTCAAAATTTAACCAACTTCTTATTAGTTAATTTAAATTTAGTCAAATCGAATGGAGCGTAGACTAAACTTGGACCAAAATATCAAATTTAACAAACCCAAATCGCTATTTATAGAATCTCCAATAAATTATACATTACAATAACACTGCACTTACCAACGTTCCTACACATCTCAAAAGCCTCACAAGTATATCTAATATTAATCTAATCAAATACTTTTTAAACACTAGTTCAATGGTTAAATTATTTAAGTGAATTTAAAGATGCAACAAGTTCAACATATGAAATATAACCTAGAAATTACAAGTACCACAACCCTTAACATTTATAAATATTTGGATGTTAAAATTATTTTTATTAAATACTTATATATTAATTTTAAACATGTTAAATTTTAATAATAAATATTATCTTTGAATTGATCGTTATTAATTTCTATTTAAGTAATGGTTAATTTATAAAAGACAATATTACAGATTTGTTTAATTTGTTGAATTAATTCATTGGATCTTGATATATAGTTTGACATATTATTATTGTATTGTTTGATTTTTAAAAACTATCAGTAGCTTGTTCTATAATTTTGGTTTTATAACATTTGTCTTTACCATTATGTGAAAAATTCTAACTGCGAATTAAAAAAATGACATCGTTTTCATTATGTGGCACTATACATGATACTGGATGTGATACTATACAAGGCCGTTTTGATACTATAAGAAAATTGTTGATATTTTTTAAAAATTACGGATATATTAATAATAATATATCAAACAAATTTTATTTTAATTTTTTAATAATAAAAAATTAGGTTTATTCAATTATTCATGCCTTTACCCTGATATACTAAGCTTATAGACATTTCAAGTCCGTCTAGACTCTACAACAACGATATTTTAGGACCGTTGATTCAGAGATGAAACTCCACGTGTCTCAACAAGATTTGTCATTCATCTAAAAATTGTAAACCAGTTGATAACAAGAGACTTTCTGATTTTGACTATATTGCTTGTACAAAATTAAGCACGCATCAATCCTCATTATAGGAAAGAAGGGTCAGGAAAAAAATATAAAATAAAAAAATAAGCGGGTTTTCCGGTGCAAGGACGAATAATAAACAGAGGCTGATGCACTGCCACGTGGGCCATCATTACCGCCGTTTGATTAACAGACGGACGGCTGTGATTCATGATATCTTAGATTAGATTCATTGAAACTGGAAGAGAACTGCCTAGAGATAGATTTTCTTGTTCTTCCTTATTACAATTTTTGTTTTTTCCTCAATCGCTTTTGTTTGTAAATGTCTCTCTGTCTCTCACTCGCTCACAAAGTCTCAACAGCAAAGAAGCAGAAGTAAACAAGTAATTGATGAGAAAGAGATCTAGAGTAGGTTTGTCTTAAATGAGGAAAAGAGAGTAAGGTGTGCAGTTCCCATGGCGGCGTAGCAGAACTCTAATTCTGTGCCATTATTATTGCTTCCAACAACGAAAGAGAGAATTGAAGTAAAAGGCTGATCATGGTCTATCCCTTTTTCTCCTTATAGTTTCTTAACCTAAACCCAGAAATTCGTTTGGAATTCTGTTGAGTTTCGTAACCTCAAAAGCTGCCAAGAACATCCGCAGCAAAATTCTGACTGATCTTGTTAATTCCTCATAAGGGCTAGCTTAAGTTTCTGATATGGAAGTGAGGTTGGTTTCGGAAACATGGCTGGTTGGTTCTATCTAGGTGGTGGGAGAGAAGGAGTAGCCTCAAGCAGACAAGAAGAGAACAGTGTGTTTTTATACAGAAACGAAGAGATCAACAACAATAACAACAACATCAACAAGGGATTTGAGTTATGGCCACAGTTTTATCACCAACACCATCATCAAAACAACAACACTTACTCCTCAACATTTGGAGTGGGTGGTCCTAGTCAAAGAAGAAGTAGCTTCTCTGATGATTCGTCAAGATCAGGTTTTACTGTGATGAGACAAGGAGGATCAGGAGGAGGAGGTGGTGGTATGAATTGTCAGGATTGTGGTAACCAAGCCAAGAAAGATTGTTCACATTTGAGGTGTAGAACTTGCTGTAAAAGCCGAGGGTTTCAATGCCAAACACACGTCAAGAGCACTTGGGTCCCTGCAGGTAAGAGGCGAGAGAGGCAACAACATCAACAACTACAAGAACCACAGTTTCGAGGGGAGCATCCAAAAAGGCAAAGAGAGAATAGAAGTGCCAATCCTTCTCTTACTTGTACTACATCAGGTAAAGTTTGAAATTTTTTTGAAGAACTAGCTAAAATATGGTCAGATGGTCTCAGGAACTTGATTTGAAGCTTTTAATACCCAAACAACAAGACTCGTACCATTTGCGTGTGATCAAGTCTCCATAGTCAGCCACCCTCCACCCACCACATGCTTTCCCTTATCTCTTTCTTTTCCTTTTTCTATGATTCCATTAGACCACTGTTCGTTAGTAAACTGACCAGGAAAGTCACGTAAAGTAGACTGTAGAGTTTAGCAACTGTCTTCTTCTTCTTCTACTTCACGATTCTTGTCCTTAATCACTTTGTCTTTTTCGACTCATTAGGGTTGGAACTGGGACAATTCCCTCCACAACTGAGTTCACCAGCTACGTTCCGTTGCGTTAAAGTAAGCTCCATGGAAGATGCCGATGACCAACTTGCGTATCAGACAGCAGTTCACATCGGAGGTCATGTTTTCAAGGGAATTCTCTACGATCACGGCCCTGACAGTGGTTACAACTCCGGCCGAGGCGAGAGTTCTTCCGGTGGAGCAGCACAACAACTGAACTTCCTAACAGGAGCAACCACTAGTACATCAAACGTTAACGAACCAAATTCAGGAGCTTTACTTGATCCAATCTCTCTATATCAACCTCCATTCAATGCTTTCATTGCTGGTACGCAATTCTTCCCACCACCAAGGTCTTAGTTCAGTTCAAGGCATGCCCTTCTCAATGTAGGGTACAGAAAAACAAAACTTTTCTGAATCGTTGCTCTTAATGTTGTTCTTGTTCATTGCAAGTTTTAACATGCAACCATTGAAGTTGAAAAAAAACAAAGGTTGGGAACTTAGAATTTGGAGAAGGAAAATGGAGGGAAGCCATGGGATTAGAGATTGAGGGAAGCCATGGGATTAGAGAGTGGTGTTGTACTTTTTGTTTCGAACTTCAATCCTGATTTTGCTCTTATTCATCTTATCGATGACCCAGTTTCTTGTTCGTTTTGGTTTTTGCATATGGTTGCGTGCTTGCTGTTTGCTTTCAACATGTTCTCCTCTCATTGATTACTTTATGGTTTTTTTTTTCTTCTTTTATGGCTGATGTTGAATTTGCTTTCTGGTTGGTGTTGGACTCGAAGCCACTTTTTTTGTTTTTTGTTTCCAGTTTCTCAGTTTCCTTGCCGGACTAAAATGGGAAGAAATAGGTTTCGTGAATGGTTAAGCAAAGAATTTTCAAACCTTTTATGGCTGCACAAAACTGACCCATATCAAACTCATCTTCTGTTCTTAAGCCAAAGCCGCAAGAGTTGTGCACCAGTCATCCTTTCTATGGATTCGGAAATAATATATTTAAACATTAAGAATAAAGATCAAGTATTAAAATAAGTTGAGTGTATAAATAATTAAACTGATGGATTTTAAAATTTAAGATCTGCACATGTTTAACTGTTTTTTAATAAATATATATGATAAGAGTCTTGTAATATCAAGTTAAAATGTGATCTTATAATATTGTATGTAGTATGAGGTGATACAAAGTGTATGTCATTAAGATCCTCTCTTTTTAAATTTTATTCTTTATGAAAAAAACTTATTTTCTTTTCTTCATCTATAACTATCCAATAATGATTAAAAAATTAAATTAGTTCAGTTAGGTAAACTATAAAAATTTTAAACCTTTGATCAATTTATTAATTAATTGATCAATTTTGTAAACTAACTAGTTTTTATAAACAAGAATAAATTAGTTTTTATTTAATATTTATTTTTAAAATTAATTTTTAACTTATTTGATTAATAAAGATAATCTTTTTCTTTAATTTTATTTCAATTTCTTCAATTTTGTTCTATTTTTACTGAATATTAATTTTATAACGGTTTAATATAAACTAGACTTTTAAAATATAAATTTTTTATTTTATCAATTTAATTTTTGATTCAATTTTTATAACATTACTAATAATACGTAGCAAATAGATACTCTTTGGGGGTATTCCTTTCCTGGAGAACTAAGAGTATTTGCGTACTGAAAAAGACTTTTGTGGTTGTGACTTTACCGGTGTAATTTAAATTCTTGCTTTAATAATGACTAGCTAGCTAGCTAGCTAGCTTGGAAGGTCAAATGTATACTATACCGCATGTTCATAGGATAGTAAAGTACACGAAAGTAAATAGGATTAAATATGCTTCCGTTGAATTGATTGCTAGGTTTGGTACACTGGAATGGAATCAGAAACATTTATGTTACTTTAGGTTAGGGTTTTACTAATGGAATTAAATAAAATATAATATTATTTTATCGTTTGAGACAATAGTTTATGATGCAATAGAATGAGATAGACGAGATAAGATGAGATAAAAAATGAATTTCATATTACATATCATTTCATTCTAAGCAATTAAAATGAGAAATTTTCAATTTTGTGAATTTTAAGATGAATTGTAAAATGATAAATATTTTTTTTACTATATTATATTATAAACTATTCTTTTAAATAACATTTCTCTATTTTACATTATGAACCTTTCATTCATCTTAAATAATCATTTTCTAATATTACATTTATTTATATTTCATTCCATTAAAAATTTTCTACTATTACATCTATTTATATTTTATTATATTATAAATCATTATATTAAAAACTTTACGTCCAACCAAATCTAGCCTTAGAGAATTTTCTACTTCTGTAATTTATGAAATTTAATAGTTTATATGGATAAGGGCTCCAATACTCTCTTTATGTTAGTGTACATGTTTCATTCTCGGATATTATAAACATTTTATATCTATACTTTGGAGACAAAGGAAGAATATTAAATAGGATAGAAGATGTGGAGTTAGCCCGTAGTTAATCAATTTTTAAAAAATTCCTTAATCTTTAAAATTCTCAAATTTTTTATAATTTTTAATTTTCTAAAAAAACAATTTTTATATAGAATTTAGTTAAAAATAACAAACATAAATATTACACATAAAATCAAATATAATTTACATGATAATGAAATCCAACTCTTACACTCCAACATTATTAATTAAATTTAATTCAAATTAATAATTTATTATAATTAATTTAATTAATTTGAATAGAGTTTAACAGTTAAGTTGAATTACTAATATTATCGATATTTGATTAGTCCTCATGATGCTTATATTGTATAAGTTTAGTCATTATTTTTAATCGAAGTTTAAGAAAATTTTTCTGACAAATTAAAATCTATAAGAATTAAAAAAAATTAATGACTACATAAATTTTTTAGAGTTTCTTAAATTGCATAGAAAATCTATGCATTTTAGTCATATGTAATAGTGTAGGTTCATGAAAAAAGTAACTTATTGAATTAAACAATAGACTAACTCAATTGGCTTTTATGGATTCCTGTCATGATATGGAAAAGTTGCTTACTGAAGTAGTAATGAGTTTCACCAAATTTTGGAAGCATCAAGCTAAGTTGTCCGTATAAGACAAACCTACTTTCCCTCAACAAAAGGCATTCATAAGATCCACACACAAAAGGAAATGCAAATATTTACATATAATACAGGTAAGGATACTATAGATATTATTAAAAAGCTAGATCTGTACTAAGAGACAGGAACACATGCATCTCTTTTGTTATAAAATCGTCAAGCATCAAAATGTTTTGTTCTTTCATTTATTTGATCTTAGTCTTCTTAGCTCTCATGATATCAGAAATATATATAAATCATTAGTTCTTTTATAGCGTCCTTAGTGTTAATGAATTTTAATAATATTTATATGAACTTTCAAAATCTTTTGTTGTTTATTTACGCTGATATAGGTAATCATCAAGTCTTATTATTAGAAAATAATAATAATCCGACTGATTTCTCCTAATTTTTCAGCAAAGAAGTAAATTGCTAAGGCCTGTTTGACAATTAGCAGATTGTGTTAGTTGTTAGTTGATTTTATCAACAAGTAGCTGATAATAAATTATATCAATTGAGTTAATTAGCGGATAACACCAGTTGTTTAATATTAGCTGTTTGATAGAATTATCTTTTTAGTATTAATTGTTTACGTGTAAAATAACTTATGAGAGCATAACTTTAAAAAATTATAAAAACATGAATATTATAAGAAATAAGGAATGGACCTTCACATTATTAGGCAAACTAGATACAGACAAACTAAACGATAAATGAACTGGATCT
>JANTPM010000006.1:1915895-1926499 GCA_025434745.1 Erythroxylum divaricatum
GGCTTTACTTTTATTTTTTGTCCTAGTTTTTAGTTTTTATTTTTTTCTATTTTTTAAATAAAAATAAGAACTTATTTAGTTGTTAATGTTAATATAATTATAATTTTATCTCTGATAATAATTACATACTAGATAACATTTAAAGATAAATTATTTTTAAATAAATAAATTTATTTAATCTTTATTTTGAATTCGAGGAAACCCCGTAGGCGGACCAAGCGAAAATTTATTTAATCTCTTACATAATATTTATTAACAATTTATTAATAAAATTATGTTATTTTAGTAAAATAAATAATTTAAAAATTAAAATTTTATTTATAAATTAAAATTTATTTGAATGTTTATATATTTTAAATTTAATTATATTCATTAATAATTATTAAAATTTAATTAAGTATAATTTAATTAAAAATTTAAATAAAATAAAATTAGTCATAATTTTTATTGAAAATTAATTTTAATTTATTAAATATATAATCTTAAATTAAATTATTCATAATTTCTATTGATAATTAAATAATTAAATAATATATATTTAAGTGATAGTAAACTAGATTATGAAAAAAATAACTTTTAATAATTTTCATAATTTTTGAAAACAGGAAGACATAAACAAAAATCTTAAATGAACAATTTTTTTCTGAATTTAAAAACAAAAATCAAAAATTAAAAACAAAAATAAAAACAAACACCACACTTAATTTTTAACTTAATTTGAAGACACTTTTTGTGACTTATCATATTCATGAGTATTATTTTTTTAATTAAATAAGAATAAGGAAATATATACCTTATCAACTTAAAAAATAAAACTACGGGTTAATTCATAATTATTTATTTTTAATTTTTAATTTTTATAAAATTCAAAATATAGTTATAATATGACCATTGTCAATTATTCTGTGTATAGCTGTTATATGACCCGTCCAACGAGATGACAACAAGTGGCCTGAGTTTAAAAAGGTTATAAGGGGACAATTTCATCTGATAATTATTTCTAAAATAAATTTAAACGAAAAGAAAATTTTAGCGCGTTAAAATTATTCCAAACGCAAACTACCGTAGTGTACCTCTCCGTATATAAATTAAATAACAAGTCGCGTTCACGTGTTTGGTATTTTGATTTGGACCACCGGTCCCGTGGAAAGCAGAAAACAGAAATAAACGAGGAGAATTCGCCTGAGAGTCGAACGTGCTGCAAGATCTCGTCGATCTGTATGAAAATACGCTCTCGTTGAGGCACACATTTTGTTGATCGATCGGTCAAAGTAGGTAATAGGAAAATGTTGGAGCGGTTGAGCTCTCAGACGATGGATCTGTTGCGATCAGAGACAATGCAGTTAGTGCAACTGATTATTCCGATCGAATCGGCTCGTCGATCGGTCGCGTATATGGGTGACGTCGGCCTATTCCAATTCAAAGACGTGAGCTCTCTGTTATTTGAAAATTTTTTAAACAGTACTTATAGGAAATTGATCGAACGTTTCAGTTTTCTTCCTATCAATCCTTTTTTTTTTAAATTTCCTTGAATCGGATTTGAAAATGTAGCTCTGTTGATTGCTTATATGCTTGAGGCTTTCCGCGCACTGTGATCTCATGAAATTTGGCGGGAACAATTGAGATTTGCGTATTGTTGTTTTGATAAATGCTTGTATATCATAGTCTGCAATATGAAATATGAAAAGTATAATCAGATATTTCAGATCTGTTAATGCTTTTACGGTACTTTTCTGAATTGAACGGACTTAGACTTGAAGGTCTGATTTGATTATTGCGAGCTTGAATTTATGCATCTGCGACGTACATGATTGGATCAGTTTAACGGTTAATGTGCTCATCTCATTAATTGATTCAGAATCTGTTCACATGATTGGAAGATCTTGAACATTAGACTAAAATTCTATTGTTCGGTTTGTTATTTCTTTCTTACAGCTTAATGCCGAAAAGAGTCCATTTCAGAGGACATATGCCAATCAGGTGCATCTATTATGCTCCACGTTATGATTAAATGGTTAGCTTAAAATGTTGAAACAGTTATATATACGCTAAGTTAATTATTCTATATTTGTTGTGGGTGTCATTGTAATGTACAGATGAAGAGATGCGTAGAAATGACTCGTAAGCTGCGTTTTTTCAAAGAACAAATGGCCAAGGCTGGCTTGTCACCGTCAAAAAGGTCTGGCGTAGGAGATGATATTGACTTAGACAGTTTGGAGGTAGTCCCTTAGTTTTACTAAACTTTTTGTGTTACAACTCACTATATATTGAAGCAACTTAATTGTTATTTGGTTAGGTGAAACTTGGAGAGCTTGAAGCTGAGCTGATTGAGATAAATGCAAACAATGAAAAGTTACAGCATACCTACTATGAATTGTTAGAATATCAGCTTGTTCTGCAAAAGGTATGGCTTGTTTGCTTCTATGGTCTCTGCTCTCTGGGACCACTTCTGTGGTTATAGGCCGTATAGCCACAGAACTTGTTGATGAACTGAACAACGAGCTTCTTTCTTCAGCATTCAATTCCTGGTCTTCCTCATATAGCTTCCTAGAGTTTGGAACATGCATGTGTATTCTTGTGTGTGACTGTGGGTGTCTTGGACGCACCATATGAATGCATCCAGAATGTCCGATCGCGGTCTGGATTTCACATTAACTTTCTTTTACATTTTTTCATTTTAAATTAAGATTGCATTAGTTAACGCTGTAGAAGTTAAAATCAGCTTGGGCATCTTATTACAGTCTTCACTTTTTCAAGGACGAGCTGTTGACTGAATTACAGCTGATACTTTCCTAATCTTAGGCTGGCGAATTCTTTCATTCTGCTCAAAGCAGTGCTGCAGCTCAGCAGAGAGAACTTGAGGGGCAAAGCAATGGTGAAGGATCCATTGACAGCCCATTACTTTTGGAACTGGTAGAACATTTTAACTATTTCCTCTTCTAGTCACTGCTCAAAATTTTGTTCCGTCACTGAATAATGCCGAAGTCAAATTTCTATAGGAAATGACAACAGATCCGTCGAAACAAGTTAAGTTGGGCTTTGTCACTGGCCTTGTTCCGAGAGAAAAATCAACGGCGTTTGAAAGGATTCTGTTTCGTGCAACCAGGGGTAATGTGTTTCTGAAGCAAGCTGTGATTGAAAACTCTGTTATTGATCCTGTCTCGGGAGCAAAGGTATTACCTTGCAAGCTGCCATTGCTAGTATCTTCTACAAAGTAAAATGTTATTGGCCTTTTGTGTTGTGAAGCTTATAGGAATTAAATTTTCAGGTTGAGAAAAATGTATTTGCGGTCTTCTATTCGGGTGAAAGAGCAAAGAGTAAAATTCTGAAAATTTGCGATGCATTTGGAGCAAATCGTTATTCGTTTTCTGAGGACCTAAGCAGACAGTTTCAGATGATGACAGAGGTGCACAATATGCCTTTGACGTGTCATATACCTTTGATATTGAGTTGGCAGTCATCGTTAGTCCATTCTGTGATATAAACTTCTTCATTCCCTGATTACTAGGTATCTGGAAGACTTTCTGAGTTGAACACTACAGTAGAGATTGGCTTGGCACACAGGACAAATCTATTACAGACAATTGGCTTTCAGTTTCAGAAATGGAACCTTCTGGTATCCTTGAGCCATTTTATTTAGTTGTTGCAAGTTCCCTTCCTGACTAATACTATTTCTTAAAGTGCTTTTTTGACAAGAATGCATGTTTGCTTATTAACATTTTCATTATGGAGTTCATATTCTATCTTTGAGCCATAAAATTTTGCTCCCTTTGTATAGGTGAAGAAGGAAAAGTCAATATACCACACTTTAAATATGCTCAATGTGGATGTCACAAGGAAGTGTCTTGTAGCTGAAGGATGGTGTCCTGTTTTTGCAACTGATCAGGTAATGTTATTTTCATTTGTCCACTTGGTTCAAACATTTTATTTTAGACCTCAAACCTACCGATAAAAATTACTCTTTTATGACTATAAGATCATATATTCGAATTTTAGAAAATAGTCCCTTTGTTAAAATTACAAAAAGAAAAGTACATTGATAACCGTCCTCCGACATTCACAAAACGGGAAGTTTTATGCGTGGATTACGTTAACTTTTTTTTTTCTCGGTACAGATTCAGAATGCTTTGCGGCAGGCAGCCCTAGAGAGTAGCTCCCAAATTGGAACCATATTCCAGGTTTTGCAAACAAAGGAATCACCACCTACATATTTCCGTACAAATAAATTTACTTCGGCATTTCAAGAAATTGTAGATGCATATGGGTGAGTTAATTAACTTAAGCAGCTCATTTAATTTCTAAGTCATTTTGTTGATAGTTGGCTAAAATTTATTTGATGATATACTTAAATCACCTGACAATAACTTCTTCATACTTTTCAATTTTCTTAATGTATCATCTATTTATACCAAATAACTGAAATTTTGTTTTCAACATACATATAGTTTGTTCTAGCTGAGAAGAACTAGATTAGACTATCTGTGAATCATATACCATTATTGTGTGAATAGATATGTATAGTTCACAGATGTTCATAAAAATATAGCATTGTCTTAAAATTAGGGTTGTTCGGTTCCCAAGTTGAAGTTGGGTAAAACATAATTTGGTTCATTAACTTCAACGTGGTTTGCGATTATTAATTGAGCTTTAAAAAATTAACAAGTTGGATTCCGAGCCCAACTGTCCAAATACCCAAGCTCGAACATGGTTTCAAATTTTCAATTAAATCATACTTAACCCTTTGACTTCGAGCTCTGGTTTTTTCGCCACATTTCTAATTAAAACGTCTGTGGTAGTTTTGACTTCAGGCTTCTCAATTGATGGGAATCAATCACGTTTCATGCATTTCGAGCAAAACTGTCTCTATGTCCATTGCAACATTGTAGCCTACTGTATATACTCTTTGTACTGTGTATGTCACTTTCTTGAATAGTCTTTTACTTATTGCCCATCTTAAATCGCATTTCAGAACTGTTAACCAAAAAGTATCGTTTCAGAGTAGCCAAGTACCAAGAAGCAAATCCTGGTGTACACACAATTATAACGTTTCCTTTCCTATTTGCTGTAATGTTTGGTGATTGGGGTCATGGAATTTGCCTGCTGGCAGCAGCATTATATCTCATAGCCCGAGAGAAGAAACTTTCCAGTCAGGTAAACGCTCCACGTCTTACCGTTAGGGTAGGGATGACAATATTTTGAACAGGGTCTATCGAAGTCAACAGATTAAATTCGAGTTGGCTATGTTTAGAATTAAGCTCATATTCGACCAGAACTAGACCTGACTTTGTTTTGTTAAAAATTAACAAAATGACTTTTTGTTCAATTTAAGAACTAATCGACTAAACTGATAACGTTTTAGCTCTCATTTTAGAATAAGTTTATGCCCGATTCTAATCGGCATAGGCTTGGGTAAGAAAACAAAAAGATCTGTTGTCATCCCTAATTAGGAAGGTTGGTAGCGGGTCAGGCTGAACTTAAGCAGGGTCCAAAATGAGTGTATGAGCAGAGGCTTGTGACTCACGGCCAGAGCCAAAAAAAACTTTTTATAATAATTTTATAATTTTGAATTTTTTTTAATTATGAGTTTCCAATCAAGCCAACTTATAAATTTAAAAGCGTTCAAAGTAGGTATGATGTTCAGTTAAACCAAGCTGAACCGTTAACTTTAGGTCCGAACAAACTTTAATGCCATTCATACTAGTAATTAAGGTAGAGCTAAATCTACCGTTCTGTTAATTGCTGTATACTTCAGCTGACTTGATTTTGCTAATAGCAGAAGCTCGGTGACATCATGGAAATGACATTTGGTGGTCGCAATATTATAATGATGATGGGAATTTTTTCAATATACACAGGACTGATATATAATGAATTCTTCTCAGTCCCATTTGAATTATTTGGGCCCTCTGCATACAGTTGCCGTGATCTGTCCTGCAGGTAATAAGGCACTATTTTGATAAACGCATAACGTTATAACTGCATAGCACATCAGTTGCAACTTGCAAGTATATACATAATTCATATTTGCAGGGATGCTTCCACTGCGGGTCTAATCAAGGTGCGTGCTACTTATCCGTTTGGAGTTGATCCCAAGTGGCATGGTACACGAAGCGAACTCCCTTTTTTGAACTCGTTGAAGATGAAGATGTCAATCCTATTAGGAGTGACTCAAATGAATCTCGGGATCATAATCAGCTACTTCAATGCAAAATTTTTCGGAGATGAACTGAACATTTGGTGAGCAATCCTCCCCATCCTTTCTGGTTCTCATATTTATAACATATATCTTTCATAAAGATTAGCAAATTGCTGTTCAAAGTGCAATTATATCTAATTGGGAGAATGAATTAAGAAGTGCCAATTTATTAGATTTTTTATTTTAATATATAATCTTTTAAAATTTTTAATTAAATTTGCAGATTTTTAAAAATTAGATAATTCAGTTTAAAATATTGTCTCTATTAATATTTTAATGATATAATTAATGAAATACATTTTTTTTGTCATTTTGACTAAGACAAAAGCTATATAGTTTTTATAAATATCAGTTTTTAGGTGTTTTGTAAATTAAATCATTAAAATGTTAATAAAGACAATGTTTTGAACTGAATTGTCTAATTTTTAAAAGATTTAAAAAGAAAATACCCCTTTTAACTGATTATCCCATATGTAGTTTGATAATCTATCAAAATCTTTAGATATATTCAGCGGAGGGGGCACTGTGTGTACGTTTGAGATGTACTACTTTTCTGCTGCTTCAGTTTTTTTTTTTTTTTTGACTGAATAATTATGTTAATGTAGGTACCAATTTGTTCCCCAGATTATTTTCTTGAACAGCTTGTTTGGTTACCTTTCACTTCTCATAATTGTCAAGTGGTGCACTGGTTCACAAGCTGATCTGTACCATGTCATGATATACATGTTTTTGAGTCCCGCTGATGATTTAGGCGACAATCAGCTTTTCACTGGCCAGAAGTTTCTGCAGGTTTAATATTTTCGTCATGGAGATTGTATTATTATTTTTAGAACATCAGATTAAGCCCGTTCTTTAATGTTTTTGTTCCTTTGCCAGATTTTGTTATTATTCGCAGCCCTTGTTGCTGTACCGTGGATGCTGTTTCCAAAGCCTTTTCTCTTGAAGAAGCAACACCAGGAAGTAAGTCGGAAATTCATTTTCAAGTTCATGCAATTCTAGTTTGTATTTCAATATTTTTTTAAAAAAAATATGTTCATGTTCGTATTCAGAGACACCGAGGTCAATCGTATACCTTGCTCGACAGTGCTGATGACATTCTTGAAATGGAGCAGTACGATTCTCATGGACATGAGGAATTCGAGTTCAGTGAGGTCTTCGTACATCAGCTTATACACACCATTGAGTTTGTGCTTGGAGCAGTATCTAATACAGCTTCATATCTACGATTATGGGCTCTCAGGTTGGTTATTAACTAGTTGAAAGCTGCCTTCCAATCTTTTATCTATTTGGTCAGACGGTTACACCTTATTAACGAACAAAAGCCCGTGTTGATCGTATGTTAAACAAAACCCGGGTTAGAGGATTTAATATGATCCTGAAGTCAATTCTACCAATTCCAAAATAATATTACTTTTACCTAAAAGTGATCTCGGTCGAATTTGGTCAACGAAAAGAGGTCAGTCTAGGATCATTGCCATTACTACTTGTTGATTATACAATTAGGGGTGGGAAACAAACAAGGACTAACCCGACTGACCCTAAAACTTGAATTTTGGCTTAAAATTCGATAGGACCTGAGTTCACCCTGGCCATTATCAACCCTAATTGCAATGCTTACTCAATTCGAAATATGATAAATCTAACGTCTTTAATTGACCTGAATTGCAGTCTAGCCCATTCAGAATTGTCAAGTGTATTCTATGACAAAGTTCTACTTCTAGCCTGGGGGTGAGTTCAGTCTATATCCTTGCCATATAGTAAAAGCAAAATATTTTAGATTTATATTAACATATAACAATCATTGCAGGTTCAATAACATGATAATCCTTGTAATTGGCATAGTAGTATTTATATGTGCTACTGTTGGTGTCCTGCTTGTGATGGAAACCCTAAGTGCATTTTTACATGCCTTAAGGTTACATTGGGTAGAGTTCCAAAACAAGTTCTATGAGGGAGATGGGTACAAGTTCTATCCATTTTCATTTGCTTCACTGGGCGATGAGGAAGAAGTTAATTAATACATATCCTGGTCGGTATATATAAAAGTTTATGACTGAATACACATTTAAGTGTTGAATGGTACAGAAAATACATTCTTTGAAATTGGACCAAACAGTTTAGGATAGGAAAAGAAGATTATACTAAATTCGACGAAGAGTAATAACTAGAGAACCGGTCGACATGCAAATCAGCATCAACTATTTTTGAAGTAGTGGCGTGTTCAGCTTCTCATTTGTATCATTTGTTTGTCATTATTAAGGTGCAAATATTTCTTGTTGTATTTGTATTGTGTTTCATTTGTGAGGTAAATATTTATATTGTGCAATGCCGTTCTACAGTAATACAGATGGGACAAGAGAGTCTGAACCTCATCTGTATTGATCATAATAGTTATTGATATCTTCTCTTAGTCTTAGTTAATAATTTTAATTTTTAAGTTTTATTTGGTTCTAATTCTGATTTTGATTTTTTATTTCAATTTATAATTCTATTGTCTTTCTTTTTTATAACACATGAAAATTGGCGTTTCAGTATTATAATAATTTCATTTCGTTATCAATTAGAAAAATATTTAGTTGTTTACTTATTTAAGAGATTAATTTTTCAAAACTGTTCAAATTTGTTATTAATTAGATTAATATTATTCAATATATATTTTTATTATTTATTGTGATTTAGCTATCGAACACTAAGTATTCTAGTTTATTTCAAAACTAAAATTTTAAATATATATTTCAAAAATAATAAAATTCTTATTTCAAATTTGAAAAACTATCTTTGCAGAAACTATATTTTAAAATTTTAAATTGTTCTAAGAGAATAAAAAATTTAAAAATTAAAATATCATTGTATAAAAAAAACATTTTACTAAAGCAATTATATATAATAAAAATGTAGAACTAAACTAAATAAATCTTCTTACAAAGATTTTACATGTCAAATATTATTTAATGCGGAACTGAATATAAAAAAGTTTTTAGAAGTTCAATTTATATGTGGTTACAAATGCCTTTTGCAATGAAATACACTAAATTAATAAACGAAATCTTGTTAACTTAAATTATAACTAAGGTAAAGCTATAGCCATGATAAAAATATTAAATATTCTAAATATTTCCTGTTTTAACTTAACGATATATAATATTTTTATATTTTAATTAATTTTATATGTTCAATCTTAAAGTTGTTTTTTGCATGATTTTATAAGCAATAAAATGGTTATCATAGCACTAAACTCATTCAAGTTGACTAAAATCATTATGAATTCGTTTCTTATTGAATATATAGAACTAGAGATTTCGGTGTCTTGATTGATCTTACGATTATTGGAGCCCTCAATCCTAGCTCAGTTTCAATGGGTACTATCGATTTTCCATCTTTCTTTTCTCTACCCATCAAAAATAGACTATTTGCAATAATATTTTATGAAAATATCTTGAGATTTTTTAATGCAAAAAGACAACAAGTAACAAGACAATATAAAACGAAAGAATCTATAATCTAACAAGCTGGTAATGGCTATCCAAGGCAATGTGCATGTAACATTTGTATCAAACATGGGGTAAGGATTTTCATTTAAGCTTTTCTAAGGGAGAGTGATATGAAAATCACATTCAGATGTTTTTGCTTTTAATTACTTTCTTATCCAGTAATTAGATATTCCCAATTATCCATTCACAACATTAAATATTGAGAACAATAAGGTTACCTAAAATAGCACTAGAGTAGGATGCAGAAAGCAGCATTTGCACAAATTGCGACTCCAATTAAAGCTTTTACTACTTAAGGGATAGGAATAGCCGGGCTCATTCAGGTTTAATTCTAGTTTGAAAATTAATCTTTGGGTTTAAATTAGGCTCAAAGAGCCCAGTTCAGTCAGGCTCGAATATTTTTACAATAATACAAAGCTTTATTTAAAATGTCGCCATTTTTAAAAGATTTTTAAATTTAAGACATGATTGGGAATAACTCAAATTTAAATCTAACGGGAAAGTCGCAATCTTGATTGTCAAGCCTTCTAAATGTTAAATAAATACGATACAATATTTAACACACACGATAGCACATCACCATTTTTATCTAAAAAATAATTAAAAGCTGACGGTTTTTATTAACCGTTTGATTCTACTCTTGTTTTTTTTTAAATAAATTTGAGATGTTAATGAGGTAATAGTTTATCACTAATAATAATTATATTTTCGATAAAATTTAAAAATAAATTATTTTAACTAAATAAAATAATTTAATCTTTTATATAATAATTATTAACAAATTATTAATAAAATTATGTTATTTTAATAAAAATAAATAATTTAAAATTAATATTTATGTATAAATTAATATTTATTTGAAATATATTTTAATTATTAAATCAAATTTTATTTGAATATTTATATATTTTAAATTT